>OX382360.1:600000-1167193 GCA_947508005.1 Amphipoea lucens | reverse complement strand
ACCCTATCTCCTGGGAGAAGTCTTGTTCCTCACCTCTGGCTTGCCTTTATTGGCCGGCTGGAGTGAACAATGACGAGGAACAGAGCTCCCACCTCATTCTTGCCTTTATTGGCTGGCTTGAGTGGAGATTCGCAAGAGCAAATGTGCTCGGAGGAAGGAAGTATTCCAGTAAAATGCTGGTAGGGATCTTGACCGTACTTCCGAGATTGTCCTGATAGCCGTGGAATACCTCTCCACTCCTCATAAGCACTTCAGGACGTGTTGCCCTCTTGTCGCTACGTCACTATGTGCTAGCGACCGTTCCTGGGGGCCCATTATTGAGTGTGCAAGTCACCCCCTGCTATTTTATCCGTGTATATATAAAACATTGATCAGGCAGGGGTCATAGTTCTTCCATAGTTCTTGGTAACCAGTCCACTTTAGCCACCCAAACCCATAGTCCAACTTTTTATTTTTCCATATCCTGCAATAGTCCTACACCAACCGGGGGTTGTCCTTGGGTGCACTTGCAGAGTGCATATAGGGATAATCGTCGGTTGGTGCCACATTTTATTAAAATTTCCTAAGGGGCCTCTGCGGGTTGGCTTCGGCCCCTCGTACGCCTTCCAAAGGACCGGGACCCCATGGTCCCGAGATATGTAAAATCAATCATAAATAATTATAATTACTTACTTTATTTCAGACCATAGTGTCCATTTTGTTAGTAACAATGTTCTTATAGACTAGTGTTAGTAATACTTAAAACTACCCACCACAAAACATATAAAAAAGTAAGTACCTAAACTATACCTACTCAACAATCATTACCGCGCCATTCCATGACAAATGGCGCAGCAACGACCGATGTACGCACAGTCCAGGCGACTAGCGATCATGCTCAGGATGCTGTTGTCGCTGCCACGTACTCTACGCACCGGGGATGCGTATATTAAAAGAGGATATTAAAAGAGGGATGGAAGTAGAATAAATGCTGTGGAAACGCGTAACTTACGAAGCAATTGTGGACTATGAATGATAGGCTGAGGAAAGATGTGATAAAGCAACGCGCAACGGTGCGTTTTAAAAGAAAATATAGTGACAATAATTAAAAAGAGTATGCTTAGACGGCTTAGTCATGTTGAGAAGAAAGCGACTAACAAAAGTTATTTACAAGGCAGCTGTGAGTGGAAACGCCGGGAGGGGACAGACTAGAAGGACATGTAGTGACCTCATTAGTGATGTTCATCAGAAAGATCAGGTGCGTAGGACTCGCAACCAGCGTGCTTGTAATTTGTATGAACGTAAAAGAAGCATAAGAAGTATGTAATGATCGTGACAGGCGGCGTTCTGAAGTTTCTGCCTCATGGGAAGAAGGAGTGAGTTTGTGGTCAACAAAAGAGATAAGTATGCAGGATCGTCGGATATAGTTGAAGTTTAGTCACAGTAGTGGTTTAGTAAGAAACCGATGGAAGTTCTCAAATAAAATTTAATTTTATTAATAGAAATCAAACTGCTCTTTTATCAAATAAAATTTCAGTCAACAACATCCATCGGTTTCTTACTAAACTTCAACTATATCCGACGATCCTGCATACTTATCTCTTTTGTTGACTGTACATAATCTGCATTCGCGATTTATTTGCCAAAAATGTAAAAACATAGGGGAAAAGGTATAGTTATTGGCCAGTTAAGCGACTTTAAGATCAAAAATCTCAATCAAAATTAAAACACTCAGTTGGATATAAATAAAAGTCATAACATATGGTTTTATATTAATATATTTATTGGTTATGTCGTCTTACATACACTTTTATCAAATATTTGAGGAATAAAATTCACATAAAAACTTAAAACTTAAAATTACAGTAACTGGCCATAACATTGTAGTTATTGGCCATGAGATCACACAGTATTTGGCCACATCGAAATATAAAATATTAATTGAATCTTGAACACTTTTTTTAAATAACTAAAACATATCTTCTTGATGATCTTCATTCTCAAAAGATTCAGAGTCATCATCATTCAAGAAAAAACATTTATGGCACACAAAATCAGAAAGCTCATCGTCATCTGGTACATGCTCTTCATGCTTTCTTGGAATGCAATGACGATGATAATATTTATTACAACAATCACATAATAGAGACTTATTTTTAGCAGCTAGACGATGGCATGTATCACAAGTAACTACTTCTATATTTGATAATATCTTTGGTTTACCTATATCTTTCTCAATTTCAGTCTTGTTTTTCTCATCAGTATTTTCAATCTCAATATTTTCATAATTTTTGGTTACTTTTTTTGATTTCTTTCCTACACCTTTACCTTTATTTGTCGTCAGAGGATTTTCTTTCCGTGCAGCTGCCTTCTCCTCTCTTTTTCTTTTTCTTTCCATTTTTTGATTCTCTTTTTCTTGTTTTTCTAATTCTTTTCTTTCAATAGCTGATCTAAATTTCTCGGAAGTGATGGCAAACGGATTTTTTTCCGTTGTTCGAATAAACTTTCTCTTATTCTCTGGGGCATTATGTAGGTAATCATTAATTGACTTGTTGAGATTCGTAGTGGTTACAGTAGCAGAAGTCGAAGGCTGGCACAAATTTATAGGAGTTTTTGTAGGTGTCATAGTAATTTTAAGTGTAGTCACATTATTTTCACTGGTAAAATTTACATTTGTTGCTGTATTTTTATCATATTGTATTTCGATATCGGTTGATTCCTTCTGTGGGTGATCACTTTGAAAAAAGGACCAGAGTTTAAATAATGTAGGAGACGAATCATTCGTGATGACACCTTGAGATCTCAGTGCTTTCAACTTGTCTATCATTTCGACTCCTACAATGTTTTCAAATTTTTTTAGAGACATGAGCTTGTTTTCATCATTGCACTCTTCTACATTTTTTAGTGTACTTAAACATTTGGAGTAATCTATTGCATTCTCATCAAAAGGACACAAACCTCATGCTCGAAAACCATTTATTATAGTTTCAGGCTTTAAATCATCTACAACAGTTTTTAGAATAATAGCGATGTTTAACTTTGTTACCACCTCTCCAATGTTTTCTGATTGAAATTTTCGAACTGCGTTTCGGTACATTTTTTTAATAGGCCCAAAGACGGAAACATCTGCTGGCTGAGTGATACGGGTTGTGTTGGGGTAAAGAGCAATCAGTTCAATCCCTAGCTCTTTACAAGTCAAACTAAGCTGTAAAGTGATATGGCTTTTATGACCATCTATAAATAGGATAACCGGTTTTTTGATGTTGTTTTCAGTGAGGTATGGAGCAAATATTTCGGTAATGAACTGGTTAAAAACATCCGCCGTCATCCATCCCGTATCGCTCCGTCCTATACCCCAATTAGGTGGCACTGAGGAAGCGATTTTTTCAGGGAGTCGTTTATAGGGAAACACAATTAGTGGAGGACAAGTCGTGCCGTCAGCAGAAAATGTAAATAATACTGTTACATTTTCTTTGGAGTTCCCTAGCTCCACTGAATAAACATTTTTGTCTCCTTTAGCAGCAAGCACGCGACCAGTAGATGGACAGAGCTGAAATCCCGTCTCGTCAGCGTTGAAAACACGTTTTGGATCTTGAATTGCATCTAACAGGTTTTCACTCGTGAAGTAGTTTCTTATTTCAAGAAACCATTTCTTTATGTCAGCTTCAGACACGCAGGCACTGGCTTTAGTTACTCCCTCGCTGGTTCTTTTGACTAAACTAGGATGACGTTTTAAGAAAGCTTTTAACCATCCCTGACCAGGTCGATTATTGACAAAAGGAGTAACGCGTGGATTATCAGTCAAAAATTTTTGAACTGTGTCGAGAACATCATCTGACTTTCTAGGAAAGCCTTTGCGGGCCATTTTAATCAACCAATCTGTGATAGCATTTTCTTCTTCAAATGTTAAATACGGTGTTGGTCCAAATTGAGATTTTGAAGTAGGATTTTTTAGTTTAAACTGTAAAGTACCTCTAGGTATATTATATTTTTTTGCAACTGCTCGCAAAGACATAGTTTTAGTATTGATTTTTTCTAAAGCCTCGTCAAGGGCCTCTTTTGTGTATTGAGGTATCTTCGGCATTATTTTTTCTTCAAGAACCTGATATAAAAGGAGAAAATAATTTTACACTAGTTTATTCAAAATGAAAAAAAAAATAGTATATAGTAATTGGCCTACTTTTTCTACAAGTCAGCTTTACGGATAACACAGTTATTGGCCTAGGCCATTAACTGCTCATAATGATTTGAAAATTCTAGTAATGGAATATGACGCTTATTATTATAAGAGAAGACGTTTTATTCCTTAACAATGCTATTTATTTATTTATTTTTAATTTTAGCAATTGGCATAGGAGGCCAATAACTATAAGTTATTCAAATAATTGTGACAGTTATTGGCCACTACAAAATTTTGAGGTTATGATGAAAGTAGGTCATTTTACGCCCTAAATCTGTTTATAAGGCATAACAAGACACTATTTTGTAGAATATAAATAACGGCACTAGTACATATACTTTATAAAATATTGCATTAAAAAAGTAGCGGTCTTAATTTTTTGTTTAGCAAATTACTTACGTTGTACCTCCCGGCAAAATATCACACGACGAAAAAGAACCAGTTCACCTAGCGGAATATTGTTGAAACTATTTGACAGAGGATGAAAGTGTTGCCATTAATGCAGTTTTAAATCTACTATTATAGTAGTTTATTGCTTAATTTAGGCCGTCAAAGTTAAAATGGCCAATCACTGTATGGGGGCCAATAACTATAGCGTTTCCCCTATGAGTTTATGGAAAAATAACTTTAAATCCTACACCATAAAGTTCAGTTTACGCTACAACTTCAAACATTTTTATAACATTTTCAATACTGCTACTCACTCTGAAATCAACTTAATTACATTGAAATAAAGTTGATATTTGTTTAACTTGATATAATATTATTTTGAAACATAAGTTTGAATAGAATTTATGTATGTATGTTTCTGGCTTTTTTCTCCGAAGTTGTTTGAAGATCTTCATCAATGTCGGTAGCCATGTCATAATAATTCAACAAAGGCGCTACCTCTCCTACAGATAACTGCCCTTAAAGTAAGAAACATAGATAGGTACAAAAATGATAAATAAGCAGATATGAGATATTCCTATTCAAGAACAGTGATGTAAAATGTCTTGAAGGTACAGACGCAAGCTACTACAATCTGTTAAATTTCTTTAAGAGATTTTCTACTTTATCGGTAAAGCATAAGGTTCAAGGTTGATTGGGAAAATTTGACAGTTTCGGGTAGCTTGATGTGCTGGCGTCTGTACCTACATAAGGTATTATTTCCTTGCAATGAATGGATCCCTTTTCAAGCAAGACTACTTGTGAATTGCGCTAATCGAGTGTATGATTTTTTTCACGTAAATTTTTTCACGTAAAAAAAAACCTTTTCTGAAACGTGTCTCTAAGAAATATACTGATCGTTCGTTGAACTTATAAAGGTATTTTGTCTGCTATAACATTATCTACACCTTCCTCTTCAATGAATATCTAATAAGTATCTTACGGAAGTTAGAATAGCAATATCATCTAAGTTGTTGCCATCCAATTTTTCCAGTACTAACCTTTCTAAGTAATACGACCGTTTATAAATGAAATATAGCCGCACGCAACTTTTATTTTTAGATAATTTGTACACTGACTGCGTTTGTGCTTCGCGCCGGCTTGTACCTACGGCCTAGACCATAGATATATGAAAGAAGTTTCTGTTTTTTACATTTCTATGGCCTAGACAAAGTGATATGATGATGAATAAGTCTTAATGAGTACATTGACATAAACTTCCGAAAAACTTCAATCCTGTCGAAAGTTGTTGTAAAAATACGAAATTGCTCTCTATTCTCCGTTGGTTTAGGTACTTAACAAAAGGTAAACAATAAAAATCACGTGATTCATGGGTGTTAAACGTTTTGTTACAAATAAAATAATAAAATCATTATATTTATTGAACAGGGATACAAGCGCTTATACCGTAATTTCACCAAAGCCTATCCACACGCACTTTTAACGAAGTTATTTTATAATATAATTAGGTATTTTAAATGAAAAAGTCAAAAGTTTTACATGATAACCGGCAATGTTTAGAGTGAATTTATACTAAACAAAAGAAACCGAATTAAGGTATGTCAATTCAAGTGTCATGCCACGCCACAGTTGTACCTACTCTTCAATTTAACAACGTTAACTAATTCGTATAAATGTAACAAAAAAAATTTTTATTTCATCACCACTGCTCTCAAAACGGTAAAAGAAAACATCGTGAGGAAACCGGCATGTCCTAGAACCAAAAATTCGAAGACATGTGACATCCACCAACCCGCACTGGGCCCGCGTGGTGGATTACGGCCCACTCCCTCTCACAGAGAGGAGGCCTGTGTCCCAGCAGTGGGAACGTTATAGGCTGATTATGTTATGTTAACAAAAAAATTGTGCTGAAGCAATTACATCTACGAAGAATAGTAATGACAAAGTTTAACAAAAAAAGGTTGACTGGCAGAAAATGCCTATGGCATTAAATCTGCCTCTTTACATTTATGTGCTTGAAGTATTAAATAAATAAATAACCCACTAATAAAAGAGGTAACTTTCGTAAAAATTTAAAATAAATTTAAATGGTTGGTAACGTATTTTTAAACAAGAAAGTGTCATCTATAAAAAGCGTTTTTTGCGATTTTTAGGGCCGGAACCCTAAAAATCGCAAAAACAGTTTTTTATAGATGATACTCCATTTTTCCTTGTGAGGTACGGATACCTCAAAAGGAAACCTCAAATGGAACCCTTATAAGATCACTTCGTTGTCCGTCTTCTCTGTTCGTCTGTCAAGACCCTTTTTCTCAGGAATGCGTGAAGATATCAAGTTGAAATTAATATCACATACTCAGAGCTGCAATCCCTTGAAGCAATGAAAAAATCAAATTTCTAAGTCAACGAAATCAATAGAATACGGGCGTTTATGTTCCGCTTATGCCGCATATTTTGACACTCGCAAGGGAATCAAAACCTACAGGGTACCAACTTCCCGTTGACTGAAAGCGATGTTGTTAACTGAAAACGTTGAATCATGAAATTTGGCAAGAGGCAATGTCATCTAGCATAAGTAAAGGAAAACATCCGAAAACCGTAAATTGTAGTACTAAAAAAGTAGGTTGCAAATCATTAAAAAAAAATGGTTAGGTTTGGCTTTTACCACGTCATTGAACGAATTTGAAACCAATATGGTGACTTACGTAAGCCGTTGGTCCCGGCTGTCATTCGTGGATCTATGACAGTCGTTACAGGTCGTCAGAAGCCGAAAGTCTGACAACCAGTCTTAGCAAGGGATATCGTATTATCCAGTAACTGGGTTGTGGAGGTCAGATAGCCTGTCGCTCCTTGTAAAGTACTGGTACTCAGCTGCGTCTGGTTAGACTGGAAGCCGACCCCAATATATTGGGAAAGGCTAGGCAGGTGATGGTGATGATGATGACTTGCGTACAAATGCAGATGAAAATAGCTTCACCGATCGATTTTATAAAATTGAATGGTAAACGTATCTATTTTTGAAATGTAACTGATACTGGACAGAATTCTACTCTTTTGAACTTCATTATTTAGTTTATTTATCTATTTACATATAAATTATATATTTTTAAATTTAGAATATAAAAGAAATATAAAAACATTTAAAAATATAAAAAATAGTAGCCCACCGGTATCGGGAACAGGGTCCAAGCTACCGGCGGTCAGTGCGAGCCGTGTCCAGAAGTACTGCTTTCTGAATCAAGCCCTTGATCCAGCTGCCCAACGAGAGCCTCCGCAGGTGTTGGTCGAGGCTCTTGGCTATCAATCGGACTATCGGCACAATGATTGCTGAGTCAACATCCCACCTGTCAATAACCCCGCGAGCCAAGTCAAGATACTTGATTTGTTTATCTTTCTCAACTTTCACGAGTTAAAGTGAACTTCATTTTTATTAAAATCAACCTTTTGAAAACTTAGTAAATCTGATCACATCTAAAGCTATTGGGGGCGTCAACTGAAGTATGTACTTAAATCGTTTATTGCATTGATATTCACGCCCATAGCTCGAGCTTATTGAATTTAACTCTTGTGTGGTCTGCAGGCAAGTAACGTGCTTCACTGAAAAGTTTGTCTGCAATATTTACTTCCATGGACTTTTTTTTTTTTTTAAAGTGCGCGATGTGTGCGAAAACGCATTGATATTTTATATGAAAATGATTTTTATCAATATGTTATTTGAAGTCTACCAACATTTAGCAAAAATCTGTCTTCCACTCTCGACCTCCAAGAGTCGAGTATAAACTATAGTTAGGGTTCCAGTGGACACATTTTATTGGGGGTCAAGGGGCCGAGAGTGGACTAAACGTCGATTGAACATTTCTCAGGACCCTGGGGGGTCCCGGAGCTTTGGAAAACGTACGAGGAGCCGAAGCCAACTCGCAGAGACCCGTTAGACGTTTTTAATGAAATGCGGCTCCAACCGATGACTATCCCTGTTTGCACAATGCAAGTGCACCCAAGGACAACCCCCGATTGGTATAGGACTATTGCAGGACATGGAAACAAATACATTGGATTATGGGTTTGGGTGACTACAGTGAACTGGTTGTTGAACTATGGAAAGACTCCTATCTAAGCTCCTGCCTGACCAATTTTTTATATAAATTATTCAGATAAAATGGCAGGGGGTGACTTTTACACTCAATAATGGGCCCCCGAAAACGGTCGCTAGCACAAAGTGTCGTAGCGGTAAGGGGGCAACATGTCCTGAGGTCCTTATGAGGAGTGGAGAGGTATTCCATAGCTTTCAAGACAATCCCGGAAGTACGGTCAAGATCCCTACCAGCATCGAACTGGTATACTTCCTTCCTTCGAGCACGTTTATAGCAATCAACTCAGCCCATCGCAGTCCACTGCTGGACATAGGCCTCTCCCAGACTGCGCCACAGCACCCCGTCCTCCGCCTTCCGCATCCAGTCGACCCCAGCCACCTTCTTTAGGTCGTCCGTCCATCTAGCGAGGGGGCGTCCTACACTACGCTTGCTGGTACGCGGTCTCCACTCCAGGACACGCCTGCTCCACCGGCCATCAGTCCTTCGACAGACACGGCCAGCCCACTGCCACTTCACTTTATAGCAATAACTAGCTTTTGCCCGCGGCTTCGCTCGCGTAGAATTTGGTCTGCCACATTAAGTTACGTGGCATTTTTTTTTAAATACTGATATTTTTTTAATGTACCTTCACATCGTACATCCCAGATTTCTAACTTCAAAATTAGTTTCCATACAATCTTTGAACTCCTATACCTAATATTTAGAGGGTATCTCTTGAGGGTGGAATTATCTGAATTCCTTTCTAAGTGCTCATTAATTTAAGCTATAATAGAACTCTCCAAATTTCAAAATGCTAAGTCCAGTGGTTTCTTCATCAATCTTTACCTGTATGGTGTGTTTATAAAAAGTAGGCTTGAGATTATCCTATCCAGCACAAACGGATTACTAAACACTGACAACTAAACAGGTCGGACCAATGTTACTTGCATTAATTAATCACTACATAGTATAAAACAAAGAAGCTTTCTTTTTCCCGATGAATGCTTAAATTTTTTAAAACTACGCAACGGATTTTGCTGCGGTTTTTAGGGTTCCGTACCCAAAGGGTAAAACGGGACCCTATTACGTATATATTAGTATGATTTACTAACAATGTATGGAATATTTTTTGATTCTGCAATAAATGAATAATAATAATAATATTACTAAGCCTCCGTCGTCTGTCTGTCTGTCTCCAGGCTGTATCTCATAAACCGTAATAGCTAGAAAGCTGAAATTTTCACAAATGATGTATTTCTGTTGCCGCTATAACAACAAATACGAATAAGAATTAAGTTCATATTAAGGGGGCTCCCATACAATAAACGTGTTATTTTCGCCGTTTTTTATAGACAATGGTACGGAACCCTTCGTGCGCGAGTCCGACTCGCACTTGGCCGGTTTTTTTTAATAGATTTTGTAATAACTAAAGAATTATGTGGTACGTAATTGGAATAGGTGAACATCTGTGTTAATTTATCTGTGTTTTTACTGAAATATACTCCTGTATACTATGTTATTTGATTTTTTTTGTTCAGCGTAAATAAGAAGATTTTGGGATTTAGAAACACGTGAGCAAGCTACGTAAAGCTGCCCATGGGAAAAACAGGGCGTGCCTAAATGTATCCCCGCTACTTTCAAAGTTTGCCCTTGCGATTTATTGATGGTAATAGAAAATGCAACTTTAAGTGGAAACTGTAAACGTTTGAAATTAAAGGGTAAGTTATTGGGTATTATTGGGATGCGTGGAATAAGAACATTTTCACCCTTAGCTTCTCCGGTTAAAATTGTGGCCTTAACAATATGCCTGCCTAGTTCCCTGACTCGCAATCTAGTGCCATTACATAGTCTCGGGGCGTCCAAGTTACGCATTAACAAAACCGTTATACCGACTTTTAATTGGAGCTTATGTGATGGCACCCCGGATAGCTCCTAAGAGTTAAGAAACTCCACGGGGTAGCTTGTACAGTCTTCAGATGACATGACTGTGTCGATAGAGTTGTAGGTTGTTGCATCGCTGGTTACTTGGTCCAAGATAATGTTATTGATTTTCGCAACTGTCTCAACAATAAAAAACATGAAAATATCAGTATTTAAAAAAAAAAATGTCACGTAACTTAATGTGGCAGACCAAATTCTACGCGAGCGAAGCCGCGGGCAAAAGCTAGACGCGCTCCGCCCGTGCTGCGGGCCTGCGGCCGCCGCCGCGGCGTTAGGCGCTCCGTTCAAGTCAATCATATCGTGATAACTTTTAAACTATTCGGCCAAATTACTTAGTGTGAAAGACAAAGTTTATCTACATTAAATACTTAATGCGAGAAATGTATTCTTTTTGATAAGAGTTTGATAATTATATATTAAATGTGCATTGTAAAATAGTACCAAATTTAATTTGGTTTTTTGGTTCACAATTTTGGTTGTAGTGGCTTGCACGTAAAAGGTAGATATATGCTGTCGCGGACTTTTATTTAGATCTACTTAAGACAAACAATCCTGCGGTACATCATCTTTATGTAACTCCATTGGTTTAGGCAGCGCACGCCAAGATAGCTCTCAGATGGAAGATTTTTCCGACTTAATTGACACGTATCGTTATATTATGACCAAAACTACATAAAATCATTATAAATTGTAGCCTATGTGTTATTCTGATGAATAACCTATATTACTGTGAAGTTTCATCCAAATCCGTTCAGTAGTTTTTTCGTGAAAGAGTAACAAACATACATCCATCCTTACAAACTTTCGCATTTATAATATTAGTAGGATTAGTAGGATTATTAATATGCATATTAGGCTTTAGCAACTGAGGACAATGAAGCAAGGGAAAAAAAGTCAAAAGTCAAATAATTTATTTCAAACTGGCACATTAAAAAGCAGTTTTGAACGTCAAAAATTACAATAAAACGAAATTGATTCTAGTCGCCCGCGCCCATTCCAAAAGGTAGTTTTCGTATAGAGAAGAATGGGCAAGAAACTCCACCGTTACTCTTTTGAAATGTTTTACAAGGTTTTGTATACATTCATTATACAAAGTGTAAAAAAATTAACCTTAAAAACTTTAAGAGGTGCTTTAGACCATCGAACTGAACAACTTTCACTATGGGACCAACTCCGAAATCACGAAAAAAAAATCAGCTGTTTCATACAAAAGTTCAATACCTACTCGGTCAAAATGTATGAAACAGCTCATTTTTTTTTTTCGTGATTTCAGAGTTGGTCCCATAGTGAAAGTTGTTCAGTTCGATGGTCTAAAGCACCTCTTAAAGTTTTCAAGGTTAATTTTTTTACACCTTAGGTATACAGGGTGTTACAGAAAGGGTATATCAATACAAACGGGTTGAAGAGTGTATCTGGTCTAGAATCTCTGTACAAAATTTCAGCTCAAAAGCAGTAACTTTGAAAATGCTTAATATTTTTTTATTTCGATAGTTTATTAAATTGAAATCATAACAAACGTGTCACCGCACTACGAGGGTCATTATCCATTATCTGTAGTGTGTCTGTGCGCCTAGTACACGCACATGACGCCGCCGCGCGCCAGTGCAGCGCCGTGATGTCGAAATAAAAAAATATTAAACATTTTCAAAGTTAATGCTTTTGAGCTGAAATTTTGTACAGAGATTCTAGACCAGATACACTCTTCAACCCGTTTGTATTGATATACCCTTTCCGTAACACCCTGTATAATTATATGTGAAGGCGATGCACCTAGAATAAAATTAGTCAACCTACAAAAGTTAAAAAGAATTAAAAATAAAGCAATGACAAGTAAAACAATTATGTGATAGATACATGGTGTTCACATATTTACAAATATTATAAAATTATTTATTTATATTTTAAGACGAGAAAACTACATAAACTGGATAAAGGACCCGTGGAGGCTCTTAGATGTTCTAATCTAGTTCGCCAACCAGCCTCTTACAAGCAATAAGTACCAATCAACTTCCGTCAAAGCTTTCTCGACCTACTTACCGATATGACGCAACGTCCTTTGTAGCGAATTGAATACGGTCGGGTCAGTAATGCACTGTGGATGGGATGTCTCTCAGAAATGGAGTGAATGCCGCAACTCAGCGAATTATGAAACGTGCCCCTTAGGTACGTGCCCCTTATAGTGGGAGAACCGACTCAACGTCGAATTGGGGATACTGAATAAATGTATGATGAATAATTTTGGTAAGAAATATTATTTTAAAGACGTTGGTTAAAAAGGTAAGTATCATAACACCACGCCTATGTTCCCAAGGGTTAGGCAGAGGTGTACAATACATACAGGGTGGCAGCAGGAACATCGACACGCAACCTGTTTGGGGCTGTTCATTTATTACGTAAGACAATTTTGACCACTTTCTGACCCCCTCCCCCTACGTAAGGAAATAAGACTTGGATGAACCCCTTCCTCCTCTTTCAATCTTACGTAAGATCAGCGTCTACCAAAATGTCAAAGAAAAAGTAGCAAAAAAATTGAAATCTTATCATACGTAAGGACAATCTAGATCCCTCCCACCCCACGTAACAAAAATTAAGACTTATTGTTTGGACCCCCTCCTCAAATCGTCTTACGTAATAAATGAACAGCCCCTTACCATGGATTCAGTACATGATTCTAATCCTCTATTTGTTGAATTTTTTCATCTGTTATCATATTTTTTTAATAACCGACGAAAATTTTCCCTGACACCCTGTATAATACAGACGCTAGCTAGCACATCAAGCTACCCGAAACTGTAAAATTTTCTCAATCAACTTTGAACCTTATACTATGGCGATAAAGTTGAAAATCTATTAAAGACATTTGACAGATTGTGTAGTTTGATGAGCTGGCGTCTGTACATAAATATTTTGCCAGGTTTGTTTAAATCTCATTTAATAGGGGGCAAGCTATAGAGAATATTATAGTATAGTCTTCGGGGCGAGCCTATTGCCATTAACCGGCTATAAATCCAGACTGGAATACTTAGAAATTCCTGATGGAAAACACCCAACAACATTTTGCCCAACCTGGGAATCGAAGCGAGGATCTCAAGGTCAGCACTTGGATCACTAGACCAACGAGGTAGTCAACGACGACCAACAAAGGCAGGAACTTGGCAACAAAACTAATAAGAACTTATTGAAATAAAGATTGCTTCCGTCCGTTCATTGACCTCGTAAAGTAACAACACTTAAATAAGTAAGAACATTTTCGTAGGAAGTTAATCGGCAATCTATACGGAACCCGATTCTGGATAACTCGCCGATTGACAATCTTGGAAAGAAAGCAAGATAGAAAGTATGTTTATTTTGGAACATGCATGATATGAACACAACAATATCAATTGTAGGCAAATTCTTGTAGAGATGCCAGCACATCAAGCTACCCAATCTGTCAAATTTTCCTAATTGAATATGAACCTTAATGCTTTGAAGTAAAGTTGAAAATCTATCAAAGAAATTTGTCAGATTGGGGTAGCTTGATGTACTAACTGGCGTCTGTACAGACGCCAGACATCAACCTACCCGAAACTGTCAAATTTTCCCAATCAACTTTGAACCTTATACTTTAGCGATAAAGCTGAAAATCTATTGAAGAAATTTTACAGATTGTAGTAGGTTGATGTGCTGGCGTCTGTACATTTCAATAAATCTCTTTTATTATCGGCCATTATCCTTGGATCTTCGGTAGTGTTAATAAGTTTTATTTTAAAGTTTGACATTCATTTGTATTCATCACATACTAATTACCTACAGGATATATTTTCAATGAACCAGAAACATTTATGATATCTACTACAGTAACTTAAAAACAATCCCTTTTTGGATTACCAGTAAGTCCATCATCTGCCTAGCCTTTTCATCTATGTTGGGGTCGGCTTCCCTTCTAACCGGTTGCAGCTATATGTATATTTATATATTTATACAGGATAACATAAACTCAAGTTTTCATCACATTTATCTCTTTTTAAAATATGGAATAAACGATTTTACTTTACTTTACTTTACTTAATACATATAGGTACAGAGGTACTTAAATAGGCCACGGTTATGCATTTAATTTGTAAGTAGTTATAGTAATAATAATGTACTGTGCTCGTCATACAACTACTGTTCTACTTTATATGTTGCAAATTATAGGTGAGGACGCTGGCACCCTAAACACAAGTTAAATCTTACTTTGGGCGCCAGAGTTCATCGAAATCACTCTTTTCCTTTGTTGTAACGCTGCATAGTGTTTAGATGAGTGTTTTTGTACAACTGAAGTTAATAAAGTTTTTTTTTTTGCTGAATATTAGTATTTTACATGGAGCCACTGCCTATATGACTTTCACACCCCAGTTACTGGGTAATACGATACCCCTTGATAAGACTGGTTGTCAGACTTTCGGGCTTCTGACTACCCGTAGCGACTGTAAAAGATCCACGAATGACAGCCGGGACCAACGGCTTAACGTGCTTTACGAGGCATGGAAGGGTCTCGGTATGTAAAGATGGTCACCCATCCACAGACCAACCGCGGCAAGTGTAACTTAACCGATCTGAATCTGTCTGATCGATCGACCTGTGCGAATGTTATTATTTAGCCACGGACCCCTCTCCGCTAGCTTATCAATAAGTGTTCGTGCACCGCACTGATTGAAATGTCTTGAAGCGACAAGCAAGCGAACCTGCACCGCGACCATTCATTCGTAGCATTCATTAGCTTGCAAAACCATCTTTTTGTAATGGAAAAATTTCTAATAAACGCATTTAAAATTGGAGTCAGATTCTATCATTCATCGAACCCTGGGTCGAAACAGTAAGTATTATATTATAATGATGTATCAGGAAAGTACTGTTAAGTACTTCCTTTCCAACTAGAAAATGGCGCCTATATTCCTAACAAATATTGACTGAACGTTGAAAGGTCACGCACAACCTCTCCTAACTCACACAAGATAAACGATAAGTTATACTGAATGTTAGGATAGAGAACCACAGAACAGTTAGACTTCAATGGAAACATTGAGTTTACAGATAAATTAAGTTTATATTCTAATTGTTCGTGTCGCTGTAAGTTGTGTTTTCTGAGGAAAGGTAAATTTGTTCTTCCGGAAGCGACCGCAACCGCAACCAGCAACATCGCGCAGTAGCAAGAAATACCGCAGCGACACGACTGGTGTTTATCCTAATCCTAACTAATAGTAGATATCCTATAGATTAAATAATAGTTTCCGCGTCACCATGCGCTCAATGATATTGTGCGGAGGGCTTTTGTGTCGACAGATGTCCCCTGTGTGCTGGAGCCTCCGGGTCTGTGCAGGGCTGACGGCAGGAGGCCGGACGGGCTGACCCTGGTGCCTTGGAGGAACGGCAAGTGCCTTATATGGGACGCAACTTGCGTCAGCACTGTTGCCGCAAGCCACCTTGGTCGCACCGTCCTCTCCCCGTCAGAAGCGGCGGAAGACGCTGCTGAGAGAAAGAGGGTGAAGTACGCGCCGTTAATGGACCGGTACCATTTTGTGCCCATTGCTGTTGAGACCATGGGTGCTTGGGGCACTGAGGCCGGGAAGCTCATGAGTGAGATAGGGCACAAGCTTCGGGAAAAAACGGGTGACTCCCGCTCCGGCTCGTTCTTGGTGCAAAGGTTAGCCATTGCCATTCAACGTGGCAATGCAGCAAGTGTTTTGGGCACCTTTGCGCCGGGAACAGTTAGGGGCGGGTTATTTGACTAATATAGACGTGTTTCTGAATTTATGGTATATTAATTAATGACATAGTAGATATTATAATAAAAATAAGTTTAAAAACTAAAACCCGACTACTGAAAAGGATGAAACAAGAAAGTACCTTCCCGTGTTTGCATGCTACCGTAGCTTATATGTAAGTATAAACAGCGGCGTGCAACCACGGGAAGGTCCTAGAACCAAAAATTCGAAGATATCGTGAGATCCACCAACCCACACAGGACTCGCTTGGTGGATTAAGGCCCACTCCCTCTCACAGAGAGAAGGCCTGTGTCCCAGCAGTGGATAGGCTGAATATGCTAATCTATATAAGTACCTATGTAGTAGTATCATATCATATTCAAATGTGGATGTCGTGTCTACATTTCAGGATACGGAAGAATTGGGTGTTTCCATAGATATCCGATCCGTGGGTGTTTCTAAAACATGAACATTATACCTACACAGCACACACATGCAGAGTATTAGCAGCGCAAAACAAAAAACACTGAAAGCCAACACTGGATGACGTCTCAGCTATCATACATCGGATTACTCGCATCATTTATCACGCAAGGTTAGGAAGGCACGCGATAACACTTTCATTTGAAACATTATCCCTATACAAACAATAAATAAAAAAACCTAGTTCAGAAGACCAATTTTTATACAAAAATTAATAGCTAAGCATAATGCTTATGAAATTGCTCGTTCGGCAATTCGACCTCGTTCGGCGCTTTGAAATCACTATCGAGAGTATATCATTCATTGGAATACGTAAGGACACGCATGGGTACGCTCCATCCATGTCACTGTCGTTGGAGTGTACGCAAATACGGGCGCTTGCTCCGACAAGCTTCCGTCTGCTTCGACGAGTTACGTTACGTCATCCTGTGTGTCAGGTGTGAATCGTATACACTAGGTATATGATGAGTACCTTCTTACGTATATTATGTAACCGTATAATTATGAACATCGTTAGCTTATAATCTATCTCGCGGGATTAGAAACTACTAGTTGACCCGGCAAACTCGTATCACCTCAGAATTAAATAATGTGACATAGTTCAATAAACACGTGGCGCCATCTATTATCATGATAACGTGATTGTTGTTTTCCTCGGGAACAACACTTTTTTCTTTTTTCGGGATGAAAGGTACCCTATGTCCGTTTCTGTATACCTGACAACGTATATGCAAAATTTCAGGAGGATTGGTTCCGTGGTTTAGGCGTGAAATGGTAACAAACAAACAAACATACTTTCGCATTTATAATATATATATAGTTAGGATCAAAAAATGTGAAATGAACTCAAACTCAAAGCATTTATTTCAATTAAACCAATTACAGGCACTTTTGAATTGTCAAGGGGTCGGTCAGTCAGAAAGATGAAGCTACTTGCCCATTCCAAAGCGTAGGTACCTATGGAGAAGAACGGGCAAGAAACTCCATGGACACTCTTTTAAATCAAAATAATATGATTACAAAGTCTTGGTTACATCATTCATGTTAAAAATTATACATGTGAGAACGATGCAGAAACAAACCATTAACAATTTAACGCATTATTTTTCTATAGTTTATAATCTGTCCATGGCAAACCGACAAATTGTAAACTAATATCAAACATACATACAGAATGACTAATAGTGCCAAATACCAATTAGTTGGCCACGCCTTAGGTATGTGAGCGGTGGGACGGAGGGGCGGGGCGCATTACTCAGTACGTGCGGTGCGAACCGCTGCCTCACCCCTGTCCCCGCCTCAGCGGCCAACTACAATCATTGTTGATTGTAGAGTGTTGTTGTGAGGTTGTTGTGATTGAGTCGCACTTTTAAGAAACCCTGGTTGTACCCTTGTTTATCTTTTTCTTCAGTTTTAGCTATGTTTCCGACTTTCCGTCAGTTTGCTTTGAAATCAAAGGTGTGTTTACAAATCAATCTTGGAGGCACAAAAATGGTCGAACGCGAAAAACAGCTGTAATGAACAGACACTACCTTCCTATCTACTGGCGGGTAAATTCCCAGTGATTGCGTAGAGTTTGACTTCGGTTCGTTCATCTCAGTTTTATTAAATTATTCTTCTTTTTACGTAGGTATTTTTGAAACATTGCCAAGAACAATGGCCTCCGCTGACATAGAATGTACTGATTTATTTCAACGTCAAGTTCAATACCCACGTGGCAACCAGTGAGTAATCCTTTTCAGCTGCTCTAGTACTATTCAATGTTCGCTTGGGAAATATCTAAAAAAAAATTACTTGCATTAAAATCATTTATTTTGTATTTTTGTTGCTATGTGTTTGGAAGCTGTGCTAAATCACAAGTAACTGAAGTATAGAAAAGTCTGTAAAGCAACCAGGGTGCTTACTCTTGAATTTAATTCCGATAGATCGACATTAGAATTATGACGTTTCGTACTTTTGAGTTCGGTTTAATTAAACTAAAAGGTAAAATTGGATGATTGATTTTGGAGCCCGGCCCTAATTTCCACTTAGTTCACCAAAATGGACACCCAATTTTACCTTTTAGTTTAATTAAACCGAACTCAAAAGTACGAAACGTCACAATTCTAATGTCGATCTATCGGAATTAAATTCAAGAGTAAGCAATCAGGAGTGCTAAAACGAAGCCTTACAGAAAACTTTCAAAACAACCTCTAAGCCATATTACAGGTGTTACGGGGTATTGAACTTTACGTGGGATAATTAACTGGCAAGTTTTATCTGCGAAATAGTGCGTAGTAGGGCAAAATCAAACTTCTTCTTGTTAGCGTGTCGATAGCAATCTAAATGGACTCGGCCCAGAATTCGGCTACTTGTTTGGCGCCAATCAAAGTCAAACTGGTTGCTAATTTAAATGTAATTTTTTTTTAATTACTTTGATTCTGTAATTACCTACTTAAACTCACACCCTGACTTATTACTTTTTTTAATGAAAATCGTCTACTTTTTACAATGTTTTTAAATAGGAGAGCTCTATGTATCTATCACATAATTAATTTATAAATGTCATGGTTTCATTAATCCATTTCAATTCTTTTACTTATTATGGTAAATAATTTTATTTTAGGTGCATCGTTTTTACATATTATTATATAATAATTAATGTATGCAAAATATTGTAAAACATTTTACAAGAGTAACGGTGGAGTTTCTTGCCCATTCTTCTCCATACGAAAACTACCTCTTGGAAGGGGCGACTAGAATTAATTCTATTTTATTGACGTTCAAAAGTGCCTTCTATTTGTTGCTTATTGGAAATAAATGCTTTGACTTTGACTTTGAAAAGATTTTCAAGACAAATTTTATTCTTCGTAATGTGGATACACACTTTGCGAGGCGTGTGGCGCCAGCGCATCGCATGCGAAGTACATGGGTCGCAATGTGCGTACTTGATTGGCTCTTAGTAACAGCCCGGAGTTTGGAAGTTGGCGGTGTGATACCCCTGTGCCTCGGAAAGCACGTTAAGCCGCTGGTCCTGCGCCTAATCTCTCTCTGGTCGTATCGGATTGCCGTCACATCGGACTATGAGAGTGAGGGAAGAGGAAGGGCACCTGTGTCTGCGCGCACACGTGTGCACTATAATATATCCCGCGCCGAAGGCTAGTCTCCGTTGAAATTGGCCGCTGTGGCCGCAATACGGTCTGGCGGACTTTTGAAGTGAAAACTTCTTTAGCGGCGTTGAACACTTTTTGTAATGGGTAAAAAATGTTAAACTCGCGTCAGGGCATCGCGTCAGGACACGTGACCGTCAGGAGAGATTTCCCCCCCCCCCAACTCTTTCTACGGCGGCGCCAACCGAAGTGAACCAAGCGAGACACGACAAAGATGGCCGAAGAAAATGACATTTGACGTACAAATGTTTGAAAAGTCAGTTTCGTAAACAATAGTACTTCGAGGAGCCGCAGTTGTATTTAATTTATTTTGAACTTCTGTTTAACCAATTTAGTTTATTATTATATAGCTGTTTAGCGTTAGTGCTTGTGTCAGTGTTTTTATTTTCTATTATGGAGACCTCTCCCTGACCAATTCTTCCAAAAAATCTAAGGATTAGAAGCAAAAGCAAGCATAAGTATAAGAAATTGAGAATGTTTACAAAACATAACTTACTTTGAACACATTTTAGCTGTAACAGTAGGTACACACCTTATCCTCCTCCAACCAATATTCAATTTTTTGCCCTTTATTGCAACTAGTCTCCGATCTTAATTTCATTTATTTTAAATACAAAAAAAGTATTCAAAAGTTTTTTAGTTTGACACATACAATATCAAATTCATTCATTGACATATTCATATTGTTTCCATGACGACCATGACGTTGTCGCGTCAAAACTGTTGAAACTGTAGACAATAAATTAGTTTTTCATACGTAATAATGTCTATGGACACAAATATTCGGTTCGTAGACAGACATTCTCGTATGCCGATTTAATGTGTTGGCCAATTTGTTGGATGACTTCATTATAATGGCATTATATGAATACAAAATTTTATCGAATGTTTTAAAGGCCTATTGAGCATTTTAACTAATGAATGGTTTAAACCTTCAATAGGCTTTTTTTATGAATAAGACCGAAAGTGTTTAAAATATGGAAATTGAACAAAGTGCATCTATTAATGAAAAAAGTGACGCAGAAATATTGAAAAAAAATGAGTAATATTAATTAAATTAATAATTGATTTATTTCAACGTTAATATTCAAGTTTTCACTTCTGCCGGCACTCCCGGAGTGCAACCCGTCTTTTTTTTTACTTGATTGGTCTATTATGATGCAAGTACGCACATCGCGAGACATGTGCTTCGCATGCGATGCGTCGCACGCCTCAACAAGCCTATAAGAATAATTTTGTCTGGATTAGAATTTGTTTGAATTGGCACTTTTGTGTCTACATGCACAAAATACCTACGTTTATCTGAGGGGCAATTCTCGTAACATATGAACGTTACGTTCACAGTCTGGACTCAGTCTCAATCTGTCAAAAATACTTCTAATTTCCCTACATTTTAGACAAGTTTTTGACTTTGATTGTCGCTGAGATAAGATTGCGACTTGATTTTGTAAGTTTTAATTACATATTTCGACATCAACCCTTTGAACTGTCAGAGCCCTAAAGATGACAAATTTTGATGGCGCTCTTAATTAACTCTTAATGAGAAGATAAAGCGTCGAGTAGTGGTTTGTTCTAACTAATTAATCAAATTACTTTATAGTCTACTTTCTATGTAGTGTTCGGTTTTAGGTGAATTACTAAAGATAGTGAAATTTGATACAGGCTTTTATGCACTTAACAAATTATTTCTTCTCAGAACAATTATATTTTCTTTGTTACTTTTATATTATTAATATTTGAGATCTAGGTAATCAGAGATCCTCAAGATTAGATTTGGTCTAGAGGTCATTGTAGAAACCTTGTGGTCATAGTAAAAAAAAAGTTTTTTTCAAAACACTTACACCAAACGCAGGTGTTTGAGCACAAAGACTTTTTGAAGTGATACTTCTTTATGCACGCTTGACTTGGGGAGTAAGCTGGCGAACGCGTGACGTAAGCGTTACGAAAAGTGTGATCGGGCGAAGCGAACGGGTGTTGAATGGGGGATATAAGAAAGAGAAAGCAGTGCGCGCGCACATGTTCTTTCTCTCTTCCTCTCATAGCCAAATACGTTTGAAGTTTCACTTCAGTCGTGTGGTCACAAGCACACTCGGTTTATGTTTTTTTAGAAAACTGGCTGTCCCTACGTGTACTCTTACTGTTTGCAAACTGATTATTAATTAATCCGAGTACACTGTTTATTCGACCCGATAAACGGTGTCGCTGTTAATGTTATAATATCGTGCAAATTAACCATCGGGGAATATTATCCGGTAACACAAAAAATACAAGATAGTTGGTTTTGGGGAGCAAAAACGTATTATATTGTGAGAGGTACTCGTAGATACAGCAAATGAAAACGAAAATGAAACGGTTAGTCGTTTTTATCCGACTACGGTGAAGTTAAACCAGGATTATGATTTTAACAGGCTTTGTAGGTAGGTAGCTATCTATTCCCTCATAACTCCTAAACTGCTAAAAAGTGAATGCAAAATTAATTGTATTTTTAGGAAGTCATTGTCAATGTGCGTCCCGCATCCAGGGTTTACAAGGTCATCGGTCCACCTTGTAGGAGGCCTTCCAACGCTACGCCTTACTTCAGAACCTTCGAAGTGGTGGTCCTTGGGGGAGGCCTATGTCCAGCAGTGGACGTCTTGATGATAATGATTGTCAATGTTAAGACCTATAGACAGCAGCGCCCTCCTCTGCCAATAGAGCAAACAATTTTAATCTCATTCTCACAACTAAAAACTCGTCTACAAACTGTCGTGTCTATAGCATGTTTCATTTTTGTCATTGATATTATATACCTACTTGACATCCGGACCTAACATGAGAAGGCGACACAAACCTACATCAATAGTGATTTGACTTCAGCCCTTGAAGCAGCAGCTTGCATAAATACTTGGACGTCACGTCACGCGACACGTCACATGATGCAGGTACCGCATTTCTCTCTGTCACGTCTCCAACGTAAGGTGTGAGCCCAAATATAGCCTTTATTTCTTCCAAATTACGGACCCTTTAAGTAATTTGTCTTAGTTAATCTAAGTTGGCAGAAATACTGCGTATTTTCGTCGTGATAAAACTTTGCTACGTAATGGATGGCCTTTTAGAACTAACGGTAGGTAAGTATCAAAAACCGGCCAAGTGCATGTCGGACCACGCACAATGTAGGGTTCCGTAGTTGGAATGAATTTATCCCAAGAACAAACTTAACATTGTAGTTGAATACATGTCCTCCCATACAATCGCAACTGAAAATTTAAATTGATCGACTATTACTTGTAAACTTGTAAAGCCTACATAGCTGTGATAGTTTTCCTTTTAATTAGTTATACAGGGTGTGGCGTAAATAGTGGTCCACCGTTAAGGATTCGATATACCAGATAATTTACTATAACATATTATTACAATATTAACCATTTTTACCCAAGGGGTTCCGAAAATATACTTTTTACATATGGCATTCGCATTAAGGATTCGAAATACCAGATAATTTACTATAAGTAACATATTACAATTTTAACCATTTTTATTACCCAAGAGTTCCGAAAATATATTTTTTACATATGGCATTCGCATTAAGGATTCGATATACCAGATAATTTACTATAACATATTAAAATTTGAAAGATTTTTACCTAAGGGTTCCAAAAATGTATTTTTTACTGTGTGTAGATATAAAATACCTCAATATTTATTTACGTGTACAGCGTACTGTGTGTGTTACTATAATAAATCATAGCGAATTAGTGCGCTATTGATATAGTATATATTAACGACTAGGAATATTATTGTGGGAGAGAAAATGGCGATGAATCAGCCGCCGCTCATTCCGGATGCCATTAATTTCCATACTCTTACGAGCGCTCTCTTCATTTTACGATGATTCGCATCCAAAATGAAACACACCCACTGTTAATGGACAGAATTTGTAATTATTTTCAGTTCTAGCTATATTAATCGATTTCAGCATAAATGTTGCTTACTATCCCCCTTACTAATAAACGTTGTATAGCATATGTATAGTTACACAACGCTTTGTCTTTTTCTTTCGACAGTCAAATTACTGACGACTGAAAGAGAGAAATCGGTGTGTAACTATTCATGTGATATAATATGTTTATTAGTAAAGGGGGTATAAAGTTTGCTTATGTAATTGGTTTATGTTCCCCACATCCAGAAAACGTAGCGAATTCTATGTTAGTATGTAATTCTTTTCAGTATTGGCTTTAGTTGTTGTTTCCAAACTTATATTACTTTCTATGAAGTTTGTTAACGTAATTAATCTCTCAGAAACACCCCGATATAGTAAGATTCATTCATAGTGAAAAACAATTGAAACTGATTAAGATAAATCCATTAATTGTTTAGTGTAAACATTTACATTTGTCGGTTCAGGCAATACTAATAAAATTCGGTACTACTATTCAATAAGTAATAACTCTTTCAATAAACTAAACCTAGTTCTAGTACTTTTCAAACATTTTTATGAATGAGTCGTCTCGCTCGCACGCTATCTGTTTCTCCCGCACGGACTGCCATTCAGTCAGCTTTGGAGCCATCCGTATGCTACACGTCGATGCTGAAAGCTCCTGAAAATTACGCGAATCACTGAAGTTACGAAAGTGATTTTTTCGAGTTTTACAGTAAAGTTACAGATAAGTTTTCGATACTGATGAGTTTTTCTTATTTTATTAAAAGTGAGTTTTGTCTAATGATTGCAGTGAGAATATTTTTACAAAAAGTGTGAAAATAAGTTGTGAAGTGTTACCGAAAGTTCGATAAGTAGTTTTCAAAATGTATTCGAATTTGACATTACATGACTTTGAAGCTCTGCACGGTTTGAACATCAGTGATGCCTTAAACGGGAGTTTTCAGTTCGGTTCTGAGTTGGACATATTTTTTCAGCCTGAAAATGTGCTTATCACCTTGTATGTGCCAGTGATTTTGCTGTCAATGGTGGCAAATATTCTTCTCATAGTGGTTGCTGTAAAGTGTAATTATACTAAAAGGCAAGTTTTTTTTTTTCTTACTTTAATACTGTTTTAATTTGTCTGCATTTTTTATAGTGTCGATGGTTATTTTAACTGTGGTTGGTGATCGAATGTTCAGTGATCTATACAAGCTAAATTAATGCGCAGCTATCTTCTGCAAGGAGGCGTGAAGGAAATGGGTGTTTAGTGGCCCATCATATGCAGGATTGTTTGATAGAAGTAATACGGTAGTAGTTGCGGTTACTGATTATAAATGTTTTAAATACGGATGACTGAAAGAATTCACGTAAAAGAAAACTTTAATAACTTCTTTGAAATAGTTTTAATCTCGACTTTATAAGCATACTTAGTTATTATGCTGTTAATATAGATATGTTAAGAGATTTTTTTAGAATAATCAAAAAAAAAATACCCTGATTCAATCAAAATTCAAACTAGACCGACATTCGAATCCAGAACGGCACGGCACCACATCCTAGTGCTTTAGCTGGGTCCTGAGAGGTGGCTGTTTATTTATTTATTGGTCTATCTACAACCGTTACACTGTTCACAGCCAAATGAAACATACAAGCCAAGTGCACAATATTAAGCAATATTATAGTTTCATATTATTACGGTTTGGTTACAATAATAATATTGTGTGAGAAGAACCACAGATTTTATTTGTCGTCTCAACTATTAGAAAGAAAATACATAATTACTATTTTATGGTATACTCCAGTTACACTGTTTACTTTATAAGATGGCCAAACATGTTTTCAAACTACGTTGGATTTGCAAAATGCAAAAACAATAATGTATTTAAAAAAAAAACACAAAATTATATTAGGTTTAGGTACAGAATTGACGCATAATGTTTACATAGTTGACAATAGTTGGAGAAATCGTGCGTTACGTATAATGGTTATCTTTATTGGTGGAAATGGCGTTTGAATTTTTGAAGTTAAGTGCAACAAATATCGATCCCTTCATTACAATTATTAAGAAGTCTGCAAAGTCTCGGAGTTAGACCCTGAAAGAGTTCTGCGGAATGGGGACGTTATGGTTTGATAGTGTGACGAGGATATTTATGGGGTAGGTTTAAATTAACCTTACTTAACAAATGGGGGCAGTCTATTTTACTGTGAAGAATTTGAACGATTAAATCTATATTATCTCACTCGGTGAGATTATATAGAATTAATCTTTCTAAATTTGGCATGACCTCACTCGAGAAAAAGTGAGGTCATACCTACCAAATTTTTCAAGACGTTTTGCGTAGCTTGGATTTTTTTTAGCTATTCTCGCAGAAAAGGCAAGATAGTTTTTTGCCTTTAGCTTTTTGCATTTTGATGGGTATATTTTATTCCCTCAAATGTGTAGGTCATATACTTTTCACCTTCATTTCCATGTAAACTCCGTACTGATTGTGACAACCACACACTACCTTCGCTCACCGTTCGTCTCGCTTTGGTTTATGCGTGAAGTCACAAACAGCGGAGTTGACCATTGGCCATCTCGTGACACGCTGGACGTTATTTCCTGGTGCAAAGTTTCGGCTTATCATCTGCAAAGTCCCAGCTAGTCACCGATCAATCCGGACATATCGGAACAATCTGGCCACCGAGCCCGTGCCGACACCGTTCGGTAATTCCGGGCATCCACGTGCTCCATACTGGGTACATATTTGACCGCGTCGCGTCGTGCTCGCTCGGGGTCTGGCGTCTGACGTCAGCAGTCAGTGTGGCACGCTCACTGGGGTCTTCGTCACACCAGGCTGAGCCAGGAAACTACTGTGCTACTCCCAAAGGAAATTAAGGAAATCGTAGTGACCATAAACCTACCTACACCCTTTCTGTCTTCATTGTATTTTTTTTATATCATGTTTTGTACTTTTTTTATGATGACACTTTACGTGGTCTTTTTTATCTCCCCATATAAACTTATTTCGTCACAGCATTATTAAAGTCAAACTCAGTGATTTTAAATTAATCTCAATATTATTTTAAGATTGTTTTGGGGATCATGGCTAAGTAATACAGCCGCACGCGGGTCGATCAATTAGGGTAAGCTACGCTTGCCGCGGTTGCTCCGCGGATGATCCCGGCTGACATTCGTGGATCTTTGACAGTCTTTGGACTGGTCTTACCAAGGGTATCGTATTAGTCGCCTCATATAAAATACTGGTATTCAGCTGCATCCAGTTAGACCCAACATACTTGGGAAAAGTCTAGGCAGATAATGATTATTTTAAGTTTGGTATGTAATTGTCTTAATATATGATAGATTAGGATAGTTAATAATTCTAACTTACAAAAAAAGTAGGTACCAGTTCATCATTCAGCGTCTTAGGTGGATAAGTAGGTGCTGGTATAAACTCAAAGCACTTATTTCAATTAAACCAATTACAGGCACTTTTGAATTGTCAAGGGGTCGGTCAGTCAGAAAGATGAAGCTAGTTGCCCATTCCAAAGAGTAGGTACCTATGGATAAGAACGGGCAAGAAACTCCATGGACACTCTTTTAAATCAAAATAATATGGTTACAAAGTCTTGGTTACATCATTTATGTTAAAAATTATACATGTGAGAACGATGCAGAACGTTAAAAGCGTCCATAATGAGAAGATGAGAAAAAAAAAACAATTCAAATATTAAATTAAAATAAGCCGTGGCAGCAAAGAGATGACCAGTCCCTACTGACGGCGCCCGTTCACGAACACGACGCATGTATTAGCACCATTCAGCTCAACCATTTTGAAGGGAGCTAAATGATCCAACACATGCGCCACCATCAGCGAGACATTTGAGTGAGCATGACATACTCTCAGCCGCCAGAGCACATTCAAGTCAATGAAAGACGTACCCAGTAAATGGTAGCTATATAGTATGTACATAGTACTCACACATGTGCTATGCAATTATACAATACCCGGAGATTGAATTTATATAATGCAAAAATAGTATTTTAAAATCTTCAGCAGGTCCAACAGTATTTTCCAATGCTAATCAATTTATTTGTGCGTCCTTATGGAGCAGGACCAGCATTTAGCCAAGCATTTTTATCAGTGATGTAATCCCCCAATATACTCGTATAATATGCCTGGCTGCATAGTGTGCGTTTTATACAAGATTTAAATATATATATAATGTATAAACCAGTAGATATATAGTCAGAGCATTATGCTGAGCGGGGGTTATTTTGCGTTTTGGATGTAACGCATATTTTTCCTTAACTTGTTCTTTTTTGTGTTTTTTTTTTCCTTTTGAGTAGCGTAGTGTACGACGGTCCTTAATCATAGAGTATCAGATCGCTTTCTTCCCATTTATCTCAATATGTATTATACAATTTTTCTCACAATAATAAATCATCTAAACTTTCTGTTTTCCCAACGGTCTCTATATTATCGAATTCTAAAATAACGAGCGATAATCATTGAAACTGCGTCGGTAATTGCCGACTTGGAGAAACATTCAAACTTTGTGGGACAGTTAAACGTCAGTTAATGGGATGGTTATGGTCTCTTGAAAGTTGGTCAGAGATTTTCTTGAATTTGCAATGGTGTTGAGGGTTTAGCATTTAAATGTTATGACAGGTTCTTATTGAGGGTAATAATGTACCTACAGAATAAAACTTAAACGAAAGTATAATACAAAAACTAAATAAACAATGACACGACAGAAAGAAACCAAAAATTATACGTCGTATATAACATTATTAACGTAACGTTATTATTCGTCTAATAGCTTTTCTACTACGTTTGATGCATCAACGTTGCAAATTGTAGTAGGTATTAATAATAAAAATAAATCATTGACAAAATGTCAAAACTTGTTACGAATTGACACTATTTCATACACGGATATGATTTCATATTACATTTTAATTTTCAGAACGTTTTGTAAACTTTTTATTTTCAAGGCCTGAAAAATCAGTCATGAAAATAGCCCATTGTTCTATGTATATTTTCAGCCACGTGCAAACCAGATAATACCAGCTATGAAACTTAGACCGAGTTGGCATTCATACTGAAAACTTGCGCTGAATATTAACTGCGTGGGACGGACTATAAAGTCGTCTAAAGTTTTAACTTACATAAAAACTGGGTGGTAGCATAAAAGTTCGTCGTTTTCCTCTTTTGCAAAGTTTCGTGATATTTGAGTTAAAATTGAGATTCAGGGCTGTATTTCTGATTGGGGTCAAGTTTTTTTGTATAATTAATATAAAGTTTTTTTGAGAATAAGTTACGTAAGCCCATGTCTGATTAATGTTAGGTATGGTTTACATTTGCATTAGTTACAGCGCTACTAGAATGTTTGGCGCTCGTATGATGTTGTTATAGGGTCGCTGTTGATAACATTTATGTTAATGTTTTGAGAAAAGTATTGGAAAACAAAATGGCGACGCCGGCGAGCAGTTCTGATTTTGGTTAAAGATCCTTGTACAGTTTGTAGTGATTTAGGCGCAGAATGCCTACTTCTCAAAATGCCCAATTCTACAGGGTAAAATTTTAATCACCGTTTTCCTCTTAAGGGGTCATTGTACTCATCATTATGAACAACTTTCACTATGGGACTAAAGATGAAATCACGAAAAAAAAACCAGCTGTTCCCTACATTTTGTCGAGTTATGCGAATATAAATGTAGGGAATAGAGCTGTTTTTTTTTCACGATTTCAGGTTTGGTCCCATAGTAAAAGTTGTTCATAGTGATGAGTACAATGACCCCTTAAGAGGAAAACGGTGATTAAAATTTCACCCTGTATAAACGACTAATTCGCAAAACGGCCGAGTGAGTCATGTCCCTTGACGTCTGTACATAACACTGAAGAAACTGTCACTTTTGGAGTGACGTTTTGACACTAATCTTCCTACTTGAACTAAGCTCGCTGCTTAGCATAATCAGCTTATAATTTCCACTGATGGGACATAGGCTCTGCGGCAGAATTTGGGCAGTAATCCACCACACGGGCCCAGTGCGGGTTGGTGGAGCCCGCAACTTAACTAAAGCAAATTATTATTTTTATTTACTTCAGAGAATCTCTAACTTACATAATCATAATAGCAAAAAAAAAAAACAAAAAAACAAAATGTAGTTAGTAAAAGCGATATATACAAACACTAGCTGCGCCCCGCGGTTTCACCCGTATAAGTGTCGATCCCGTGAGAATAATTATGATTCGAAAGACACGTGGCGCCATCTATTATCATGATAACATTATTGTTGTTTTCTTCGGGAACAGCAGTTATTTTCGGGATGAAAGGTACCTTATGTCCGTTTCTGTACACCTGACAACGTATTTGCAAAATTTCAGGATGATCGGTTCAGTGGTTTAGGTGTGAAAAGGTAACAAACAAACTTACTTTCCCATTTAAAATATTAGGATGCGTGGCCGCCATTTTGAAAAAATAACAAAATGGCGGAAAGTAGGTATGCCAGGCTCAATATAAAAAAACTTCTATCTCCTTTTACTTAAATGTAAATCAGCCATTAGCGAGCAGAAAGTCTCGTACCATTACAGAATTCAAGTCACTGTGACACAAAAGTTAAAAGATGGCTGGCTATCCGTCACATTCACTGAGAAATGATTGAAAAGAACTGATAAGGCCCCCCTTATCCCTTATATCTTTCCTATCCCTTTCATCCTTTGGGTACCGATATCTGAACACCCGACTTTGACACAGATAATTTTTATTACGATTTATAGGCTGTCGACCCTTGTATAGGTATTATAAATTAAGTTAATGTGTTTCACACCTTATCTTCGGACTTATTATTAAAGAAAGAATTGGAAAAACGTAAAAAGTACCTACTTAACTTCCTTCATTACTTTTGTTGGCATAAGTACAGTCAGTGACAAAAGTTGATTTCAATTAATTTTTAGGGTTCCGTACGTCCGAATTTGAAAACGGAACCCTTATTGTATCACTCGTGTGTCTGTCTGTCCATCTGTCACAGTCAATTTGCCGATTACAATGGATCGATTCAAAAAAGATTTGCAAACTGTACCGTGTCATATATGAAATGAAAGGGCTTACTGTGTGGGTGTCAATTTTTTTAATAGTTTTATTTTAATGTTTCCTTTCCCCCTACATTATCTCCGAAACTACTAAGCCTAAAATTATGAAAAAAAATCAGAAAATAGTTCTATACTTATAGATTACAGAAAATAGGATTTTCTGTAATCTATAAGTCATCATCTTCCTGTCGGGACCTTTCATTGTGTTTTTTAATATTTTATTTAATTAATCTTAACTATTAGGCTAAATTTTTATTGAAATCAAAACAGCAGTAAAATTACAAGAATATGAACTCTTAGTTATTATATCAAGTTCTGAGATACGATGTAGGTATCGAAAAACTTAGCTTTAATTTAGATGTATAAAAGCTTGTAGCCCCTAAATAGACTTTTTCCGCTCCCCGTGTCAATCGAGACAAAGCGTCTCTCTTGCAGAAAATTATCAGACCCGTCTTTCAATCTGCGGTCCTTTTCAACGTATTTTTTGTGCTACGTTACGCCAAAACGGTCGCAACAAACAGATCTACGGATCTATTTTCATCCCACCAAATCACTCGGTAACCAACCGGGATTACTGGGCTTAAAATTTTACCGGAATACATTTCCCTTTTCACTTTCCCCCGGTTTTTCTTCACGGAACATAATCTTTTGTGAGCATTGTCTTTTAAGTAGACAACTTTGGAATAAAAAGAGGTGGTTTTGATTACCTTGCGTAGGTTTTGGTAGGTTTTTTTATAGCATTTCTAGTTATATAGGGTACCAAATAAAGTGTCAATAGTGGCCGTGTCCTTTCCGTTTCATTAGTGAAAAAAGTTGACGGCAACGATAAGAATCAGGAACGATCGATTCCTGAATGAGTGACAGCCCATCACTCATTCAGGATTCGTTCATTCGGTCGTTTGTACGTATTTACATAAACTCACGCCTACAGAATCATCCTTTTGCTTCATTTACATTACACATCATACATCTACATTGCATCCATACATCTGACCATACACGCACACCCGTTGCATACTACGCTTGACCTTTCTGAAGAACAAAGGCGTACCGTATCCTCACTTCGTTGCCACTCGTAAATACCTTCTATTAATTTTTTTTCAACCTTTGGTTTTTTAGGGTTCCGTTCCTCGAAGGGAAAAAACGGAACCCTTATAGGATCACTTTGTTGTCCGTCCGTCTGTCTGTCTGTCAAGACCCGTTTTCTCAGGAACGCGTAGAGGTATCAAGCTGAAATTTGCACCAAATACTCAAGTCTACTGTCCCTTGGAGCTGTGTGAAAAAATCAAACTTCTAAGCCAACGCAATCAAAAGATACAGCCGTTTATGCCGCAAATTTCCGCAAATTTTCGACACTCGCAAGGGAATCAAAACCTACAGGGTACTTCCCATGAACTCAGAATCTTGAAATTTGGTACGAAGCAACGTCTTATAGCACAGATAAAGGAAAAATTGCGAAAACCGTAATTTTTAGTTACATCATATATAGTAAAAATATTTAAACACGTTTGTACGGAACCCTCGGTGCGCGAGTCCGATTCGCACTTGGCCGGTTTTTTTCTTGACTTCTCTCGGCTGACAAGCATGATAATCATGATTTAAATGTCAAATACTGTAAAAAGATATACTTAGTATATAAGAATGTAATGCCTCTACAAATTAAAATGAGTGAATGTTTATTTTCATCACACAATTTAACGATGACGGTAACAGTTTTCGTCGATACAAAAAATATATTCGACACCCACCATCTTGAATCGGTTCCTAAAAGAGAAATGTCAACGTGTATTTGAGTAAGGTGATTAGTGACGAAACTTTTCATAATATTTTTCCTGTAATTTGAGCTTAAAAATAGTGTCTCTGACGTTTTGTGGGTGGGACGACTAATTGGTAATTATGTCATGCGGCGTGTTGCTAATATTAATGGTGTTGGTAAAATTTCGGCAAACCTCGTTAAAAATCACAAAGTAGATTTTATAATTCGCGTATTATATAAAATAATTTTGGTGATTTTTAAGGAGGTTTGCCGAAATGACTCGCACGAGAAATACTGTACGAAATAGGTAAAATGGGTTTTGATTTGCGAAGTGTGAAAGAAAAGAAGGCAAGTTTATTGCTTTATAAAACACTAGTTGCGCCTCACGATTTCACCCGCATAAGTGTCGATCCCGTGGGAATATCGGCCGTACCCGAAAGCCTCATTCGGAAAAGTAGCGATAATTACATGATTCTACGTCCTTACCAGTCTGTCGGAAAAATAAAAAAACCGATTGTACTTATGACCACACGACTGAAGTGAAACTTCAAACGTATTTGGCTATGAGAGGAAGAGAGAAAGAAAATGTGCGCGCGCACTGCTTTCTCTTGCTTATATCCCCCACTCAACTCCCGTTCGCCTCGCCCGATCACACTTCTCGTAACGCGTTCGCCAGCTTACTCCCCAAGTCAAACGTGCGTAAAGAAGTTTCACTTCAAAAGTCCAATAGAACATATTGTTAGTCTATTATTATTACCTGATTGGTTAATTATGTATCGTTATTGTAAAAGCGTCATACAGAAGTATTAGAAACTAAATAAGTTTTGGAAAAATCCTTGAAATTTCTAGTGAGAAGAGGATGCTTTACGTAGTGGTCCGAGATTTGTCCATCAAGTAATCCCCGTCGGCATATCGTAATTCGAGCCTTGCATAAAATAGGTCAATTATACTAATACTATAGGTCAATTATACTAAGAGATCGCTGGATGTCCTGCGCTTCCAATATAAAAATGCTTTCAGGATGTTTTTTTTTTTTTTCTTTATTTATTTATAGGAGCTTTTACGCACAGCATATGCCAGTCCCATTGTATCCTAAACAATTGTAGGTACTTTCACAGGTCGTGGGCCATGAATTTGAACAAACCCTTCGCATCGTCACCATTTGGTTGGGATAGAATTGTATGGAACATGCCTACATCAGTTCTGTTCAAATTCAAGGACCTTACAAAATTATTTCTACTGGACTCATATTGGACACATTCCACCAATAAATGTTGCAGGTCCTCGACAACTCCACATTCCTCATAATTGGGTGAAGGGATTTTCTTCAACATGAAAGCAAATTTTTTGCATGGAATGTGTCCAGATCTGAGTCTAAGAGCAGTAACAATCAGTTTTCTACTAACATTACTATTCATAAACCAGACCAGAACCAGAACCAGATTTCAGGATGTTGTTGAGGCTGCCTCGTTACTGTAGCGCGTCGAAAATGTTTGCGCAAACCAACACCGACGACGGCTTCTATGCAATTACACGCAAAAAAATTGCGTCGCTTCTGAGGAGAGTGAGGGGCAGTCATAACAGCATCCTGCAAACTGTAGCCGAGAGTTTCGGCTCTTCGATTGTACAGCAGTTTTGATTTTTACTAGCACTAGGCAATAAGTTCTTTTTTTGTTTGTTACTAACACTATATGGATATTTGTGTCAGAAATAAAGCTATTCTATTCTATAAACCTACGTGAAAAAACAATGCCCTAGAGTCAACTGGATTTATAGCTACACTGTCCTCCAAAGAAAATTAGCTACGTACCAAGACAAATATTAGTATTGACTACGGGTATTTGTTTTACCCGATGTTTGTTCACGTAATTTGTTTTCGTAATATCACCCACGAAGTTGATAAAGTTATTTTTCCGCTAATTGTTTACGTTTGACGCATTCTTATCTCTAGAGATTGATATATTATAATTGAATATTATCGGCCCTATCCATACCAATATTATAAATTCGAAAGTAACTCTGTCTGTATGTTACCTTTTCACGCCTAAACCACTAAACCGATTTAGATGAAATTTGGTATAGAGATTGTTTGAGTCCCGGGGAAGGACATAGGATAGTTTTTATCCCGATATTCTTACGGGATCGACACATATGCGGGTGAAACCGCGGGGCGCAGCTAGTTATAAATACATTCGAAAGTAACTCTGTCTGTCTGTCTGTCTGTCTGTATGTTACCTTTTCACGCCTAAACCACTGAATCGATTAAGATGAAATTTGGTATAGAGATAGTTTGAGTCCCGATGAAGGACATAGGATAGTTTTTATCCCGATATACCCACGGGATCGACACTTATGCGGGTGAAACCGCGGGGCGCAGCTGATTTCAATATAAACGTACCAATATGTTGTTGTTGCTAGCAGTTAGTGCTTACTGAGATAGGGTTCATTTTTGGCTCTGGATGGTACAAATACATTTTTTACAATACCAAAAATGGACCCTATCTACGCTGTTAGCCTCAATGTTTACATAAATCGCCTACTTGTCTGTATTTAGTTCCTTTTTGCCATTTGAGATGATCAATACTGGTTTCATGTGTGTCAGAAATGAAGGCTTTGTACAGACAAGGTAAATAACATACTGGAGTAATATTTAACATACTGCCTACTGCCTTGGGGATGAAATTTAATATATTTTCAATATTTTACGCGTACCTAATTCCTCCGTAAACATAATTTTAATTTATCGCGAGAACTTCTAACGAACGTGAGATCCGTAAGTTAAATATTTATTAGAAGGATTTTACGAAACTCACAATAAATATGTAGGTGTTACAAATAGAAACGCTTACTTCTGCGTGTTACTTTCCAGGACCTTTGAAACGTAAAATAATTAAACAAAATTGATAAATATTTGCAATTAGTTCAAACAACTAATTGATAATACTGAAATAATCCTAATATCGCCAACAATAGTATTTGAGAAATGCCTTTATCTGTAGATACCGAGCAAATAATGCCCATTATGCTTGAGAATGCGAACGCTATTTTCACTTAGGAAGAAATAAATTCTTCAGACCTATTTATATTTGCTGGGTGTATGAAATAGAACGATTTTCGTGAGCTTTGTATATTTATTTATATTTTAAAGGTTGTCTATAAAAGATCACTCTTAGCGATAAGACCGTATTTATTGTGTCACGTTTTGTAAAATTTCTAAATTTATATCTGTAACTAGCTGCGCCCCGCGGTTTCACCCGCATAAGTTTAGAACAGGTGAGAATATCGGGATAAACGTAGCTTATATGTTAATCCAGGGTGTCAGCTACCTCCATACAAACTTTTATCAAAATTGGTTCAGCCTTTTGAGCGTGAAGAAGTAACAAACATATAAACACACACACTCACAAACTTTCGCTTTTGTAATATTAGTGTGATTTATATGGTATACATAACAAAGAGTATTCTATTCTTTGGAGAGCAGTGGTGGCCCAGGGGCAACAGCCGTGACTTACGATCCCACACAGGCACTTTACTTTGTATAAAATATTTTATGACCCTCTAAATGGTGACGAAAAACATCGGAGATGAGAATATTGTGCTATGACTATGATGTAGGTTTAATTTTATTGACGTGTAAAACAGTTTCTTATTTGGGTCATTGCTTGAATACAATTTCAGGCTATTAAATCCTGGTTTGTTTACTATGTTTTATTTCACCGTTGATCAAGGGCTAAGAAAGTTGCTTCATTTAATTGTTATAAACACGTTATGAGCACTAAATGAAAACAAAACAAAAAAAAAATCTTTCAAATAAAAATCAAATGATTTTTATTTGGATTATTCCACTTTTCCCCACCGTCCGCCCCACTAATGGGGCAAAGTTGAATGCCTAAGTACATCCATGCCAAAAAAAATGCAGTAAATGCAGTGCAGTTTTTCAAAATGCAGTTGCGTTAGTTTTACAACAACCTTTCATTCTAAAACCACTGATGGCTTGTATACTAAGGGAGGATTCGACCAAACTTGTAGAAGTGATTTTATTCACAGTATAAGTTTAATCCGCCCTTAATCGTCTAGTTTTACATTCAGTCTTTCTAACTAACTCACTTAAGGCGGTACCCCGACCAAATAACCTTGAGCATTCGCGACAGAGACAGAGAACGACACGACTTCCTCGTACGAAAGCGATGCAGCGTACCCTGCGCACGCCTCTTTATCATAGAACTCGCACAATTTTTGGAATTATTTTAATAAAAAAATAGCGATCTTTTTAAATAAATTAATAAATGTATTATTTTGATTTTTAAATTATCTATCCATTGGTGAAATCGTCAAATTAATCAATAGTTTTAGTCACTTTTTTAAAAGGAGATTTTAAATGTATTTGTAACATATCGATACCTTTGGGTAGAAAGGTCGTATAAACCATTTTGGCCAAATTGAGTTATATATACCATTTTTCTCAGAATTTTTTTCTCTATCGATCTGTATATACGAAATGCAGAAATTCGCACAAAAATGGTTAATACGACCCAGAAATTTTCCGTCATAGCCTCTTAAAAGAGGTAAATTTTCAATGTAAAAGCCGAATGTTTTTTTTTTGTAGTTTTGTTATGATGTAATGACCATAATTTATATTAACTCAGGGCGTAAAAATAGTCGTTAATTGTAAATGGTTTATACGCCCTAACGTGTTAAATGCTTTACCTAAACATATTTTAAATTCGACGTTGTAAATCCAAAAGCAGTTCGCGACGTTGGTGTATAAACCATGTTCATTGGAAGAAGCACTTTACGACCGACACACAAGGCTCGCATTTGGCGCAGCGACAAGCAGAAGAGCGAGCGGGATAGACAGATACCGGCGCATTTGTTTACTTCGTTACCTTTGGGTAGAAAGGTCGTATAAACCAAAACCCGAGTTTTCAGGAGAGCAGAAAAACTATTTTTTTTTACATAAAAATTCATAACTTTTTTGTTTTTGAAGTTATAAAAAAATGATCTATGAGAAAGGTTCTTACAATTTGCAAATGAAAAAAGTTAAATCATCAAAACCTATCTATCTTCTTTAGTTTTAAAGTTAGCTTGGATTTACGCCTAAGAAAATCTCAATTCTTGGTTAATACACCCCATGAAAATGTACTTTAAAAAAACTGTATAAGTCGTATATCCATTTTTGGTAAGCTTATGGTCACATTTATTGTCGTAAAAACCCATATATGTAGTTTTTTTTTGTATTAAAAACCATTTATAATCATAGATCAATTGAATTCTGACTAATAAACAATCCTGTTACCCTAAGAATTAGTAGGAACTCAATTATTATTATTCTAATACCCAATAACGGTCGATTCAAATAAAATAAAACTACCTGAAATACGAAATCAACATTTATTAAGTATTACAATACCTTCTAATCAACATTTACTATTATTTCAATAATGGTACAACATACCTAACAGGTTTAACATTTTTAAATTGAAAAAAATATTTATAACAACTTAAACTGAAAAGTGAAATAAAAAATCTACTTAATCATAAAAAAACAAAAATTATTCTATTAAAAATTAACTTCTTCTAAATTAAAGTAATCAGGCATTTTAGTCATTTATAAAATTATGACTTGATCGTTTTTTTTAATTTTTGTACATATTTAGATGTACTTAATTCAATAAATTATTGAATTAAGCCTTTGTACTAAGGCTTAATTACTAAGTCATTTATTGAATTGCAACTAAATAATAAAAATAAAAAAAAAACAATCAAGCACTAAACGTAACTAACTTATGTACTAAAAAGTAACTTATTTATGATATTAATTTGTACCGATTCATAATTAGTTTAAAATTATTTATGAATTGTTACTATAAATTATTTTAATTATTATTATAAATTATTTTAAAACGAATTATGAATTGAGAAACACATTTTCAAAAAATAAATTTAGGTGACAAAGAATACAATTATTTAACATAGTCTTGTTTTTTTACTAAATAATATTTTGCTAACGAACGAAATGTGAAATTACGTAAATAGGAAAAGTTATTATTCTGTTATAATAATAATTGTATTATTCAATTAGCTCTTCCTCGTCTTCTTCGTCGGTTAGCGTAAGAGAGTCAGCCACATTTCCATGGGGTAAGTTTAAATAATCATGGTGGTACCATGGTTAGTAAAAAAACAAGACTATGTTAAATGATTGTATTCTTTGTCACCTAAATTTATTTTTTGAAAATGTGTTTCTCAATTCATAATTCGTTTTAAAATAATTTATAATAATAATTAAAATCATTTATAGTAACAATTCATAAATAATTTTAAACTAATTATGAATCGGTACAAATTAATATCATAAATAAGTTACTTTTTAGTACATAGGTAAGTTAGTTACGTTTAGTGCTTGATTGTTTTTTTTATTTTTATTATTTAGTTGCAATTCAATAAATTACTTAGTAATTAAGCCTTAGTACAAAGGCTTGATTCAATAATTTATTGAATTAAGTACATCTAAATATGTACAAAAATTAAAAAAACGATCAAGTCATAATTTTATAAATGACTAAAATGCCTGATTACTTTAATTTAGAAGAAGTTAATTTTTAATAGAATAATTTTTGTTTTTTTATGATTAAGTAGATTTTTTTATTTCACTTTTCAGTTTAAGTTGTTATAAATATTTTTTTCAATTTAAAAATGTATGTTGTACCATTATTGAAATAATAGTAAATGTTGATTAGAAGGTATTGTAATACTTAATAAATGTTGATTTCGTATTTCAGGTAGTTTTATTTTATTTGAATCGACCGTTATTGGGTATTAGAATAATAATAATTGAGTTCCTACTAATTCTTAGGGTAACAGGATTGTTTATTAGTCAGAATTCAATTGATCTATGATTATAAATGGCTTTTAATACAAAAAAAACTACATATATGGGTTTTTACGACAGTAAATGTGACCATAAGCTTACCAAAAATGGATATACGACTTATACAGTTTTTTTAAAGTACATTTTCATGGGGTGTATTAACCAAGAATTGATTTTTTCTTAGGCGTAAATCCAAGCTAACTTTAAAACTAAAGAAGATAGATAGGTTTTGATGATTTAACTTTTTTCATTTGCAAATTGTAAGAACCTTTCTCATAGATCATTTTTTTATAACTTCAAAAACAAAAAAGTTATGAATTTTTATGTAAAAAAAATATAGTTTTTCTGCTCTCCTGAAAAGTCGGGTTTTGGTTTATACGACCTTTCTACCCAAAGGTATCGATATAAAAACAAATAATAACGTGCAATGTGATGATAGGATATCGAACATTAATAATGTGCTTTAAGATATAGTTTATTTCTCATAATTATTCAGTTAAAAGCCTCTGAATAACGAAGAAAAACGTGGTTTTGGTCGGGGTACCGCCTTAAAGCTAAGCGCACATTGTATCCGCTTCGGACTGTAGCACATCGTATTTAAATTCTGAAAATTGCGGTATGGCCCTCCTGTATAGTCCGATGGTTCATGCAAAATGTACGAAAATGATATAGGAGGATTTTTTCTATACTTACAGTAAGGTCCACCCAAATCTGCGTCAGCTAGAGCAAGAGGCACATTACAGCCGCATCGGACCGCAGCGCAATGTAGTTTCATACAAAAATGTGTGGTGCAATCCGCATGTAGTGTGCGTTGGTTCCACAGTATCACGAACTGTATGAAAACTAAGCGTGCCACTTTTTGACTACCTACTATGACGTCACAAGCTCGCGCTCTCTCGCTCACGCTCACCCAGCCAGCAGTACGCAGGACTGAGCACGAAAGTGGCGGCTTATGATTTTCGAACGTAAGCTGGTGCGATTTTTAGCACGCGAAGTAGTTGCTCTTGCGTTATCTAGGTGCATCTATATCTGTGGTTGGTTCATACACGGTACATACGGTGAGATTCGCCTAATTCTGCGTCATCCTTAAAGTTACTGTTTTATTATTTACACATAGTATAAATAAAATAGATAAAGACTCATATCTGTATACAAAACTTATAATAATGTCACCATTGTTATAAGTTCAACTTATAATAATGTCGTCATTACTATAAGTTTTGAGTACAAAGCTACTGCTTATTTCTAAGGAAATTTCTTCCAGCAGACATGTGAAAGGAGAAATATTTTTTGTGTCTTTGCTGAAACAAGATTTAAAACAAAAGAACTTCAAACGAACTTGTTTTGTACATTATAATATAATGTGTCTTGAATAAAAAAAGGCAGTAATAACGATTCTTCTCGTTTCTGTCGAATCGTAATGATTATTTAAAAAAATGTTTTTTTGAAAAACGCCTGGCTCCATATCATCTATCTTATCTTATTGTAAAGTTAATATAATTATAATGTGAACGATAATATAATTTGAAATAGGTAATATAATATGTTAAGTAGGTATAAATGTGTGATAACTCGTTGATGAACAACTTTACAAGTCTATTATTATGCAAACTATGGGGAATTTCGTTTCTTTATTGTCATCATTTAAAAAGTCGTACAATAAACATTAAAACAACTAAAACACATACGTTAAACTAATTTAAGAGGTCAAAACTTTAAAATGGCCGCGGGCTGACCAACTGCAATTTTAGACATGTCAACATATTCACGCCAGCCATAGATATATTTTGCAATTTCAAGAATTTACAAGTTCCTTGTTTACTAGATATTGGAATGAAATTACAAACATATTATGTTTATTGATCTACTCTTAGGTAAGGTACCTATGTGCCTAAGTGCTATTTAAAAACCTATACTTACCTTCTCGTAAGTGCTTCTTTTTACCGACTTCACAAAAAGGAGGAGGTACTATGTTCGGCTGTTTGTATGTTTTTTTTTTTTTTTTTTTGTATGTTTGTTCATCGAATACTCCGCCAATTGTAGATGGATTTTCAAAATTATTTTTTTGTTCGAAAGTAGATAGTTCTGAGGTGGTCCCATTGTCACCAAGTTAGGATCTGATGATGGGATCTTAGAGAAATCGAGGGCAACCCTCAAATTTTATAGGCTCACTTATTGTTTTTCGCATATTTTATGAAGTACCTTGTTTATTTGCGTATGGTTGTCACCATCTCAGGTAGCTGGGCTGATGATGGAAGGTACAACTCCTTAGCAGTAAGAAGTTACTCAAACAGAGAAGGACTGTTTTAGTAATTTGTTTTGATGTTTGATAGAGCATTTGCCACATTTGGTCTCATGATCATCAAGTCATGACCTGATGCTGCAGTCAGGATAGTCTGCAGAGTACCTAACTCCTCGACAACTAACAGCAGATATATCGTGTTTAGGCTCATTGAAAAGGGCTCGATGTGTGGATAAACGTACTGTTAATGAGGAACACCGAAGTACATAGAGACCTGATGCTGAAGCCAGGAGCATCAGAAAAAGTACAAACCTTGAAATAACAGCACCGTAGTCGTGTTTGGGCTCATTTTAAACAGGACTAAATTTTAAGTTCAATGCAATGTTGACATAATTCTGGCCTGATGCTGCAGCCAGGTTTATCAGCATCTAGTCTAAAAACATCAGGTCAGGATTTGATGATGGGATCCTGGAGAAATCGAAGGAACTCTTCAAATATTATAGGCACACCTATAGCGATTTGGGTATTTTTTATAGTAACTCGTGCACTTGCTCCCGGAAAGCACCATTTGGTGAAGTGGAACTGATAATGAAGACCACAGATGGACACCGGAACTACTCAATAATATCTAAGTATTTCACGGGTTGCGATTCGATTACTTTAATATGGTTGCTAAGCAATTTATGCTCGTCACAATATAAATGGTGATATGGAGCTGATGGTGGATCGGAGAACTTCTCAACAATTAACTTCCCTGCATCGAGAAAAGCAATAATTTGTTTGTAAAAGGCGATGAGCACTAAGCTATTGTAACTTAGATAAATTATAAGCAGACCCACTAAAAAGCGTGAAATAAAAACTTTTTAAGAAAAAAAAAACCGACTTCCAAAAAAACACTACAAAGTGAAAAATAACTTTAATTTCGGAAGTCGGTGGCAAAAAACTAAAATACAGATCCAAAGACACCGACTTCCGAAATTAAAGTTATTTTTCACTTTGTAGTGTTTTTTTGGAAGTCGATTTTTTTTTTGCTTAAAAAGTTTTTTACAAAGTAATAAGTTTAAGAAATCGGTAACCGGGGAGAACTTTCAATAAGTTCAAATAGTTCATTCAGTACTTAGTTAATGGTCCTAGAATATCTTCCACAAGTTATTTTAGGTCTTGATTTTTATCATCTAATTTGAGACTATAGCCTATTAGTTATTCTGAGCTATAGTGCAATCATTGATTAATGATTTTTAAATATTATGAGAAATAAACATATTACAGATCTATCCATTGATAAAAATATTGGCAATTCTCTAACTTTGATCTCTATATTCTTTACATGGTCGGAAAATCTGCCGGGTCCCGTAAGATTATGAACCAATCAGTGACCTAATGTTGCCCTTAATACCTTATGTGATTAGTAGGTACAGGAATATGTTATCAACCTTATAGGAAAGTACACAAACAACCTGAACTTACAAACTGTCACTCTCAGGGGTTCTGAACACACTGCAATTGAATGATTGATCACCAGTTACCCTAAATTAATATGGGGAAATGTTATGCGCACCTGAAGATAGATATGTAAATGTAAGGATGGTGGTGGAGGTTTGCGTTTAAGGGCAAACATATCAACAGCTTCGTGTTGTCATCGAAAAATGTATAGAACTGTTACTGTTACTCGGAGTTTGCACCTATTTACAAGTTCTGGATTTCATCAAGTCTTTCTAAAGATTTGTCAAAAATAATGTAGGTATTCATGTTGTTTAAGACCTGTCTTGTTAACTGTTTTGTTTAAATTTTTGACAAGTTTTAGATGAAACTATTCTTAACAACTTGTTTTAAGTAAACGAAAACAGTAGACACAGCATGTAGAATGCATGTTTTTTATATTTTTATAAACGCGGAATTATAATTGTTAGAGAAATTGTTTTGAAAAAAGGAATCAAAATCAAAAGTCATTTCTTCAAACTAATTTATTTATTTTAGGATCTCTAACAAAAGATAATAATATACTAAACATTACATATAGGTAGTTAAAGACAGTCCTCCAAAACGCCCGCCCTTCACCACTTCTTAGTGCTTTCGCTGGGAAGAAGAAGTGGTGCAACAAATGTCCCAGCAGCACAGCTGTCTGTTCAGTTAGAAGAAATTGATTCTATAGGATGAAATTGAATTCATGGCCATCCTTTTAAGGGGTCATTGTAATCATCATTATGAACAACTTTTACTATGGGTCCAAACCTAAAACCGCGAAAAAAAAATCAGCTCTTCCCTACATTTTGACGAGTTATGTGAACATAAATGCAAAGAACAGCTGATTTTTTTCGCGATTTTAGGTTTAGCCCCATAGTAAAAGTTGTTCATAATGATGAGAACAATGACCTCTTAAAAGGATGCTCATGAATTAAATTTCATCCTGTATACAATAATAAGTAATTAACATTACGAAAAACAAAATAGGAACAGTTGGTGGCATAAATATGCATCGGCAGGATCTACTCTAGCTTTCTCTAAAAATCACTCCAAAATTCTAATGTTAAGAAGTTTTAATCGATAACGGTTTACATAAAAGTAAGTTCGCTTTCAAATTATGTGCGTTCACTTCATTCCGAGAGGTTTTACGTGCGAAATAATTACAATATAGTTAAAAATAGACTTGGTGAAAAAAAAATTGTGCCTGACAGTACATTTCGCACACCCAGAACAACACTGTATTATGTCGAAAAATCTTAAAATCAAGTTTTTTATTTAATAGAATAACCAAAAATTTTCCGCGCTAACCACGAAGACAGGCGTATTTATATAATACTGATACGCATTGGATTCTTCACATGCAATATTCAGGACATTCGCAATAACTTTGACATAACATAAAATAATGGTTTTTCCGTCCATTCTGAAAAATGAGCTATTTTGACTTAGTGCAGTGTCGATCTGGGCGTGCGATTTGATCAAAAATAGCTTTGAATTAAATCAATCGAATCGGGGGCGTCGGCCATAGGTGCCTCGACCTCTGTGGGCCCACGGACCCATACTAGTGACCATAATAGCACTGAACATTGCAAATATTCAGTGCTATTGTGGGTAATTTGGGATTTTTAATTTCAAATACCTTCAGAATTATCTACCTGCACAGGATATTTATGCAAATAATGTTATGGTGTGTAATGGTGATGATGTTGTGCCTCACGAATTTGATTTTCCCAAGATTTACAACGTTCGGTATTGACGTAATGTTGAGTCCCTCCAATTATATTCTACTGTGGTTAAATACTGTTGGAACATGAAAGTTCTGTGGGATCAAGTTGACTTGTGGTTTTGAACGTCTCATTCGCATAATTACAATTATGTAAGTACTTGGTAACTTTGGGGAGCATGTAAGGGAAGTGATTACGAAACCCTGTTATTAAAACAACCTACTACACACCTAATATGTGACTTATCTCGATATCCATCATTTTGAAGGGTTGATAATGAAGATAGTTAAGGGTGCCTAAGAAACGACTTTTCCATTTCAAAAGTTTGTTTAATAACATAGATCCATCGTTAATTTGTTTATGATATGGTATTGTATATATCGATGGTCCCTGTTAACAATGATGGTTCTGAAAAAAGACTGATGTTCAGTAGAGCAGTTCAAAGTTTGTTATGACGATTAAAAAAAAATTATAAGACTGTGGGTGGATGTTCAAATTTGCACTGATTGTTTATGTATTATTAACTTTGTACTGACATAGACAAAATATAGAATTGCAAAACAAACTTTGAATTGCTCTACTAAACAGTAGTCTTTTTGCAGAACCGACATTGTTAATAGGGACCGTCGATATAAGGTTCTGGAGTGGCGACCGCGTACCGGAAGACGTAGCGTTGGAAGGCCTCCCACAAGGAAGACCGACGATCTTGTGAAGGCCGCAGGAACCCATTGCATACGAGAAGCACAAAACTGGTCGAAGTGGAGGTGCTTGGGGGAGGCCTATGTCCAGCAGTGGACGTCTTTCGGCTGAAATGATGATGATGATGATTGTATATCGGGCTGAAAGAAAAAAAAAAGAAGATACATTGAATTATTGTGACGGAAACACGTGCGTAGGTATTAAAAAGACGTACAGTTCGACACAACTTAGATGTAGCATCGGCAAAATTCGTAAAACGTTCGTAATTCGTATTCGTAAATCTTTATTACTACTTTAGGAAAAATTTATCAATTTTTCCTAAAGTAGTAATAAAGAATGGTGATTTTGAAGGCGCGCTTAGTTCGGATGTGATCGGTTTTACGAATTTTGCCGATGCTAAATCTAAGTTGTGTCGAACTGTACTAGCAGTGGAACGAGGAGAAGGGGGGGGGGGGTGTTCAGGGAATCAGTTCGGAATAAATCAAGATGACACGTCCGCAACTACGTGGAGTTGTGGGCACCAGCCCTATAGTAGGTATTTTACGTAGGTAAACGACAAGCTTTTTCAAAGAATCTCTAGGTATATCGTGAATATTTCATAATTATGTAAGTTTTTTTGAACAAGAACTGGTCCTTAGCAGCTTTGAACAGAGAGAGGTGGAAAGAGAGTAGGGAGGCCTTTGCCCTGCAGTGGGACGTCACAGGCTAATAATAATAATAATGTAAGTTTTTTTTATCGTGGGAATAAAGGATTACTTTTACAAACATAATTTGTTAATCACACTATATAATATAATTATATAATCACACTAATATTATAAAGGCGAAAGTTTGTGAGTGTGTGTTTATATGTTTGTTACTTCTTCACGCCTAAACCACTGAACCGATTTAGATGAAATTTGGTATAAAGATAGTTTGAGTCCCGGAAAAGGATATAGGATAGTTTTTATCCCAATATTCCCACGGGATCGACATTTACGCGGGTGAAACTGCGGGGCGCAGCTAGTAATATTATAAATTCGAAAGTAAATCTATCTGTCTGTCTGTATGTTACCTTTTCACGCCTAAACCGCTGAACCGATTTAGATGAACTTTGATATAGAGATAGTGTGAGTCCCGGGAAAGGACATGGGCTACTTTTTATCCCGATATTCCCACGGGATCGATTTCATAATTATGTAAGTTTTTTTGATCGTGGGAATACAGGATTACTTTTACAAACATAATTTGTTAATTCAAAATAAATAACTAATGGCTGATTCTAATAATTTACGGACCGTTATTGGTTAAAATTAGAACTCTTGTATCTTCACCAATAATGAAGCAAAGACCTAGCTTTGCAAAGTAGACCCTCCCTTATGGAAGTAGCTATCACGGGTAAAATTAGCTTACGAATCTATTTATAAAAAATGCTGTAATTGGTGGTTACCAATTGCAGCATTTTTAAACGATTCGTTTTTGTTTATAGGGACCGAGCATGACACTTCTTCTTACGAGTATTATAAAATGCGATGTCTCTTTGCTCGAGACAGTCCACCGCCTCTGAAGATCACTTTATTTTCGGCCCTTTTTTGAAATCTGAAAGTGGACTCCTGACCACGGGGCTCCTATCAGAAACTTTTTAAATATATTTTCGGTGTTCTCTCCTCATGCCAGACCTACTCAGCTATCAACTTCTTGCCCTGAGTATGCTTGCTCAAAAACCCTCTGGGCGCCTACCAATAACTACACTTATAACTGTAGAATCACTAATCCGATTTACTTTTCTATACTCTTAATATTTTTTGTGTTTAGTACTGGATACAATCGGATTTATTAGTCTAGCCGCGTAGTGCAGCTTCTTAATACATAAATAGTATCAGTAGATGTCGAAAAGTCACATGAATCATCTTCACAGATAAATCAACAAAAATATTGGTCAGATGACCTTATTACCTACTGGTGTGTAGTTGAGCCGTTTCCAACAATTTATTATGGTTTCTGTTTACATACAGTTGTCTGATCATTGCGTGTAGTTTGAATCCGAAGGTCAATTCCCGTTATTAAAAACGTTAAAAATATATTCGCAATCTCACAACTCAGCGATCAATGTCAAAAACTTGTTACAAATGTACGGAAATTAGAGGTATTTTTAATAGATTTAGACTGTGATAAGCATAGCTATTCACAAACACTCGATACGCTTCCGTATCGTATCGAACATTAATAATTGTTATCGTAGGAGTCTTCTAAACGCTGTTCACAAGTCCAAAACCAGAAAATTTTGTCAGTTTAAATCGAATAGACGCCCGCTATTCTTCCAACAGCTATTTGCTGTTGAGGGGAAGTCAAATCAGGTTATCGAAATGTCAGGTTTTCGATACGATAGCCTGTCGTATGGTTGTGAATCAGGGCTCAGCACCCTAATTCCGTAACGCACGATCAATCACAATCTGAATCATTTTGAAGGATGTTGCTAATCCATTACTTCATAAAATTTATGCTCGAATTTTTTCGAGCATAATTCTACTGGGGGTGTGTAAGGGGTCCCAAATAATATCTTTCGGGACTCAAGCCAACCTCACCTGCCCGTGGTGCACCCTGCTAACAAACAAACGAGGCTCTGGCAACCCGCCAACACGCACTGGACCAGCGTGGTGGGTTACGGTCCAATCCCCCCAATGGACAGAAGAATAAGAGACAGGCCCCAAGTGCCCGGCGACTCTAGCGGTTGTGCTGGCGTGGACGGGCGCGGGCGCAGCCCTGGGGTCAGGGGAGCTAAGAATCTCCGGGTGAGATCGACTAACCGTCAAACGACCACGGCAAACTATATAACGGACACTGATACACTTCACATTCTCACCTACAATGTCCGGACGCTAATGAAAGACGAGCGATTAATTGAGCTTGAAAATGCTCTAAAAGATATCACCTGGGACATTGTAGGCCTATCAGAAGTTAGAAGAGAGGGCGAACACACGGAAGAAAGAGACGATGCTGTGTTCTTCCACTTCGGTGAAACCAGTGGACAACACGGAGTAGGGTTCATGGTGGCAAAGAAGTGGAAGGAAAATATCATCGAATTCGTGGGGTATTCTGAACGTGTCGCGGTGCTCAAATTCCAACTTACACAGAACAAAACACTAACTCTGGTACAAGTTTATGCACCGACATCTGCACATACCGATGAAGACGTAGAGGATTTCTATGAGCTTGTCAACCGAGCATGTGATGAAAATAGAGGCACCTGGAACATGGTAATTGGGGATTTTAACGCTAAGGTAGGAAGAAGACAAGAACTAGACAGCGAAGATACTCTCGGCAACTTTGGCTTAGGAGACCGCAACGAACGAGGTGTGCGTCTAATGCAGTTTGCCTTTGGACAGAGCATGCACATAGCCAACACCTTATTTTTAAAGAAACCGCAGCGGCGATGGACGTGGGTTGCACCTAATGGTTTCACACGAAACGAAATTGACTACGTCTTGTCGTCAGACAAACATATAATCAAGGATGTTAGTGTTATCAATATAATTAAATATAGCTCCGACCACAGACCAATCCGCGCAAAAATCCGATTTGATTTCAAAATCCACCGAGCTAAATTGTTCACAAAACAAAATAGGCGGCTTTCAAAAGAGACACTTATCAATAACTTGGAATATTTTAATTTAGAAATATCAAATTATTTTAAAGGACTTAAACTTGATGAAACAGATGCTGAAGACCAATATAATTCAATAGTTACCGGATTAATCAAAAGCAGTAAAAACATAAAGAACAAAACCATAAATAAAAACAAATTAACATCTCATAGTGTAGATTTGATCGAAAAACGAACAAAAGAAGAAATAGGAACAGTAGAATATAGAATAATAGATAGAAAAGTCAAAAGAAGTATTAGGAAAGACCTTAGAAATATTAGTACACATTTAGTCAAAACAGCTCTAGAAAAACACACATCTTTAAGGGTTTTGAAACATGGAGTCACAAAGGGAAAAACCTGGATAAATAGTCTCAAAGACAATGACGGAATAGAACACCACAGTAGACAAAAAAATCATGGAAATAGCGACCCAATTCTATGAATCATTATATTCAGATGACTCACCACCCCCGATCAGTACAGAATACAGTCTCCCAGATTCCATTCCTTTAATAAGTGGCTATGAAGTGCACAAAGCACTTACTACTATGCGCTACAACAGAAGTCCTGGAGAGGATGGAGTCACTACCAAAGCGTTAAAAATTGGCTCTCCCACATTGTTGCCTCACCTTACCAACCTTTTTAATACAATACTGACAACAGGAAAAGTACCTATTCCAATGTGCCATTCAAATATAGTTCTTCTGCATAAAAAAGGTGATAAAAGCGATATCAGAAACTACCGCCCAATAAGTCTAACATCTCATATATATAAAGCTTTTATTAAGGTGATACAGAATCGCATAGACGGGAAACTGGACAAACACCAGTCACCAGAACAAGCCGGATTTCGCCCAAGTTTTTCTACAACCGACCACCTTCAAACACTAAACCAGATCCTTGAAAAATACACAGAATTTAATAAACCACTGTATCTTGCCTTTGTAGATTACACAAAAGCCTTCGATAGTATTAAGCACTCAGAAATCTTCACATCCCTAGAACACCAGGAACTCGAAAAGCTATACATCGATCTCTTGAAAAACATTTATAACAATAGCTCCGCAAACATTAAACTCAATACTGCTGGACCTTCATTCAAAATACAAAAGGGTGTTAAGCAGGGTGACCCACTCTCTCCCAAATTGTTTACAAGCACACTTGAGGAGATATTTAAGTCACTGGCAGTGTCATGGAAGACCAAGGGTATTGACTTCGGCAAGAAGAGGCTGACAAACCTCCGTTTTGCCGACGACATAGTCCTTTTTGCCCCCACAGCTCTAGAACTTCAGATCATGCTCCAAGAACTGAGCACGGCTAGCTATAAGGTGGGACTTGCGATGAATCGGTCTAAAACCCAACTTATGACTAACAGCACCAAGCGTAGGGTCGAGGTAGATGGGCAGGAAATACATTATGTCGATGAGTATATCTACCTGGGCCAGTTAGTTTCTTTCGAAAACAGGCAGGAAAGGGAAATCGACCGCCGAATTGAAAACGCCTGGAAAAGCTACTGGTCTATGAAGACGCTAATGAAGGGTGATCTGCCGATCTCCCTGAAGCGCAAACTCGTCGACATGTGTATCTTGCCCGTCCTAACCTATGGTGCTCAGACCTGGTCACTCACCGAGTCGCAAAAGTTCCGCCTTGGCGTTTGCCAAAGAGCAATGGAGCGCAGCATCCTGGGTGTAAAAAGACAGGACAAAATTCGAAACACCATGCTGCGTTCCAAAACGGGTATAATAGACGTAGGCAAGAAAGCTGCCAGACTCAAGTGGGACTGGGCGGGTCACATCAGCCGCATGCAGGATGACCGCTGGGCAAAAGTTTCCACACAATGGGTGCCTGAAGATGGACGGCGCCGCCGAGGTCGGCCCAGAAAGCGGTGGCGAGATGACCTGGACGCGTACCGCGAGGGCTGGTTTGAGGTGGCGCGGGAAAGGAGTTCCTGGAAGGACTTGGGGGAGGCCTTTGCCCAGCAGTGGGACAGTACAGGGTAAAAAAAAAAAAAAAAAAAAAAAAAAAAAAACAAAAAAAAAAAAAAAAAAAAAAAAAATTCTACTACGCAGCGTAAATAACGCAATATGAACTGTCAAAATGAAAGCCTAAGGGGGGTTTCGCACTACGTCCGATCCGAATCCGAGAAATGCCGGCCCAAAGTGACCGTAGTCTTATTTGTATGAGGGGTTGCGCACTACATCCGAACTCTATCCGTCATTATTTAGAACAATTTCCAATTCGGATTGATTTCTCGGATTCGGATCGGACGTAGTGCAAAACCGCTCTTAGTGTGTTACGCAATTACCCCGCAGGCAAACTGCGAATATTTAGAGCTTACGGGTATTTTCCCTCTGTTATTTCTAGACTGACACTGACTCGTTAGGTGTAAAAAACATTGCAAAGGAACTTGGTATTAAGTACCTATAACGTATGTATGTGATCTGTAACTAGCTTATTCAAAGGGCGGTGTTTGGTAATCAATTTAAATTCCTTCTTTTTGTGAGGAGAGGCCTTTCTATCTACAACGCCACATGCGAACAACGCGTCATACTGGCGTCACACAAAATCCTGCATCTCGCAAGCAGCATTTACCGCGCCACTAGCATATAAATATATAACGGCCCGACATGAATCATCGGGCAGTTGCCCGCCAGACGCGACACCCGTCTGGTTGGTTATAATTATAAACCTTTGACACCCAAGCTAAGATTGAACTTGTGTTATGGGCGTCAGGGCTCTCAAGTTAATACCAGGTAGACAAATATAAGTTCGGAATTTCACAGTGTTAGAATCTATAGACAGAAAAATAAAAACATATTTTATATTTTTTAATACAAAAACAAAAATAAACTAATCAAAAAGAAAAACCATCTGTAAAGTGTTATTTTAAGTGTTGTATAATTGGACCACTCACAGGGCACAAAAAACAATCTCTGTATTGTTAAACTAATCGTAACATAAATCTTTTTAGGGTTCCGTACCCAAATGGCGCCAATGGAAACCTATTACTAAGGCTCCGCTGTTAATCCGTCCATCTATCTGTTTGACAGCGGGCTATATCTAACGAACCAAAATAGGCAGACAGTTGAATTTTCAGTGTGTATTTTTATTGCCGCTATAATAACAATTAATAAAAATAAAATAAAGTTAAAATTTAAAGGACCCGTCCCCATACAAAGAACGTGTTTTTTATTTGTTTATCTTAAATATTGTAAGGTGGCACGGAACCTTTCGTGTGCGAGTCCGAATCGCATTTGGTCGGTCTTTTATGATTTTATTCTTCTTATTTCTTTTTTATTACATTTCAAACCTTTGTTTGAAATGTAAATAATTTTGTCCCAAAGTAGAAAACCTATTTCTGGGCAATTTTCCTTACAGATTTATGTCGTGTTTATTTAGGCAACCAGACTAAACATAGGTATCAAATGTAAAATGAAAATCCATTTTTGTTATTGTGAAATAAAAGTGGGTATTATTATAATACTAGTCTTACACTATGCGAATATTTATACCTAATAGTCATGTACCTAATTCTTCAAAACTGTTTAGGTATACAATAGGTACCTGTTTGTGTAGGTATTCTAATGTTAAACTTATTAGCTTATGACATGGGTTTGGGTTTTCTTATATGTAGGTAGTTATGTATTATACCTAATATTATATCATATGTTGAATAATGAGAACATAAGTAGGTTCGCAGATGTGAAAGAGAATGTCTCTCTAAGTATCTATATCCATTTTCTAAAACAAAGCATGCTATTCGCTAAAATAAACAATAACATAGGCAATATGTAACAAGTCAATAGCTGGGCGGACCGGACGAACCAGTGTGCTACGATCGGGCGCGGCAAGAACAATGTGCGGTCGATGTGGAGGTACCGCGCGCGATCGTAGCGGTGTGGATCCATCTAATCACCAAAGATATAAATAAACGTAATGAAAAACGTTACGTTACGTAGACTAAACACTAAACACAAGTTACGTAAACTGTCACTGCAGACAATCATTTGTTCGCGATGTTCGGGATAAATCGCATTCGATTGTGACTGAAGGACATGTTGCATAGACTTGTTCGTTTACTGCGATGTCTGTTCGTGTTTGTGTAATAATTTATTAGATGTTAGGTGAAGTGAAGTATTTTGTGAAGCGTTTTCGAAACCATGTTTTGATTTTTTTAAGTGAAACGATTCCATAATTGGACGAGAATTGAGAGTGAAACAAGGACGTTGTCACGATTAGGCACATTTAGTGATATGAGAGAGAAGAGAGATATATCTAACTTTCTCTGTCTCTCACAATAAATCTCTCTTATTATTTATTTTTTAAGAATTTCCACTTCTATCACTTGCACGCGCAATTTTTACTAATAAAATGATTCTTCTTCACGCTCAAACGGCTGGACCGATTTTGATAACATTTTGTATGGAGGTAGCTGGCACCCTGAATTAACGTATAGGCTATTTTTCATCCCGATACTCCTACGGGATCGATATTTACGCGGGAGAAACCGCGGGACGCAGCTAGTAATTTATATTTTAAGGGAGATGATTAGATAAGTTATATTTTTTTTTAAATAATATTTTACACATACGAGTACATTTTAATTTTCATGTACAAACACAAGTTTTTCTGTTAAGTACAAACCCAAATGACAAAATTAATAGAATTAAACATACATTACGTATGCGACCCGTTAGACTTACAAAATAAAGTTAAAAGCCAATTCAGATCGCAAACGATCAAAAAAATACGTCGCAACATGACAATTTTATCAGAACACACGCGTTTTCAAGCGGCAAGTAAATATTTTCAAACCAGCCAGCGTGGCAGCGTTCGAAAACTTTGTTTGATTTTTAAACGTTTCAGTCGGCTGCCGATTACCTATTTTTTTACATACATTGCGTCGTGAGTTCTTTTTGAATTTTTTACTAAAAATGCGCCGGCATAGTGGTCCCGCTTCAGTTTTCTTCCAAAAATATTACAAGTTCTACTATTTTTATAACAACTATCTTTATATTCACTGGACAAAACATTCCAAAGCTCTGGTAGTCCTTGTACAATCACTTTATGGCGTTTGTTAGTCTCCTTGCTCTAAGCGAAACCATAGATATTCCGTGAGCGAAACTCATTTTTTCAGGGCTATCTTCTGGTGTCTATGGAAAAATGTCAAGGCAGTTTGAAAACTCGGCAATACACTGATTAATCGTGTCATAGTAAATGTCACAATTAGAGACACCCGTGCGTACACAGACACTCGATGTATAGGTACACTGAGTGTACAATGTAAACTTGTTGATACATAGGTACTTAATGTCTATTAAAATAAACAATTACCTACTTCACTAAAACTAACTAACAAACAAAATAACTATGAAGCGTAAAATTGTCCTAAAATTAAAACAGAACCACCCATGGTCTTTATTTTTTTTTTTACCTGTATAAAGAAAGACACACATTACACCAGATACAAGCGGCAAATGCGCCGTTAGCAAGACCGCTCGCTGCTGGCACGCCACCGGTGACGTGACAGCTTGTTGTTCACGCGCCGCTTAATAGCTGGTAGCTCACCGTCCACGCACCAACGGTTAGTGTCAGCTTACAGACCAGTTAACAAACAAAAGTGAGTGATCTCGCTTGAAAAGCTCGCGTTTCTTCGTTATGTCTCACAGGACGAAGAAGAGAATAATTTTCGGGCGACGCGGACGGGGAGACAACCGTACGAGCAACGGCGCGAGGACCGCGTACGGGCGGCGCGAGGTGTCTCCGCGTGGAAAGCAAGGCGCCAGCATATCGCTTGCAGGCGTTTCTTCACCGGGTAGCGGGCTGCTTGCTTGAAGCGCTTGGTTGCCGCGGCTTATGACTTATACTTTAAAGCTTTGATATAAAATCATAACAAGAATGGCAATTTATTTGCTGTGCCGGAGAGGTGCTATTATAATAAGTAAACTACCCTCGAGGACATAGGCGTTGGTTTGAGTGACTCATACCACGTCACGCATCATTGCACGCGCCGCCTGGAGCAATACGAATCTTGACAACACTCAAACCCGTCACTGCGTACCATTTTGTACAAAGAGAAATATGCCTCATTTTCCGCTTGATTTTTTTACGTTATTTGAGTAATACGGCTACGTTTGAATTCTCTTCACCGGATACGGTTCGTTGACCTAATAGTATTCGTCTGGTGATAATTATCTCAATTTATTAACATGATCATCATCATCTGCCTAGCCTTTTCCCGACTACGTTGGGGTCGGCTTCCAGTCTAACCGAATGCAGCTAAATACCAGTATTTTACATAGAGTGACTGCCTATCTGACCTCCACAACCCAGTTACTGGGTAATACGATACCCTTTGGTAAGACTGGTTGTCAGATTTTCGGGCTTCTGAAGACCCGTAACGACTGTCAAAGATCCACGAATAACAGCCGGCGCTAACGGCTTAACGTATTCCGAGGCATGGAGGGTCTTGGTATGTAATAATGGTCACCCATCCATAGACCAACCTCGGCCAGCGTAGCTTAACCTGATCGATAGACCCGTGCGGCTGTTATTACTTAGCCACAAGCCCCACAAGGCCCCCGAGATTATGTATGAAAAAAAATGTTTTGGATTGACTTTTGGGCTTAATTTTTTCTGCAAAGTAAAGAAGAGTGTAATCGTATTTTCGACAGTGTTTATGTAGGTTAATTATTTATTATTAATTTATTAACATGATGTTGTCAAATATTATAGCAATATACCGGCAGTACCGAGACTAGAAAGTGTATTGTTCGTTTTTTAATTGCCCTTATTGTCTTACAGCTGGGCAAAGACCTCCCCCTACTCTCCTTCCACATCTCTCTATCCAGAGCTGCCAAGGACCAATCCTTATTAAAGGAGACCAGCTCATCCCGCCAACTCTCTCTGGGCCTGCCGCGATGTCATTTGCTATTAAACGGGACTCACTGCGTCGTAAGTTTGGCCCATTGATTATATCGCACACCTAGATCTAAACAGCGATTAACCCAAAAAAACACTTTTTTCAGAAAAGTTGAAAAACTGATTACCATCTCCCTGTGCACTACAGGAGTTTGCTGTATTGATCAATACTTTTTAAATGCAGATAGAACAATGATGTTATAAGTTTTTGCATCTGTTTTGTTGGTCGCTAGGAGTCTTTGGTCAACTGGACCCACTCGAACCGGAACCGCGGGTCCAGTCAACCAAGTCAAATTATGAATTAGTCGACTGGACCCGCTGTCAAATTTCATCATTAGTACAGTTAAGGAGTACAGCCGAATCTTTTAGTTTTATTTCTATGACTTAAAATATACATAATATTATTCAATTAGGTACACTTAATTTTTATTTACTTATTTTTACTTACTGTCTGCAATGAGCTAAAACAACGTTACTGGATTTTGAGATGCCGTAGTGAAGTCCGGAAGATATCAATCACTAATATATACCTAATAGAATTTTTCCTCTTTATAATATTAGTGAGTTAAGGAATTCGATAGTATGCATACCTCAAATATTTAGATTTTAGAGTTAGCTCTCTTTAGATCTAGGTGTGCGATATGACATGCGGCAGATATGTCCAGCCTAATTATTTATGCGTGGCAGCTTTCCGAGTGACAACAGAAGGCCAATTCTCGTAATTTAAAACATTCAAAATCTAGTTTCAGTCTCATCTCGGCAACAACGAATGTCAAAACTTGTCATAATGTAGGGAAATTAGAGGTATTTTTGACAGATTGAGACTGAGATCAGACTGTGAACGTTCTTAAAATTACGAGAATTACTTACCCCTCAGTTGTTTTAGTGATGGAACGAATTGTTGTATTCTTAACTCGGTGCACAAGTTTGATACCCACAATACTCCGTTCCGTAGCGTAGTGGTATTAATTAGTTTGACTGAATATTTTCAAATAACTTCATGACGTAGAATAGATGTGATTACCTAACCTCATCGCCACTCTGCAGGTATATTAGTATAGTGCAACAAGTTCACACTCGCTACTACACGATACCGAAGTGAAGTCACGACCTTTCGCTCGTCAGTCTGTATTTAGGTGCTATCGGTGGGTTATTTCAATTATCTAAATTGATAATTCCTTTTTTAATGAATCTGAACTGAACGTTATCGTAGAAATAATATGGATTTTCACAGAATTTCGAGAACAGAATACCTACTAGAAAACGGATTGAAAACGTAATGGACGAGCTTGTCATTTTTTATTGGACGTGACGAGGCAATAATTTATCTGTAAATAAAATAGAAATTGTTTTTTTCTATTTACAGGGGAAGAGAGTATTTTTGTTGAAATAACTGGTTAAATAAAAACATTTCAAACAAAGAAAAACATTCAAAAACTCTGGACAACAAAAAAAAAACGTTTGAAAAAAGAACCTGGTATCCGTTTGTGACCCAGATCCTTTGTCTTTATCACGGTATAATATTAATTAATTTAAACTGGAAGCTGTTCAAGAGAAATTCCTTTAAAGTTGAAGCTTTATCAAATTTTTTGGTAAAAAAGTTTCAAGCCCTGGGGAAATTTTAGTCGCAGACACCGAGGACAATAAATTATGTTCTTTTTGTTTTGTTATTCGATAGTATTAATAAAGTGATGCAGCGACTTTTAGGTTTTTTTAGTACCAGCCGAGGTATTAATATACACATAATGAAGAAAAAAAAATAAAGTCGGTTAAAAGAGAGCTTAATTTAATAGGTAGATATGTAGGTAGTCGTTTCGTCCCCAGAATTCATGAAAATAAAGCGTCGAACTAATTTATTTAAGTACCTACTAAAATTCTAGATGCTTCATTACAATCCTTCAGGAAAATGTACATAAAATACAGGGTGTTACGGAAAGGGTATATCCATACAAATGGGTTGAAGAGTTATCTGGTCTAGAATCTCTGTACAAAACAGCTCAAAAGCATTAACTTTGAAAACGCTTAATATTTTTTTATTTCGACATCACGGCGCTGCACTGGCGCGCGGCGGCGTGATGTGCGTGTACTAGGCGCACAGACACACTGCAGATAATGGATAATGACCCTCGTAGTGCGGTGACACGTTTGTTATGATTTCAATTTAATAAACTATCGCAATAAAAAAATATTAAGTATTTTCAAAGTTACTGCTTTTGAGCTGAAATTTTGTACAGAGATTCTAGACCAGATACACTCTTCAACCCGTTTGTATTGATATACCCTTTCTGTAACAACCTGTATATAAACTCTGCAAAGTAAGTAGTTCATTAGTTCATTCTAAAAGCAAACGCTTACCTCGTTTAAGTCCTTTTGTTTCTAAGAAAACAATGCAACTTTTGCAGAGCCTTGTAAGCGACAGCTGTATGCCCCTCGGAAGGAGTAAATTAACCTGTTTCCGCTCAGACTAGTTGAGAAAAGAAAGATCAAAAATAAAGGTTCTTTAAACCTTGCAAAAGAAAAAGAAAAATAATTATGATTGTTTCTTAAAAGAAGCGACAGAGACTGGCAAGAATAATATAATATAGACCATTAAAATAGGTGCTTTATTAAAAAGAAGAAGTGATTGTCAAATATATATGTTTATTATTTTTTACAATAACAAAACACCCCGCGGCCGCGACTTACGAGTTGTAGGCAGTAGGTTCGAACCCCGCTTTACTTTGTGTAAAATATTTCATAACCACTGCTCTCAAAAACGGCGAAGGAAAACATCGTGAGGAAACCGGCATGTGATAAAAACAAAAATTCGAAGACATGTGACATCTACCAACCCGCACTGGGCTCGCGTGGTTGATTACGGCCCACTTCCTTTCACCGAGGCCTGTGTCCCAGCAGTGGGAACAATACTGGCTGATTATTTATAACAAAACACAACACATGTTTGTTGTGTTTTGTTATAAATAATCAAACTGTACATAACTAAACATTTTCAGGACATGGGCATGTGTCCATGTCCTGAAAATTGTTTAGTTAAGTTCTATATAAGTTAAAAAAAAGTTATAAAACCCAAAAGAATCTAATAGACCATGAACGTAGTCGACAAAAGTTACATTGTGTTTTATGTTAATGTTAGGAATAAAACCGGAAAGTTTAAAGTCTAAGAAAGTCTAAGTCGGTAAGCGAACACAGGCTTTAAACAGGAACTGGATAGCTGAAGAAATAAGTAAAGTTGCCAAGTTTCAAGTTTTGCTTGAGAGTAAGTTCCATGAAACAGTATAGGAATGCATCTTCGTGTTAGTTGCACAGCTTATTAAAAAAAAGATTAAAGTCACGGTAAATAAATAAAGTTGCCAAAGATCAAGTTTTTTATGAGAGTAAGTTCCAGCCCCTTTTTTTGAAGCGGTTGGTCAACTCTTCACGTGACCAGAGGGCTGACCTATTTTTTGGCCAAAGAACCAACATTGTCATACAATGTGACAATACTACCAGCCCTTTGGGCACTTTTCCCGTTGACAACGATGCAGGTGGATTTTTTGATGCCCTATGATTCATTCCTGTTTATATACTTGTACATAAATTATTATCTATTAACATTTTAAGACAGTCAGTTTTAAAATTATGTAAATAGTAACTTCTGCCAGCGGTTTCGCCCGCGAAGAGTTCCGAAATTATCCCACGGTAACGTAATGCCGGGATGAAAAGTATCCTATGTATTAATCCTGGTTATAAACTATCTGTGTGTCAAATTTCATCCAAATCAATTCAGGAGTTTTTGCGTGAATGAGTAACAAACATCCATCCATTCTCACAAACTTTCGCATTTATAACATTATATAAATAAATAAATATAAATAATAAATATAATAGGAAAAGGAAGTAGGAAGTAGGATCTTAATAAAATAAATATTCTTTAAAAAATAAAATGTTTGAATCATTATGTCTTTAAGTAAGTTGTTCTGTTTATTAAATTAAAGATTGAAGTTACGATAGATCCGTGCCTACGCCTGGCATAAGGAAAATAGAACGAGTTCCAAACGTAGGCGTCAAGATCCGAAGACGTACGATGGTCTTCGATTTTGGAAAACGTATTATGGAGTTCGAGTGAAGTTTGACAGGACAACTGAAAAACATTCTCATTAGCTATGGAGTTTTTTTTTTTAATAATTGCGGGTTTTCACCCCAGCAGCTTTCGAATTTTAAATTTAAGTTTAGAAAATAGCACTCACACAACGTTCTTTTAGAATAATTTCTAACTTCCACGCGGGCTAAGCCCCGGGAAAGCTAGTCTTAAAAAAAAGAAAAGTAAGTTATTTAATAAAATATGTAAATGTTTTATATTTATGAGTTATCGAAATATATTATCGAACTCCAACGATGGACATCTCTTAGATAGAGCTTTTCTTCAACCTGAGTTAGTTATCAATATTAATAAACAGCTAGCAAATAGATTTTATCAGTTAACTGAGTTATAGGATAACGTAGCAATAAATCCCTCTTAACGAAAAAGACGACTTTATTCAGGATTTATTTAAGTAAGTAAGTTATGTACTTACTTACTTAAATAATAAAAGGTAATACTATTTTGGTAAGATAAAATCCATTTGAAACACTTACGCAGTATTTATTCGCATCTATACAAATAAATAAAATGGAAGTGCCTTTTCGTCATGACAAAATAACAGCTTTTTACTAAGTATTATGAAAGTATTTTATAGTAGATTGTTTTTTTTTTGTTATAAGTACCGTTATAACAAAAAAAAACAATTATTTTTTTATTCAATAGTTTACATCGCCATTATAATAGTAAAAAAATATTCAACGCCAAAAAGCAAATGAAAGTACTTAAAAAAAGTTAAAAAATAGCCAACCGACACGGGCACCTTAAGCGCGCTTGGTGTGACGTCATATTCTATGACATGACAACAGACTGAATCGCTTTTACATCACATCCGATTTGACTAATGGCTAATGATTTTTCAAATATTTGAATTTCTCACAGTTTTATTACACTTTTTAAAAATTAATGTGTTGGTCAAAAATAAATTATAAACAAAAATATTGATGGAGGCATACTTCCGAACAGTTTATTCAGAGGGCAGGATAGGAGGTGGAGCATGGTTTGCGTAATAGCTCCACAATCACACCCGAAACATGTAAGTGGTCAAAGTGACCTCTGCGCTGCCACCGACAACGCCGTGGAATTTGCAAAGTTTTGGGCCCACAAGAACTAAAATACAGTCGTGTCAGCAACACGAGAAGAAGAATAAAGTTAATAAAAAAGAATTAGCCCTCATTTGAATCACAAATGCATATTACTAATGCATATAGCAGTACGTTTTGACTGTCCCTTTCAGAACCAATGGGTCATGTCGTGTGTAGGTCTGGCGAGTCATGGCAAATTATAAATGTTTATGTAATGTGTACTAGGTTAAGGTTTCTATGGGTCTATGCCACCCAAAATAAAGTTATTATTATTCCTTTATTTCATTATGTACATATAAATTATATTTTTAAATATTAGTATAAAAAATATATAAAAACATTTAAAAATACAAAAAATAGTAGCCCACCGGTATCGGGAACAGGGTCCAAGCTACCCGCGGTCAGGGCTCCAGAGAGAGGAACCTCCTGACAATGGGAGCCGTGTCCAGAAGTACCGCTTTCTGAATCAAGCCCTTGATCCAGCTGCCCAACGTGAGCCTCCTCAGGTGTTGGTCGAGGCTCTTGGCAATCAATCCATTGGCTGTGACGACTACCGGCACAATGATTGCTGAGTCAACATCCCACATGTCGACAACCTCGCGAGCCAAATTATTATTATCTCCTTTATTTCATTATAATACATATAAATTATATTTTTAAATATTAGAATATAAAAAAAATATATAAAAACATTTAAAAATATAAAAAATAGTAGCCCACCGGTATCGGGAACAGGGTCCAAACTACCGGCGGTCAGGGCTCCAGAGAGAGGAACCTCCTGACAATGCGAGCCGTGTCCAGAAGTACCGCTTTCTGAATCAAGCCCTTGATCCAGCTGCCCAACGAGAGCCTCCTTAGGTGTTGGTCGAGGCTCTTGGCTATCAAACCATTGGCTGTAACGACTATCGGCACAATGATCGCTGAGTCCACATCCCACATGTCGACAACCTCGCGAACCAAGTCAAGATACTTAATTTGTTTATCTTTCTCAGCTTTCACGAGGTTCTCATCATGCGGGACAGTTATGTCAACAATCATTGCGCGCCGCTCTGATCGATCCACCACCACTATATCAGGCTTATTGGCAACAATAGTCCTGTCAGTGATGATGGATCGATCCCAGTACAATGTGATATTACCATTTTCGAGAACTGGGTCGGGCACATACCTATAGTACGGCACTTCTGATTCCACAAGGTTGTATTTCAAAGCAAGCTGCTGATGGATTATCCTGGCTACAAGGTTGTGTCTATGCAAGTATTCTCCGTTAGCTAGACGAGAACACCCGGAGATAATATGCCTGATTGATTCTCCCGGCCGGTGGCATGCCCGACAGATGTCAACCGTGCCGTCTTTCACAATAAATCTCCGGTAATTGTTCGTCATCACAACTTCGTCCATAATTGCACAGACAAAACCTTCGGTTTCTCCAAAGAGGTCACCGAAACGCAACCAGGCTACGGACGCTAGTAAATCTACATCGGGTCCATGTAGGGCCCGGAAAAAGCGTCCGTGAAGCTCCTTACTTTGCCATACTTCCATGCGATCATTAGTGTCAAGCACTACTGGCTTGCGCCAGTTCTCTTTACCCAAGGAGAGCGGGGTAAGGCCCTTGTCCACCACGACTACATCCCGATGCATTCCCACGTCGGCTTCAAGGAAATATTCCCTGAGACTGCATATCTCGCGATTGTGGAGAGTCTTAGCATTTAAAAAGCCACGACCTCCACACTTTCGCGGGATGTACAGCCTCATTACCGATGACCGTGGGTGATGCATTCGATTTGCAGTCAGCAGCGTGCGGACCTTCCTATCCAGGGCGTCGAGTTCGGTCTGAGTCCATTTGAGTATGCCGAAAGAGTACATCAAAACCGGCATGACCCAACCGTTGAAGGCGCGTACCTTGTTTCCGCCTGAAAGAAGACTATTAAGTACTTTTTTTAGGCGGCCAAAGAAGCGTTCCTTCAACAATTGCTTCATGTCAGTAACATTGATGCCCAACGCTTCCGACATACCCAAATACTTATAGGTTTCGGATGCGGAGAGGGCCTTAAGGTTTGTGGAATCCGAGAGTTGGGTTCCCACGGATTCCACAATCTCCCCCCGCTTTACATGCATGACCGCACATTTGTCCACACCAAATTCCATCTTGATGGCGCTACTGAACGTTTCAGTAATTTTCAGTAGCTCCATCAGTTGCAAATTGTTGGGGGCAAAGAGTTTTAGGTCATCCATGTAAAGGAGGTGAGATATAACCTGACCACCTCTCCTCAGCCGATAGCCTAGACCTGAATCCTCCAGCAGTGTGCTTAGAGGATTCAAGGCTAAGCAGAACCAAAGCGGACTCAAACTGTCGCCCTGGAATATGCCTCGCTCGATCCTTATCGGTTCGCTATTCCTCTGGATATTTCGACATCCTGGATAGCGAAGGACCGTCCTCCATTGCCCCATACACGACATCAAGAAGGTGCGCAGAGTTGTATCTACTTTATACAACTCTAGCACCCTCATGAGCCATGTATGTGGCACCGAGTCATAGGCCTTCTTATAATCTATCCAACATGTCGACAGATCCTTTCGGGAACGACGAACCTGTTGGTTAATGGTCATATCAATGAGGAGCAGCTCCTTAGTACCCCGGGACCCATTCTTACATCCATTTTGAGAGACAGACATGATGGAGTTGGTGTCTATATGTTTGTTAATTTTAGCACTCAAAATGGATGTAAGAACTTTATAGACCGTTGGTAGACAAGTGATCGGTCTATAATTTTTGGGGTACTACCTGATTTATGGAGCAGGTGGGTTATTCCTGTCGTTAGAAATTGGGGCAGCGACCCTGACTCTAAGGCTGACTGGAACTGGGATGCCAAGCGGGCGTGCGACCCTTTGAACCATTTTATCCAAAAGTTGTGCAGCCCGTCCGGCCCTGGAGATTTCCAGTTAGGCAACGGACGGACTGCTCGAGCAACATCTTGGGGGCTGATGATAAGTACCCCCATTTCTGGTATTAGATCGCACTCTCGCTCAATCTTCCCAGTCCAATCACCTTCGGTGTGACTGACAGGCACGGACCAGATGTTTCGCCAGAACGAATACATGGCGTCATCATCCGGCAGGCGCGTGTCAGTCACACCTCGGTCCGGTCGCTCCCAAGCCCTATAAACCCACCTTTCATCACTCTGGAATGTGCGATTCTGAGTGTACCGCTCCACTCTCCGCCTGTACCGACGAATACGGTTTGCCCACGCATAGATCTTCTGCTTCAGGAAGTCAATACGCTCTGTGACGCGGGACAAATAATCTCGAGAACTAATATCAGTCCCCGAGAACGCCCGCCTCACAAAGCGCATCACTCTAGGACGAGTATTGCCCTCCCTGAAACAGATTAGCTTGCCGATGAGTGCTCTAGCTTCACCGATACGACACTCAATCCTGCACTGCCAAGCTGGTACAGCTGGTTTTGGTCGTGGAGCTCTGTCACTGTTGGGAAATTTGACATGAGCTACACGACATGCCGCTACAGCTGCACAGTACAAAATTGAATGGGTATCGGCGAGGTCTTTGCTATCGTTAAAACAATTTGATAAGTGCGAGTCTAGAGCACACACCAGTGCCTTGTTTTTCTTATGCATGGGCAAACGAGGTAAACGTGGTCTAAGTTCAGGTGGAATAGAGCGGTACTCACGGAAAGCATCCTCCAAAGCGCTCCTCAATCTTGTATTGCACTGGGAACTCACGGATATAGCCTCGTCATCGTCCTCTGCATCAACACGGTCGGGTCGCGGTGAAACACTGGGTAAATTTTGCAATTGCACCGCGGCCAATGACGAAGAAGGCGTAACATGGCTATTCCGTGATTCGAGGCATAATCGATCAAGTACGGCGTTATCCAGCATATGGTTACGCTGAATGACCCGCACCTGATCCGACAGTCGTTGCACCGACACGTTGACAGCCGGCTCAAGCACCTGAAACAGAGAGAGCATCCGACCACGGTACGCAGTCAAGTTACTTCCCCCCTCTGTAGCCCCAAAGTATGCGCGCATGACATTTTCATTGACAGTTTGTGTCCATCTCATGCGCTGCACACTTCCACCGGGAGCGGGGACCCTATCAGAGGCCGGTGGGCCTCGGGGTCCTAAGCTGGCCGGTGGTCGGCCTCTTCCGCGCCGACGTACTGGTGGTGGTGTCGTCGGCGGCGAAAAGTATTCGTCGCTCGAGCTCGACGCAACTGCAGCGGCCGGTATCACAGGACTCACGTCTGGAGCAGGTTCCGGCACATGCGAGGCGGAGCTGAGCAACGAACCCGAAGATGTTGGGTGTGTGGTTATCAGTATTTGTCGTGCCCGACTTCGTGTCAGCATCTCAGTGTTTTCTTAGTTATATTACTATTTGATTTGCTTGCATCCATATTATAAATGTATATAAACGTGATGTCTAGATGTCTTCAAAGATGGTAAAACACATAATCAAAACATTTTATTGTAAAAAATACTAGAAAATAACACTGAGTAAAATTTTTGCTACCGTCATCTTGACAGTCGGGCATTATTATTATTATTATATTACCTATTCTATTGAAAATCCGTCCTGCGCTGTGCCAGTTCAAGGTCAAAGTGTTACTACAGACGTTGGCCTCTTCTACGTAATTCAATTCGAAACATTAACTTAATCCTATAAAAATAATCCAGGGTCCCATTGAAATAGATGGACAAATTTTAACACAGCGCTCAGTACGTCTAACCAAAGATATCCAAGCAAAAAAAACACTGATTCAAGTGATTTTATTTTGACCTAAAATAATAACTTGCCAGCACATTAGTGTATTTTCGTTAGCTGATTATTTTCATTGTACCTATCTAATGCGTTTTTCTTATAAGTATATTTTTTACCATCATTTTTATTTCGGTGGTCTGAAAGATTTCTAAAAGTTTGTCCATTTATTTGAATGGGACCTTATAATTATATTTTTTTAAAAAGAGAGAGAAGGGCGGGCGTTTTGGGGGACTGTCTTTTGTAATTTTGACGTTCGAAAAGGGCTGATTCTCCGCCTAGTTTGAATAAATGCCTTTTGATTTTGATTTTAAAGGAAACCTGTACTGTTTCCATCATGTCAGGTAAGCTATTCATCTCAAGGAGCACATTCACATGACTCGCAGATCGGATTATTGAACTGATTTCAAAGCGTTTTGAGGGGCTCGTAGTACCTACCACAATGATGTAAAGAAAATTGCATCCTGTACCTTCTTAACGGCCTGTGATACCTCTCTCCAAGATTAAAGCCTTTTCTTGTACGGAGAAGGATCTAACATCGATTACCTTCTTATAAGCCTTGGTCACACCATGTCGGCAACATTTCAAACAGTTATCAATGTCTTTGCTAGCAAAGTATTTTAAAAATATCCTTTGTGAGTTGTTATAGTTACTTAAATACAGTTCGTCTGACACACGACTAGTAAGATATTTAGAGATAACAGTATAGAAAATGAAAATACCATATTCTAGTGAGTATGGTAACTCCATAGCTACTGTCTCAAGTTATGCGTTTGGATATTGCAAATAATTGCATTTTGATATTCAGATTTAATAAATTATTTGCTTTTTTTTGTGCAAAAACTAACGCCCACAAAGTAAAGCCTTGTATCTGTTTCAAATAATGTTCATACTTTCATTCATGAATGTTTCTGAAATTAAGCGCCACCAAAACTGCCATTCTTCTTTTGGTTATGTCACGCACTAGCTTTAATTAAAAGTCGCTGATTAATTAATTAGAACGGATGGTTTCTTAATTAATATCAGCATATTATTATAAAGGTAAATGCATAAAATGGATGTCTATTTCAGAAGTGCTAGTATTTCTACTAACTAACCACCAGGGTCTGTACTCCTCGTTAAAACTTTGCAAACCCGCAAACATAATAAATTTTGTTTTCGTTTGAATCGGATTTTGGATGTTTACTTGCTAACTAGCACTATTTTTGATTTAAAGCGGATTGGCATCACAATATATTAGAAAATGATAGAGCATAATGTTTATTTGCAAGCAGTATGTTTTTTAAAGAATGAAATGCTTGTGACTAGAGCGTGCTGCATATAAAAAAATATTAAAAATTTTATGGTTAGAAAAGGCGAATGGATTTTTTTGAGGGATGCTATTAATATGAAAAAATAAACTAAAGTAAATGAAAATGTGATGACTATGGGAGAATGGAAGACAAAAACGTATTGTACTGACCCCAACTAATTTGAGGCAAAGAAGAATAATTTGATGAGTGAAAGTTCCAATGGAGTGCGGTTTGGTATTTAACGACCCCAGCAAAATTTGGAAAAGGTTTTGAAATATTAATGACTAGCTGCGCCCCGCGGTTTCACCCGCATAAGTTTAGATCTCGTAGGAATATCGGGATAAAAACTATTTTATGTCCTTTCCCAGAACTCAAACTATTTCTATACCAAATTTTATCTAAATCGGTTCAGTGGTTATGGCGTCAAAAGGAACATACAGACAGACAGCCAGAGTTACATTCGAATTTATAATATTACTAGCTGCGCCCCGCGGTTTCACCCGTGTAAATGTCGGTCCCGTGGCAATAACGAGATAAAAAATAGCCTATATATTAATCCAGGGTGTCAGCTACCCTCATACAAAATTGTATCAAAATTGGTCTAGCCGTTTGAGCGTGAAGCAGTAACAAATATATAAAAACACACACACACTCACAAACTTTCGCCTTTATAATATTAGTGTGATATAGTATATAGTATGGATGACGTAAAACGGTTGCAACCTAAAAGCTTGGACATTTATGATGAAACATTTTTGTCCTGTTGGTATTTATTCGGAATTTGCGAATGACTTCCATACAACGGGATCCGAGTTGCGTCATATATTCAGAATAAAATTTCATATGAGTTCATGTCCTCGTCGAAGTGAATTTTATTATTGAATTTAGTTTTAAGAAAATCATGCCTTCTACAGGGTGAAATTGAATTCATGGGCATCCTTTTAAGGGGTCATTGTACTCATCATTATGAAAAACTTTTACTAAGAGACTAAACCTAAAATTGTGAAAAAAAAAAACATCTCATCCCTCCATTTTGACGAGTTATGTGAACATAAATGCAAGGAACAGCTGATTTTTTTTCACGATTTTAGGTTTAGTCCCATAGTAAAAGTTGTTCATAAGGATGAGTACAATGACCCCTTAAAAGGATGCCCATGAATTTAATTTCACCCTGTATATTCCGCGAAGGGGATGAAGGTAAGTTGTATGGTGCACCCACACTTCGCTCGCCATGTGTCATGTAATATTTGTTTGTCGTTGAACTGAAATATTAATAGGTGGATGACTTTCCACAAGATATAGCCTTTGTTACTTAAAACCAGCCTGAGTTTACTTAATTCAATAAAATAGTCCTAACTAGTTCTAAAACAGAATTGTGTTCTTAATTGTATTTTGAACAATCGTATGCGCGAAACAAGATAAATTGAACAACGGAAATTTTAATCGAGATGATTTAGTAACTAAGCGTTAGCCTAGGTATAAAATGATGGCTACTAATATTTGTGTCCATGACTGTGTATTTTTATGAAATAATTTTGAAAGCAATTAATAATAGTCCCAGTTTTCATGAACCTAAAGGTCTTCTGAAAACTATTTGACATACCTACGTGTATATTTAACCTTTCACGAGCTCTTGGTAAAACTTAACCTTTTTATATTCTGGAACTTCAGTCACGTTGTTGCATTTAAGTTTTTAGTTTAAAAGATACAGTTACTTTAATTACATTCAACTTATAATTTTCCAAGGCATTGCGCTGTAGTTGTGGCCATGCTGTCAATAAAGGTTAACTAGCAGAACTTCAGTTTAATTAAGTACAACTTTAACTACTTAGTTACATTTCTCTAAAGAACTTGCCACGTTGTTTACATTTCACTGGTTGCTGCAGTAAGTTTTCTTTTTAGAACTACAAGTAATCAAGACTCAGTTATTTCTCATTGATGTATATTTTTTTCTGGCTAGGTTTCAGTAATTGATAATAGACACGAGATTTGCTACAAGTATAGGTCCTATAAGGTGTAATTAAAAAAACTGAAAACCTTAAAAGGGGTGACCTTACTCATGTAAGGTCACCCCTTTTATGGTTTCCATTTTTTTCGATATAAATAGTTGCTCATGATAATAATATCTAATATGATGATAATAATATCTATGTGATATATAATATGATGATAATTATCTTAAGCAAATGTTTATATGGAAATAAATCTGATATCGCGAAAAAAAAAGCGGCACTTCATAAAATCTATTTATTAATTTTATTAATTATGTATTCACAGGAAAATAGATACAAATATGACAATTAATATCTGTTTATATTTTCAAGAAATGTCTTCCAGCAAACCTTCGAAAGGAGAAATGAAAAATACTATGTAAATAGTGTATGAGAACAAGAAGTGAAGAATATATTTTTTTTTAAATCTTAGTTTGCATATTTCACCAAAATGAAGGGAACAGCCGTTTTATTCTTGATTTCAATGTTGGTCTCATAATGTACAGACGCCACCGCATCACGCTACCACAATCTGCCAAATTTCTATAGTAAATTTTCAACTTTATCGCTAGAGCATAAGGTTCAAAGTTGATTGGGAAAATTTGACAGTTTCGGGTAGCTTGATGTGCTGGCGTCTGTACATAATTATACTTTTACTCTATAATTGTGTACTCTATCAGTGTGTGTCTTAGTTGTTCACAATGATAAGAACAATGACCATATTTCAGGTTTTCAGTTATTTCAAAACACCTTGCATAATTTATGGTGTCTGAAAAGTAACAGTCGCTAAAGCAATTAGAGTAGATAATATTGTCATTTCTGTAACTATAATTCTTCAATCCGTTGAGTGTTCTATCGTCTGAAAGGCAGACTTTCATTCGGTCAAGGATTGGAAGGAGGCCTTACTCGTATCTATGATTAAAAATAAGGAAAAGAAGAATTGTGTCGAAGCAATTCAATTTCAACTTTAAAACCTCGTTCAATAGGATTCCATTTTCGAGAAATCCTTATTTTGTCTTCTATACGTCATATAAACTTAACTACGACGAAAGTGTTGTTTGGATAACGTATAGATATTAAATTACTTTCTTGAGTCTCGGCACGGGCGACATAAAATAAGAACAGCTCCTGCCTCGGTGCGAAGATAATCCAGTCTTAAAGGCTGTAGTACGGCTCCTCTGATGCTCCAGACATACCTAAGTATTGTTAATCCTACTCCGTATTCTTGACTCGTCTCGGCACAAATTGTGTTAGAACTAGTGACCCACCCCTGCTTCGCACGATTTTATAACCATATTAATTAATATTAACATGTTAGGTAACTCATACAATTACTTAGGACTTACTATACAATGGATTTTGAAACGCATTGAAATTCGTTGTGTGGCATAGTCCTCATACCATACCTCAATGTGTATTGCGGTAATTCCGGTATGAGGAATAGGGTGTAAAGTTCACTCATCCTTCATAGAAAAGGGAGGATCCTCCGACCATACGGGTATTTTGTCTGGTGGGCTACTGCTCGACGATTGTTGTGATCATGTTTTACTAATTTGTTTTTTTAATGTTCTCATATTATCATGTTTTTTTTTTTTTAATTAATTGTAATCGGAATGACATTTAAATGTTATACTTTATTTTATTAATATTAGCATGCAATTTTTTTTTGGGAAACGTGATGATCTGTTGTATCCCTACTTTTAACATCTCTTCCATGCTGACAATTTGTGCTGTATGTATTTTACTCATGTTTGAGCAAATAAATGATTATCTTATCTTATTGTTGTAGGGGACGTTGCATATATGTCGTATGCTAGTTGCGCGGTAAACTGTGCTTGCGCGATGCAGAATTTTACGTGACGTCAGCATGTTGCGTAGTTTGCATGTGGCAATGTAGATGTCGCCACAGATCTAAGCGGTGACACAAGAATAGACAAAAAGCGATTTTATTTAATTTTATGTATAAATAGCTCATACCCTAGTAAAATATTTGTCAGACTAGAAGGTGGTAGCGAGGCTGACTGTTTAGGATGCACAGATCGTATAAATTGTACATATTTATAAGTTTTAGGTCACTCGTGAATGCTCTTTCCATGTCACACCGCAGTGCCTAATTATTACAAATCTGTACCCTCGTGCTAATGAAAATAAATAGGCAGAAGTACGGACCGTCAAGCTTCAAAATAAAACGCGATTAAGTTTTAAAGTTTCTCGCCCAAATTATATTAATTTAGTTTCTTATTTTCCTCACTTTGTATTACTTTGTAACTTAGCCTGGGGTATCGAAACAGGTAGGTAATTTGACTGTCGGTTAGAGATGATTTTTGTTTTGTTTCATTTTATAAATTTCTGTATCGCAACCTTGCTTTAGGCCAACGTAGCTTCTTTGGTAAATAAAATCATGTTTTGGCCAAAGTAAATCTAATTATTAGAGCCTAATTATTTACTTAAAAAGCAGGAAGAGGGTATGTATCATATATGTATTCTCTTTTATTAGAAACAACTGTCATGAAAGGCTATAGCTGCAGGGTTATTATATTATTTAATTTGTATTTGTAAACTCTTTTCTATGTTTTGTGGATTGTCATTGGATCAAACGAACGCTCGATGGTTCTTCAATGACGAAAGAAGCTATAAAGTTAGCATAATTATTAAACAATACAACTTGTATAAGATAGGGTCTCACAGGTCGATTGGTTAACAAAACAGCCCTTTCTAAACACTATTACCGGGCGTAAGATTTATATACCTGCGCCAAGAAACCAAAGTTTAGGGCTACACCTAAAATTTGGTTTCTCGACGCTGGTATATAATATTTTGTACATAGTTATTATGAATTATCCACCTAAAATTGTCATTGTTTAACGTTATTGTAATTATAAAATCCTTTATTTACTGATAAACTAAAACTAATTACAATTTAAAATAAATTAAGTAAAACATAACCATTGTACAGACGCCAGCACATCAAGCTACCCGAAACTGTCAAATTTTCCCAATCAACTTTGAACCTTATACTTTAGTGATAAAGTTGAAAATCTACTAAAGAAAAACTACGTCATCGTCCCAGCGTTTACGTTGCCTTCCTCTACCTTTTTTTCAACCCATCTCTGGTTTGCCATTCTGTTGCCGCTTTAAACCCCTTATTGTTCTTATTGCGAAGAATATGACTATTTCATTTCCATTTTAGCATTTTTGTGTGGAAGGTAGCATGATTTTCAGATGCTATTGTGGTCTAATGAATCAGAGGCTTTTTTTGTATTTTAGTACACATCAATTATAAATATTTATGAAAAGATCTTATATAGGATTATCTTGGACGCTGGCAACAAACTTTTTTCTTAGGAAGGTACTGTAAGTAAAGATTAAAAGCAGTTTATTATTGTCTACCCGAAATAAAAATAAAATAAACTACATTCTTACTAAAATATAATTTTCATCAGACTTTTGAGAGATTACCTAGGAAGGTAAAATTATAATAGTTTATGTTAAGAACGCGATAATTAGGTCACTAAAGTCATTATAAAACCCTCACTTAAGACATTATCTAATAAATCTTCCTTATAAAAGGCATGACATATTTCTTTGTAAAAAAATGTCCTGATGAGAATTTAATTTTCACGTTCATTCAAGTCACGTTTCGACGACGAAACGTGAATTTATAATACATTAAAAATATACCACAAAAGTATGCAAAGTCATTTGACCTAGAATGAAGATAAACATAAATAAAAATATTTAGGCTTTGTCCTAACATAAGCGATCGTCGTCGCAAGAACACGCGACCGTCACGACCATTTTGTTACTTATTTGTTCTAACACCTAAAACGCGCTCTCTGTCGACGCGACAATCGTTTCAAAATCAAAAGTCATTTATTCAAATTAGGCTGAGAATCAGAACTTTTCGAACGAAAATTACATAAGACAGTTCCCCAAAACGCGCGCTCTTCACCACTTCCTATTGAAAAGAAAGAAGAAAAAGAAAGAAAATACGTTTATTTGCGGTAAACATGACTACCATAGTACCATGGTACCATGGTATTGCTTTCGCTGGGAAGAAGAAGTGGATAAAAAGAACTCCCCAGCAGCACAGCTGTCTGTTCAGTAAGTTTATATTAGGACACGGCCTTAGAAGACAGACAGTAACAACTTCTTATTACATGAAATTGCGATTTCCTATCTATCTGGCAAAGTACAGTGACACTGGGATTTTTGTCTTAAGTGTAATTGGTGGGCTGAGATACTGTTCATACCGTTATCGTTCTTAAGTATTTATTTTATTTTTATTCAAGAGGAACAACAAACAGATACAATTTAAATCATAGAAAAAAATACGTGTGGCACTCGGGGACTGCCGCGGTAAAGCTATTGCATAGCATTTTTTATCAACTTATGCAATTCCGTGCGAACTTCGTACAGTCTACACGCATACAAATACCGTGCCGAAATCTGCCGAACTGAAACGACGTTAGACGATGCGCGGCTTTCAACGCCACACCGCTGTGCTGGTCGGAGTGGGGGGTGTTAGGTTTATTTTCGTTACGGAATTTCTGGATTCGGTCGCCGCGCTCTAAGCCCGCGATAAAAGCTATGCAATAGCTTAAAAAGAAATACACAAAACATAATAGACAATATTGCAGCCCACAACGCTGTGCACAGATTAACGATAGGATACAATACAGTGAAAATAATCGCTAGGGTTACAAATTAATTTTTTTTTGTACTATTATTAAAATAACTTTCGTGTGAATGCAAAATGATTATCTACTCAACACCACCATGTTTTTTTTGTATTAAAATCGAATAAGCATAAGGAATTTCATCATTATCCTTTTTAGTTCCTCCAGTTGTCTTTTAATTATTCTTTTAAATGTTCGTTTCTCAGTACTGTAAATAAACGGAGCAGCATAATTTGATTGCCTGTTAATCTTTTTTGAATTTTAAACGCTCCGGCGCTTGTTCGGAATGTTAAAATCCACTTTAAGAGGCTTACTAGACCTAAGTGTCCTTGAAAAACGCATGCACACATATGCAGAATCGACGCAAACGCCATCTAACGACGACGCCCATCACAATTATGACATAAAGCATACATGAGATTTAGAAGTAACGGTTTTGTGAGATTACGCCCTAGTATTCTAATAGATGGCGCGGAAACGATGTGCAAATAAGTTAAAGATCTAACAAACAAATTATGTAGTTATGTGTGACAACATAATAAATTTTATTCGTTTTGAGTGTGACTTGAAAAACTTAAGGATGTGGGTGATTTTGAAATAAAACTGATTCAATGAAATTTAAAACATTTTTAACCGACTTCAAAAAAGGAGGTTGTGTATTCGACCCGTATGTATGTACCTATGTAATGTATGTATGTGTGTATGTTTGTATATATATTTGTAGATTTTCTAAAAAACTGATGAACCAATTTTGATCATTCTTTCACTAATGTGATCTACCTACATACTTCCAGGAAGGTTTTAGTATATAATACATTAGGTAATTATTCTTATGTAGTATGTCCGAAGTTAATATGCATAAATGTACTGCATCTCCGGCATTTCTATGCGAATTTTGATGATTCTTCAATGTACTAGTGTTAATTGAATTTTTGTGAGGTAAGTAGGTACAATTAGAAAGAAAAAAAAACAACCGACTTCAAAAAAAGCACTACAGCGTGATAAATAACTATAATTTCGGAAGTCGGTGTCAAAAAACGAAAATGCGGAACCAGCGACACCGACTTCCGAAATAAAAGTTATCACTTTGCAGTGTTTTTTTCTAAAACTATGAATTTTGGAAACATCTAAGAAAGTGCAGTCGGTATTTTCGACTTCACGTACAACTGTCACAGTGGCGTATGTGGACGACGTGTAGATTTGTATTCGAGAGTCCCCGGGTTCGATTCCCAAGGTTACGAAATCGAATTTTCTATTTAAATGTCATTTTGAATTTTTAAATATATCTATTAAATATTTTTATAAATAACTAAAAAAAGTCTGCAGGAGAAAGAAAGTCGAAAATATCAACACGGAAGTTAGGTATTTCTAATGCGCAAGTACCTACACGTTATCTAAGCTATTACAAAAATAAAAAAAATTCTGACCTAATGTTTTTATTAACCGACCGCGACTTATTGATAATGGGCATAATGAAATAGGTAACAGATTCATCTGAAAATTGCGATGAAAATGATCAAAAGCAAGAAATTAGATTTAAAATTGATTTTGTTTATAATAAAAAGGAATCATAGTTATATATGAATGTTAGGTACCTAATCTTTGAGGCCGTTTACACATTATGCCGCAGCTGCAGCGTCACCGCCGTCGCTGCATCAGTCACCCTTGGATTTGTATGAACACACGGCGCCGCGGCGGCGCGCCGCAAGGGCTCATACAAATCCAAGAGAAACCAATACAGCGGCATCGCCACAGAATATAATAGTATGGCACCGCGGGCGGCGCACAGTGGTCTGAAAATCGAGCTCCATACTCATAGAAACTTAAAGTTCGGAAATAAAAAAACAAAAATTGTAATGGGTCTAGTATACCTCCCTTTACGTAATATTAACGTATGGATGGTATCAGTCGCTCCACGCGTGAGAAAAAAAAGTTTTTTATTTTTTTTGTATGGGAGAAAACACTTAATGTACATTTTTTTGAAACTGAATGGAACTGATAGGCTGGAACTCGCACGAGCTATTGTACGATACACGGCCATCAAGATGACATACAATTCATGCACCGTTCGGCGCCGCTTTGCACGTAGCAAATTTTTGAAATTTTGAATTTTCGTTACGTGATTTTTCAAATCTTTGACGAGGTTAAATTAACTTGCCGATCGATTTACTTATACTATCGTTAGTTGTAGCCTGCTTATGACCTTTGTGATGACAACAATTAAAAATTATATTGATTATATACGTTTTTTTTATTTCATTCCAAGAACTAACTCATTTAATCACCGTGATTATGGTTGAGTTATAATTATATACTAATGACATGAGCATCAACCAGCTCTAGCAGGGCCAAATGGGCCCTAGTCACAATAAAATTCTATTGTCTGTAATATTAAAGTCTGTAAAACCTAATTAAAGAATAGCGAACGATAATGAGGGTAGTTGTATAAAAACAGGACGTTTGAGCTTACTTTTATCAGTAGCTCTCAGTACTTGTGCGCGCTAACTTATTACGTTATTTTTTTTATTGTGCTGTGATGGAAGGTTGTGATACCAATTTGGACATTGTCATGTTTGTGTCAAACAACAATTGTTTTTCACAGCCCAATGTTTTATTTGAAGTTTTTGAGAATACTATTGATTTGTCAGAAAATGAAAAGAGGGTATTGAAACAATTCTGTCAGACTTATGTTTGTTCGTTGAGGAACAAATGGATCTCGTGTAATCTCACGAGACGTACATACATACATAACAAAGTATGAGACATGGCTGCAAGAGAACATAAAATGGCCTGAGATCATGAAAGGAAAGATGACCCCTTATTTAGTGTCAGTAGAGCAGCAAACCCGTTCCAGTTCTGACTTTGTTTTAAATGAGGGTGCATCAACATCCTACACACCGGAGACGTGCAGTGTTGGAACATCAACATCAGTTGTGAGGCCGAGAAAACCATTTAAAGAGCTAAGCCCGCTACAGAAGAGAAGGAGAGCGGAAGACCTCCTAACGTATAGCACTGAAAGCCTTGCTCATGCAACCGGTTTGAAAGCACATGACAAGAATATAGCAGATATCGTTAAACTAGTCTCGGAGCAAAGAGGCTACAAGGATAAATAAATTGTTAAAGCCCAAGGAAACTGTGCCTATATATTCCGCTGATAAAGCTTTATTTATTTTGACCTCATTGAAGCTTTCGAAGTGGCAGTATATAACATTAAGATCTTGTGCAAAAGAAGAAGGAGTACCACTGTGTCCTTCTTATACTGCCATCCTTGAGGCGAAGAAGGACTGCTGCCCTCCAAAAGTTACCATTGTACATCACGGAAGGAGAGGTAAAAGTAAAGCTAAATTTTGGATAAAACTGTGCAAAGCTTGGAAAATTCCTACGTGTGGAACCTTCGCTGGATGGCAAAGAGTTAACAATTATATGCAAGTATGGCTTTGATGGTGCTTCAGGGCAAAGTTTGTATAAGCAAACTATGGCAGACGAAGACGATTCCAGTATGTTTATGTGTTCTTTTGTGCCTCTGCGCTTAGTTTGTGGCGAAGAAAAGGTATGGGAGAATCCAAAGCCATCTTCCACAATGTTCTGCTGACCAATTTATTTTAAGTTTTCAAACGAAAACAAGTTGAACATCGTGGAAGAACAGGCTCTGATTGAGGCTCAGATTGAAGCAGTATCTAATTATAACTCAACCATAATCACGGTTGTAGAATCCTGTTGATTCCGTACTTATGTTAAACATATCACTTCACTGGCTCACTACCACACCAAGCGCCATCGTATATAGCCTGCTTCACTTTGTCTGTTTCCCGCCATTCCTCGTAACTGACAGATGACATAACATAACTGACAGCAGCTACCCCGCTTGTGTGAATGAGACAGTGTTTACATATCTATTTAATAGATACACTACAACGGTGATTAAATGAGTTAAGTAGTTCTTGGAATGAAATTAAAAAAAAACGTATAGGTACTTATAATCAACATAATTTTTAATTGTTGTCATCATAAAGGTCATAAGCAGGCTAAAAGTAACGATAGTATAAGTAAATCGATCGGCAAGTTCATTTATTCACGTCAAAGATTTGAAAAATCACATATCGAAAACACAAAATTTCAAAAATTTGCTACGTGCAAAGCGGCGCCCAACGGTCCATGAATTGTATGTCATCTTGATGGCCGTGTATGGTACAATAGCTCGTTCGAGCTCCAGCCTATCAGTTCCATTCATTTCAAAAAAATGTACATTAACCCCCTTATTCATAAAACTTATCAAACCTATTTTAGTTAAAATGGGGTTTGTCTCTTTCTTACACACAGAAATGACAACGTGACAGATAAAGACAAACGTTCTATAAACCTATTTTAGCTAAAATAGAGATAAAATAGGATTATGAATAAGGGGGTTAGTGTTTTCTCCCATACAAAAAAAAACAAGAAACTTTTTTTCTCACGCGTGGAGCGACTGATACCATCCATACGTTAATATTACGTAAAGGGAGGTATACTAGACCCATTACAATTTTTGTTTTTTTATTTCCGTACTTTAAGTTTCTATGAGTATGGAGCTCGATTTTCAGACCACTGTGCGGCGGCGAGTTTTGATAGATCTTATCAAAACTCGTCGCAGCGCCGCACCGCCGGCGGCGCGGCGGCGCGGCGGCGCCGTGTGTTCATACAAATCCAAGGGTGACTGATGCAGCGGCGCCGCGGCGGCGGCGATGCCGCTGCAGCTTCGGCATGATGTGTAAACGGCCTCAAGGATTAGGTACTCGTACCTAACATTCATACATAATTATTATGATTTCTATTTATTATAAACACAATCAATAAAAATTAAACTCTTGCTTGTGATAATTTTCATCGCAATTTTCGGATGAATCTGTGATTTCTTTATGCATATTATCAATAAGTCGCGGTCTGTTAATAAATTTAGGTTTTTTTTATTGTTACAATGGCATAGAAAACGTGTAGGTACTTACGCATTAGAAGTAACTTCCGTGTTGATATTTTCGACTTTCTTTCTCCTGTGAAAGATAATTACATTGTAGACGTTTTTTTAGTTATTTATAAAAATATATTTAAAAATTCAAAATACATTTAAATAAAATTAAATCGATTTCGTATCACTGGGAATCGAACCCGGGGACCCTTGAACACGAATCTGCGCGTCGTCTACATAAGCCAATGTAACGATTGCGTATCTCGTCGAAAAAACTGAGCTTATGCGTAATAAGTGCATTTTCTTAAACTACCAAAATTCATAGCGAAAAAAAATATTCAGTAATAATAAAATGCTCTTACTTTTTAATTTCGTTCATATGTTCGGCGTTTGTTTTATATGAACGTTTTGTAGTCCTCCTAAGGGAATGTTTCACTTTATTTCCCATATTTACAAATGATATAATTGATAGCAAATTATTACGCTATTTTAACTTAAAAGTATTTTATATTTACATGAAATAAAAATATTTACAGAAAGAAGATATGCAAATAGTAATAATAAACAATGAATGTATGTAGGTACAAATAAATAATGCGGCGAAAAGAGCGACGCGTCCGTATAGTATCTGGCCTCGGCCGGCATTATTGCTACACGCACGGGGGTTTACCGTTTACGTACACATGCGCACTTATTATGTTCGGAACTATGAATATTATGCTATTTACAATAAAACTATTGTTTGAACTAAAAAAATAAAACACTATTATTTTAGTATGTTGCTTGTAGAATGATCTGACAAAAAATCAGAATGATTGTATGTATATTAGTATGGTTTCTATTGTAAAAAGAGTTTTTAGAGGTATCTTCATGATTTTTTTCTATCGTACCAAATTAGTTGTATTATGTTTTCAAAACACTATCTATCTAAAAATTCAAAATACATTTAAATAAAATTTAAAAAGAAAGTACGATTTCGTAATCTTGGGAATCGAACCCGGGGACTCTCGAATACAAATCTACACGTCGTCCACATACGTCACTGTGACAGTTGTACGTGAAGTCGAAAATACCGACTGCACTTTCTTAGATGTTTCCAAAATTCATAGTTTTATTGCAAAAATAAAAATATTCAGTTAAAAATAAAATGCTCATACTTTTTACTTTCGTTCATATTATGTTCGGCTTTTGTTTTATATGAACGTTTTGTAGTCCTCCTAACGGAATGTTTCACTATATTTCCCATTTATTTACAAATTATTACCCTATTTTAACTTTGTTAGGTTACGCGGACCACTGCCGGTAGACACAAGTGAAACGCCCGGGAGTTGGGACTCGCCGTACAATAGATGGCGCGCGCCTTGCACCCATACATAACAAACTTAAAAGTATTTTATATTTACACGAAATAAAAATATTTACGGAAAGAAGATAATGCAAATAATAATAAACAATGAATTTACAAATAAAACTTAACAAAAACATAACAATTTTGACGGAAATAGTGCGGCGAAAAGAGCGACACGTCCGTATAGCATCAGGCCTCGGCCGGCAGTGTCGCTACACGGGCGTTCACGCACACATGCGCACTTTTTATGTTCGGAACTATGAATATTCGATTTACAAAAAAACTATTGTTTTAAATAAAAAAATAAAACACTATCATTTTAGTATGTTACTTGTAGAATAATCTGACAAAAAATCAGAATGATTGTATGTATATTAGTATGGTTTTTATTGTAAAAAGAAAGTTTTTTAGAGGTATGTTCATGATTTTTTTCTATCGTACCAAATTAGTTGTATTGTGTTTTCAAAACACTATCTATCTAGCATATATCCTGAAGAATATCATATATTTTTCTGATTTTGTTTACTGTAGGCGATCATATACTTTTATTGTTTCGAAAACTACCGTTTTTTTGCGTTTAGGTCCTGTAAGCGCCTTAACGGATATTTGCGTCAATTTCGTTTGGAAATTCACTGTTTTTGTTGTTTTTATCCGGTAACTGCTTGAAAACGATGACAGTACGTTTCTTTTTTTTCAAAGAATGTCGTTCATCTATCAAACCAATAATAGTGTAAAATGCACACAGTAAGTTAATAAATATGCAAGGCGAACTTATCACTTCACAATTTTTCCGCACTATGCTCACTATTTTTCTATTTATTATTAAGGTAAGGTATTTGTTTAAAGAAAGAAAGAATAAAAAATTAATTTATTTAGCACAGACTAAAATACACACAATACACCAGATACAACAGATAAAAAAACAAGAAATAAAAATCAAATAAAAAGCGTAAAGTCCGATGTAAGTAATTAGCAGGAAAGTGTGCCTCACGGCTGCGCCAAAAAGGCCCAGTTCAGCAATAATGCCAGACAACGTGCCTGACGCTGGTTTTGCTATCTACAAGGCGTCAAACATGTTATGTTAAACAATTAGCATAGAAAATACCTAATATAAAGTATGAAATATTTAAAACAAGACCACATACAAACAAACAAATACTAAACACTCTAAGCGAAGCTCAGAAGTAATAGTAGTAGTAATTTATTTCCAAAACTTCAGTACACGTTACATCAATGACGCCTCGACCGCTGAACTAGGACACCCTGTATGACGGGGTCAAGAAGTGAGGGAGTGAGAGTGAGGAGGAGTGAGTACTTAGTAGCTTCAGCACCCTAATTTCGTAACACGTTATGAATCTCAACCTGAATCATTTTGAAAGACATTGCTAAACCATTGGTTCATAAATTCGCAAAATGTGTCTGCTCAACAACGTAAATAGCGCAATGTATGCTGTTCAAAGTCCTGACTGACTGACTGATATATCAACGCACAGCCTAAACCGCTGGTCCTAGAGACATGAAATTAGGAGAGTGTGTTCTTTGTGAAGAATAGGTATCCACTAAGAAAGGGTTTTTCAAAATTCCACCCCTAAGATTGGGAGAGGGTGGAGATTGGGGGAGGGTGAAATTTCACGCGGACGAAGTCGCGGGCTGAAGCTAGTCAAACATATTTACTATAATTTATATTGTAGGTACTCCTGTATATATTAATTTTTTTTTGGTGTAATATAATGATATTATTTAACTTGTAATATAGCGAACGCCGTAACACGAACTAAACGCGCAATTAAATTCCTGAGTTTATAGTAGCTTCAGGGCCGCCTCATATCAATTTACATTGTACACCTGTATAAAAATATTAAAATGTTTTTGCTGTAATTATAATGATATTATTAATTTGTAAACAATTTAAAAGAGTAATGGTGGAGTTTCTTGCCCATTCTTCTCCACACGAAAACTATCTTTTCGAAGGGGCGACTAGAATCAATTCTATTTTAAGGTAATTTTTGACGTTCAAAAGTGCCTTTTATGTGCCTATTTGAAATAAATGCTTAGACTTTGAATATATTTAACCGACTTTAAAAAAGGAGGTTCTGTATTCGACCCGTATGTATGTATGTTTGTATGTCCGCGATTATCTCAAAAACTGCTGAACCGATTTTGATAATTCTTTCATGAGTGTGATCTACATACTTTCAGGAAGGTTTTAGTATATAATACATTAGGTAATTATTCTTATGTACGAAGTTATATGCATAAATGTACTGCATCTCCGGCATTTTTATGTGAATTTTGATGATTCTTCGAGTCGTGTCTTCAATGCACTAGTGTTAATTGAATTTGTGTGGGGTAGGTACAACTAAAAAGTGAAAAATAAAAACTTTTTTACAAAAAAAACAACCGACTTCAAAAAAAACACTACAAAGTGAAAAATAACTTTAATTTCGGAAGTCGGTGTCAAAAAACGAAAATGCTGAAGCAACGACACCGACTTCCGAAATTAAAGTTATTTTTCACTTTGTAGTGTTTTTTTTGAAGTCGGTTGTTTTTTTTGTAAAAAAGTTTTTTTTTCCTTCAACTACATACAGCGAACGCCGTAACATGAACTAAATGCGCAATTAAATTCCTGAGCCTACGAAAGGATTTAGTAAATAATTACAGCTCTTAGTTTTAAAAATATTTTCCTAGGTTCTGAATAAAACAGAACGTTAGCTGTAAGTTATTATCATAATTAATCTAACAAGCAAGGTTTAATTTAACAACTTAATTACATGAATGTCTGACATCTTTCGCATTCATGATAACTTCCCTTGTGTATAAATGTTAAGGCCAATTTTTTTTTTCCCAATACAGTCCATAGAAACACGTAAAATTAAAGGTATAATTCACTCATTCAACTAAATAAGGCTGAGAATCAGGACGCGGGCGTCTTTACATAATACAGTCCCGTCAAACGCCCGCACTTCGCTACTTCCTCGCAGTAGTAGGTAGACTGGTACGAACAGCATCAGAGAAAAGGAACCCCCCAAGACTTTAAAGATTATCGCCCGAGCGCGCTCGAGCCCGCCGTCGCTCGTCGCTCGAGCGACGGCGGGCGCGTCACGTAGCTCTGGCCTCGAGCAGCTCCCTCCCCCGCTGCCGCGCGCCGCATCCATCTCTGCCCGAGCATCCACCACTTAAATATTATTTGCAAGTTTTTAAATAATTATAATATGGTATTTTTTCGGCTTTTTGCCCGAACCGTATCCCAAGAATAACTTAACTTACAAAAAAACACTTTACGTGCGATTGAGGATACGAACCCGTATCACCAGGCGCCAGCCGATCACGTAGACCGCGCCTTATACCACTAGACTATTGAATCAGTTAGCCATCTTAACGAAAATTTGAATAGTTTTACTCCTTTTATCGAACAAGGTTGATAACGGTCTAATCTTCTAGATATTAAGGTTTAAATTTCAACTTCCACCACGTATTATAAATACTAATACCTTACCGTCTTGTTTTACAAAATGCAATTCGTAACTCCTCAATTAACTAAAAGATAAGGTTGAAATTTGAATAGATTTCTTGTTTGGTTGAATAGAATGTGCTTGATTCCGATTGTTGCACTACCTACCGTAATTTTACTTCAGAAACTTAACTAGCTGTATGAACTGCGAGTTAAGGTTGAATTTAGAATACTTCTTCGCCTTATTTACTAAACTGTGATTGAGGGTATAATTACTTTTCAAATCGTTTCGTTTTCGTGTCGATCCGCTTGAGTGTAATTATCTTCGTCGAAATATTATCCAATTTATTAAGTTTTTGAACAGTTGATTATATTAACCGATAGTATTATTCGATTAATAACTTTTTGAAGGCTAGAATTAAATAAACTGACGACTGAGGGAAACTGACCAGTGATAAGTACGCGGACTCTAAAATTGTTGTTCTCTGGGAACAAGAACAAAGCATAAAGAACGAGATATGGGCATAACGGTAAGATTTACGTTATACACATGTATGTATTTATTGTTGCAATCATGTTGCATTATTACTGACAAGTTGGATTTTTTTATGTATTCCTAATATTATTATTTTCGTTCCAGAGAAAAATGAAATGTGCTCGCCAAGGCCCTCGCTCAATAATTGTTTACACTAATGAATCGGGGCGACACCGTAATATTGTGGAAGTTCACTCAGTGGCACCCTTCAAAACTACGCGTTCAAGTGTGACTTCAAGAAGTGATAGACTGTGATGGCGATCCTCTCCGTTATTAATAGGCAATTTACTCGGCAGATTTATTGTGTAACTCATCTGATAAAATTACATTGGAACGTATGAGCAAGTGTCAATAATTCCCAATATTTGTGGGATCATTAATTCGTAGTTAATCAAAAATAAACAACCTTTATTATTATCAATCCAGATACTTTTGTTTACAAGTTTAGTAGTCTTGTAATGTGTGATGCACCATCTGACCTCACATATTTTTATAATTTCTAATGTTGTGTTAAATAAGGGCTATCAGAAAATGTGATAAAAGAGAAAGATGTATATTGCTATACTTTTATAGTTTAGCATGTTGGTTCTTCCTCTGTAATTCACAGGCACAAATGACAACATTTAATTTTTTAATCTTTTTTTCCGATAAGATCATACAAAGTATAAAAAATTCATGTTTTCACAACTTTAAATGAATAAATATTATCGTAGTTGTTTCTAGAAAAATCTATAAATGAACCGTTATCTTATGTTAAACGTTCTAAACCTCACCCAGCGTATCTATTTTGTGTTAAGTTAATATTCTAAGTAAATAACCCCAATTTAACAAACATAGAAAACTGTATATTCAACTATGAAGTGGATTCCATGAAGTCCCAGAAATGTAATTAGAGAAATAAATGAATATTGTTTATGCAACATGCCTAGATTTTCTAACAAACCTCATACCTACTTCAACATTTGATTTCTTAAATAATAATTAACAAAAATCACCTAATAACCTCTAAAAGAAACAAAAAAAAACTTCTCGTCCGAGGATTTGAACTCGAAACCATCGCATTGCTAAGCCGCAGTCTTAACTACTAGACCAACACGCCATATACAATACATGACAAAAAACTTAAATGGGTTTAATGTCATTACCAAAGGGGTACCTTTTCTTTGAAGCTCACTGTACTATTTATTCTGTGGTAGTAGGTAGGTACTGTAAAGGTTGTCAGCAAAAGTCGACCTTATGTTGTGCAGGCTGGCAAAAAATTACACTAGTTGCATTCGAACGAATTTAGAATGAATTTTCAAGTAAGTTGTATTTGGTTTTTTAAACCACGTTTATGCTCACTAGTTCCTTCCGCGTTGATGTAGGTATACACGTTCGCTTGTATCTATAATAAAATAAATAAAATTGGAGTGTCTGTTTGTAATAATAAAATAACCGAACCGCTTTTTAATAAATGCATATGGTTACACGGTACATATACCAAAATAACATTTGTTACAATTTTTGTCTGTCTGTTTGTTGGTTCCGGCTAATCTCTGAAACGACTGGTCCGATTTTAATGGGACTTTCACTGAGATCTGGTGTAATAAGGAGTAACTTAGGCTACTTTTATTTTATAAAAAGAATTAGGGTTTTGCAAAAAAAATTAAAAAAAAAAAATTTGAAAAATTAAAACTTTTTCCGTCGCGAACGAAGTCGCAGGCACAGCTAGTAATAAATATAATAAAGAAAAGTAAAGTTAGTATTATTTAACCGTAATTTTTAACTTGAATTGTAAATATTTCAACTGGCTACCTTTTTCTGGCAAAAAGATAGGTACATCTATGTGACACAGGTTGCGTATGTAATCCATTGATATAAATATTATATATCAATGGTATAATCAGGTCCTGTTTATAGCTACTGTTTCTACTTTCCTAGATAAGCAAATACTTCCATTCATCTCTATATTTGTTCTCAGCAATATACAAGAGCATGATTTAAACAGCAGTTTTTCAGTAGAAGTTATGTTCAATACTTCATTAAGACTGAGAATAATTCTCGACATTTAGCTTTGAATTTCATATTCAACGAGTAAATGAGATTTAAGCTATTACTGACCCGGTTTACTCGCTTTTAGCGTTAACGGGCACTTTGACGGTGCTAAGTATTCAAGACTTGGATTCTTTGGTAAAAGGAGTAATGTCACGGGTTGGAGGAAACTTTGATTATAATGAAGAAGTCATTCGAGAAAATGTTGCCATTTAGATTTTCTTGCAGAAGGAACTTTGTTAGTGACAGGCTGTTTGCTGTTTTTAAAATCGGTATTTTCAAAATAAGTACCATCCATAGATTACACTGAATGATTTTAACTTAAAAATACCCAAAAAGAACTGCTTTCTAAAGTCAGTCTTGAATTAGTAACCAAAATTGCAGGTTTTATTACAATTTCATAAATTCTATAAAGCTAGAGAGCTAGAGAAACCAAAATATTCCCTTGGGCTTTAAAGTATCTCATCTCAGAACCCATAATAAGAGTGATTCAGCAATTTCATTTTCATCAGTTGGTGCGAACGAATATTATTTAAACACGAAAGGAGACAAAGTCTATATGGAGAGTGCCTTGAAATTGCTTCTTTTTAGATATTATTGCGTAAGTACCTATTCATATTTTATTAAGCCCACCCAACCAAAATAAAAAGATAACGAGAAAAAAAAATAAAACATACATGATGAGAAACATCTATTTTTATCTTTCATCTATTGAATCTTTTTCTGTATTAACATATTTTGTATATACATAGTTATCAAATATTCAACTTCTTTAAGTTCATTTTGTTAGGTTCAGTGTGCAGAACGACAAACTAGGTAGATGTAATATGATAGAAGTATATCTTAAGGACATTTTGGGAAAAGCTAATTACAGCCTTTCTTAAATTATTTCTAGGGAAGACATACCTAAACTATATTATATACACACCTATAGAATGAAAGATTGATTAAAGTATTGTTAAAGAACAACTTGACGTCAAAGTTTCATATTGAAACTGAAACGAGTCGTTCAGTAAGTCGTCCTACATGCCTACGGCCCATTTGGGACGACTTGACGAAAATCTAAATTAATTTTATTTTCGTTCTGCAAGTCGTCCCACGTTACTCTTAAAATGAGAAAATGTACAATCAGCAGCAAAAGTGTTAATGTGGAAATAATACAAAAAAAGAATTGGTTACAAAATATTTAATCATATTGATCTTTTACTTGTAATACCATCTATGTAATACATATGGAATGCAATAAAGAATTGAGTATTGAGTATTAATAAGCACAACATTGTCACATATAAACAGAAAATATTAAATCATGACAAATTTACAAGAACAGTTCACAAGCACAGAATACAGTCAGAAGGCACAAATAGGAAAGAGTCACCAGCACTAGAACGATAGGCAAAGGTTTTAAACAGGAAGAATTAATTTATGCACAGCCAGAGTCACAGATTCATCGGAGTTCAAAATGAAACCAACAATAAATTTGTAAAAATTTGTTCCACATTCATTTAGTTTAGTTTTATTTGAAAAGTACTAGGGTAACAGAAGTTAGTAGGAGGTTGTATAATACGTAATGCGTACCAAATGCATAACGATAGTACCTTAATCCGCAAACCAGCCAACTCCATTTTGCTATAGTTTACAGGAGACACTTAAAACTTTCTAGTTTTTATTTTGACTAAAAAACGACATCATAATATTTTTTTTGACAAAAATGGAGTTGGCTGGTTTGCGGATTAAGGTATCGATAAGCCGTCTCAAATAATGTCTTTACCTTTTCTTTCGGAAAGTATAAACCATACTAACTCGTTTTAGCAACAATAAATTCTATGAAATATACTAATCTTAACTACTTATCTCTAAGTAGTTTTATTGATTTATTGATACTGAAACAAAATATAATTGTATCTTCATTTTATTCATAGGTCTGTCCTGTCATCGTTTACTTCAAAAGTAACCACCGTAACCATTGTTTATTACCTGATAATAACCGAAAGTCATACATGTCTACTATTCTTATTAATTTCTGATAACACTTCGAACTTGTACGTTTACTTGTAAAATGAAACAATAAACTGTTGTTCTAGAAAAATATTATTTAGTAGGTAGGTCTGTACTGACTTTTTTAATATTAAATAATCTATGAACCAAACGAAAGTAAAAACTAAAAATACTTAAAAATATATTGTTATGTCTTGTCTTGCTAACTGTACTAAACGTCGATAAAGTTTAAAGTTCCATACAAAAAAAATGTGGGACGACTTGCAGAACGAAAATAAAATGTATTTTGTTTTCATCAACTCGTCCCAAAATGGGCCGTAGGCATGTGGGACGAGTTGGGGAACGACTCATTGAAACATTGATACTTCTTAGGGAAAGTGTTATGTAGGTACCTATGTGTTATGAAAGAGATGGCGGGATGAGCTGGACTCCTTCTTAAAGGATTGGCCCACAATCGCAGTAGACCGGGAAAAGTGGAAAGAGGGAAGGGAGGCCTTTGCCCTGCAATGGGACAATACAGGCTTATGATAATGATAAGTGTTATGAATAGACGTAATAATATGTACCTATGTATCATCTTGAAATCTATTTCCATACAAAATGTTCATCTTAAGTATCTATTCGGGGACTCATTCACATTCTCCCCATCCAAATGTTGGCAACACTCCACAAAAATGGAAAGTAATAACTATGTATCACTACTTGGCTTTATTCTTTCTTGAATGAGACACAAAATCCATTCAGTACAGACAGTAGCACCAACGAATCCAAATCAATTACTTAACACGAAATACTTTTAGGGCACAATGCGTCGTAAAATTGAAAGCTTTTGGAATCAATTATGTTGATATAGTCAAATGAAATAGGTTGCTAAATTATTTATTTTATTGGTAGAATTATTTATGCTCATCTGTCTATATCTATACTAACAATAAAGCTAAAGCCTTTGTTTGTGTGTTTGAACTCGCTAATCTCTGAAAATACTAGTCAGATTTGAAAAACAATACAATAGTCATACAACAACAACAATAGTCATGGCTTATTACACTGACTGTTTTAACATTAAGCTGAACTGCTTAAAACAGTTCCATATGAACCTAACGTTCAAAACAATATTTTTACTGATCCGAAAACAGTTAAAGCTTGAGGCAAAATGTTACCGTCACGACAGTAAACTTTAACGTTTAGTAGCTGAACGGTCACAAAATTAACTGTTTTATTTATTTGGTGATATCGTTCAAACCATTGGTTAACTGCTGGGCCCAGGATTTCCCATCTCCTTTATTAAGAGCGTTACTGATTGCAGTGGTGGCCCAGTGGTAAAGGTCCCGACTTACAATTTGTAGGTCTTGGGTTCAAACTCAGGCAAGCGCTTTACTTTGTGTAAATAATTTCATCACGACTGCTCTAAAAACAGTGAAGAAAAACATTGTGAGGAAACTGACATGTCCTAGAAACAAAAATTCGAAGACATGTGAGATCTATCAACCCGCATTGGGGCCGCGTGATAAATTATTGCTCCCTTTCGAAAAGAGGAGGCCTGTGTCCCAGCAGTGGGAATATTATAGGCTGATTATGGTGGTATTACCGTGTCATTTATTATCGTAGTGTCGTCCCACATTGTATTATTTATTACATCTCACTCTGCCTCCACCTTTGGGAACACAAACGTGACCGTGAAGTTATTACGTATGTATGACCAGATAAAGTACAAAATAATGACCCAAACTGTCGCGTATATCGTTACAGTAGCAACCCAGCAAAGTATATCGAACAAAGTGCACAATAAAACTGAGATATATCGCCATATCTTAGTGAAACTGTTCTCGAGACTTGTTTACAATGTATTGTTTAATATAATTCTTGTGTACATAACGATGGAATAAAGAACAAGGTTATTTTTCATTTGTTTTTTGTTCTTAAAATAGACGCCCTGATGAATGATTGGTCAGGTTGTGAGCGCGTTTGGGTTACCCCAAACGCGCGATCTGAAGGTCGAGAAAAGTGTTATTGTATTGTTTCTATTAGAAGATAAATAGTCCGATACAAAGTTCTTCAAGGCTTTATGTCTTTTCTATTTCATACAAATGGAATCGAAAAAGTTTGAACAGTGGTTATTTATGGAAAGTCTTTGAGGAGAAAGGCAATAAAACATATAGGATTTCCCCCTATTACATAGGACTTAGGTGTATTGGTGGTGAATACAGGGTGATGTTATGCGATACAAAGCATATTGTTGTTTCGATGTTTTGTGTAATCCGCCAATGAAAATTCATTGAAACCTATTGAACTTTTACAGGGCTTAAATTTCAAAGAATTGTTAATTTAAAGGAATTTATACTACAGGGACTTTCACAAAATTCCCTTGGTTGATTGGTAGAGAATGCCTAAGGCATTTAGTCCGCTTTTGTACCTTTTTAAAATATAAGTTCAGAGTAGGGCTTTGTTGCTTCAACGAAGATAAATGCAGACAACAACGGGTACGTAGTTTTGTTAAATATAAATAGTTTTATGTTTAAAGGGGAAATTCTAGTGAGAGTTAATTTAACATTAATTAAATGCCAAACGTAGGAGTTACTGTTCATCAGTTTTAATGTTTATCGTATTGAACGCCTACTCACCAATAAAATGTCAGTGCGTAGGAACACAATAATTCACTCCAGAGACACATTCTTAAACACGTGTCGAGTTGTCATTGGATTAGTTTCTGATATTCAGTTTTAGACATGTGAACCATTCTTAATACCTATTGGGTGTTGTCCACGTTTTTTGCTTGCGAAACTACGCAATAGGATTGAAACTACAAAGTAACGTATTAATGAGCTTACAGGACCTAAACTCAAAAACCGCATGATTTAGAAACAATAAAAGTATATGATCGTCTACAGTAAACAAAATCAGAAAAACATATGATATTCTCCAGGATATTAGCTAGGTAAATAGTGTGTTAAAAACATAATACAACAAATTTTTTATGGTAGAAAAAAATCATGAAGATACCTCTAATACTTTCTTTTTACAATAAAAACCATACTAAAATACATACAATCATTATGATTTTTTGTCACATTATTCTACAAGCAACATACGAAAACTCTAGTGTTGTAATTTTTTAGTCCAAACAATAGTTTTTTTGTAAATAGATAATTGATTCATATTTTGCAATAAGTCACCAGCGTTGTGTCACCGTGCTTCTCTTTCTTTTCTATGCAGTCCGACAAAGAACGCGCTTTAGGTCATGTAGTCGCCTTAAGTGCCAGCCTATTCTCTTCCTAAAACTTCTGAGTATGATTAACAGATAGCCTCTACCTAATGGTGTTATAAAGATAGGATCACCATTGAAGTGCAAGTACCTACCCACTGTAAAACTCTGGTTATAACCAACCAACCACCAACCCTACCAACCAACCACCACTTACCAACCAACCAACCATCAACCACCAACCAACCAACCAACCAACCTACCATCGACCAATCAACCCAACCAACCAACGCTGGTCTGGTTGGTGATTTGAGTTCGTAACTAGTTACTTTTGAGTAGCGTCGCGGACGACGGGCATTAAGCTACAGTTTTCTAGAAGAGAGGTGGTCGCTACATAGTGTCCGCAATTTACCGGCGAATTGTAATGTTATTAATGAAAGTAAGTTAGTCTGTTTTCCCAGAGAGCGTTTTGTGACACCATAAAGTCAAACCTGGTATGGCTGGTAGCAGCTGGATGAGAGTTGACGAAAATCGAGTTGAATGGCGTGCAATAGGAGAGGCCTATGTCCAGCAGTGGACTGCTGTAGGCTGATGATGATGAAAATCAAACCACGCTGCCATCATTTTCATGACAACCGCTACTGCGGCTGTAACGCGGTGTCCTGCGTGAGCGACGAATTCGACGCGACGCGACGCAACACGACGTGACGTAATGCGACGCGATGCTACACGCGACAAATGTCCTACGTGATTTTGGTCATTACTTATCGAATCATGGAGAAGTACATCAAGTACAGTAAAATTTTGCTCGAAAGTTCATATTTAGTTCGTGGTGTCGCGTCTGGTCGCCCTCAAAACAAGTACGCGTTCCGTCGCGTCTCGCCGCAGACTGTCATATAGGCCGCAAGCAGGGTATGCCGTTGCGTTGATCGCGTTCGACGCGACGCAACACGACGTGACGTAATGCGATGCGATGCTACACGCGACAAATGTCCTACGTGATTTTGGTCATTACTTCTCGAATCATGGAGAAGTACAGTACAATTTTAACAGGAAACCGTCAATGGGGACAACGGGAATACGTTTTAATTATTTTTATTGAGTTTCGAATGGGGACAACGGGAACAGACGAAAAGTTCATATGTAGTTCGTGGTGTCGCGTCTGGTCGCCCTCAAAACAAGTACGCGTTCCGTCGCGTCTCGCCGCAGACTGTCATATAGGCCGCAAGAAGGGTATGCCGTTGAGTTGATCGCGTTCGTCGCGTTCGCAGCGTCGGCGTCACGTCGCGTCGTTTACGTCGCTCACGCAGGACACCGCGTTAGCTACGGTTTCCTAGCTCTCTGCTAGGAGACTGTAGCTTTAGGCAGTCATCGTTTCTGGGGTTCGTTGGGTTAACATGCCGCCAACGGAAACGTGACGTTTGTACCGATGCCATAACGTCTACAGGATGCAATTAAATTCATGGGCATCCTTTTAAGAGCTCATTGTACTAATCATTATGAACAACTCTTACTATAGGACCAAACCTGAAATTGCGAAAAATTATAAATAAACATTATGACGAGTTATGCGAACATAAATGTAGGGAGAAAGGATGCCCATGAATTCAATTTCACCCTGTATAGGTATGTCACTCACCAACAAAGCAGCGTGCTTCGAATTATTTATTCTTTACACGTGGCGCAGCTTTTATACCTATGATAAAATGTAAATAGCGTAATGGTAACTGTATTATTTAAATTGTTAAAACATACACTATAAATTAAGGATAATATGTTCATAAGCTTAACGTTACGGCGCAATTTACTTTGAGCTAAATGAAACCGCTTTATTTAAATGAACTGTCGTTTTATTTTATTAGTTCATTCAGCTGACATATGTACAGCGCTAAAGCTAGACAGGCGTAAATTTCAATTCAATAATGGATTTAGATAATTCGGTTATTTTAGTACTGAAGTGGATAACAAGTAAATCGTTTGGCAATGCATATGAATCAGTGGATATATCATATCAACCACTCGAGCTGTTAAATTATTCATCGAAATACATCTTTCCCAAACGCAAAACAGCATCCTATATGAGTACGTGCAAAAATGTATTGGAGTTTTTTTCTAAAGTTGGTTCAAATAATTGAGATTCACCTTGATGATGATGATCTAGTGGTCTTAAGCATTATTGTGGATGGGGTTAAAGACAATACGTTTATTTGCGGTAAACATGGCGCAGAGAAAAACTCACAAAAAGGAACAAGTTGGGGGAAAATATGCGTCACATACACGCAAATCTATTGTACAGCATAAAGGCCGCTGCACGCTTGTAACACTCGACGCCATCCCACGCATACTTATTGGCCAAATGACGAAAATAGCTCATCGAGACGAAAAATGTGGCCAATGAGTAATTGATGTCGCGTAACGTGGCGTGTTATAAGTCTGTTTCCGCCTTAATGCTACGACCCTATGCGAGACAGAGTCACAGCGCTGGTTTTCAGCGACAGCTGGCGTTGATATTATGACGTCAACCGTTGTAGTATACGGAGAAATATAAATAACACAATAAAAATAAAAATTCTGTTACTCTTTCTTGGGTTTGATCCCCGGAACGTCAGAACCTTCTTGGAACATTACTCCCTTACTAACAAGTCTTCTACCTTTTGTAGCTCGTAAATGCTGTTCGTACTAACATCAGAATGAGAAAAAAGACTGGCTTTGGCCTTTGGCTTAAAAAGTTTTCAGCAAAAAAAACTGCAACCCAAAGCTAACCAGCCGACACTGAAAAAAATAATTTCTTACATTAAGACTTAATTATTATAAAACAGTAAGAAGAAATGTTTGTAAAACAGTAACTTTTAATGATTGAACATACTATTTACTGAAAAAAACAACAAATTATAAATTAAAAAAATATAGCTGAAAAAAAAATTGAAGTAAATAAAAATGTATATATACCTATATATTTTTTTTAAAAGCTTTTAATTTGTCACGTATGCCAAATTACAGCCCGATAGCTTCAGTGGAAGTGGGTGAAATATTGATTGCAATATTCCAGGACATACATACAAGTGAAGTTAAATAAAAGCTTTTAATTATAAAAAAAGGAAAACCACCATTACTGTAATTTATACTAGTGCATACGCGTATTTTGAAACCATCAAAAAAAAATCTTCAAACATCGAAATTAAAAGAAAGATTTTTTTAAACATTCTAAATAGTTAGTGATACTCGTAGACCGCCTATGAGTACCTATTGCCAATCAGCCGACTCACTTTAGCGACTAATTGGATTTTATGCATTTGATTGATTTCTGTTTGTGGATTGAGAACGTCATTAGTAAGATATAACAAATTTAATTTATCCTTTCACAGTAATTTCACCTCTGAAACCAGCAATCTAACAGTTTCGCTATTAAAATGAGAGTAAAGATAATTTTGATTCCAATAGACTTTTAAGTGGTAGCAATCTAACAGCAACCTTATTACATAGAGTATAAAGATCATTGTGATTTTGACAGAGATGCAAAATTATAGGTAAAATAACTGTGAATAGACTTTACTGTTTTAGTGACGTTCACAGCCTGTAAAACATTTTTGACAGTTATGTTGCACAGACGCTAGCACGTCAAGCTACTACAATCTGTCAAATTTATTATCGCTAACGCATAAGTTTCAAAGTTGATTGGGAAAATTTGACAGTTTCAGGTAGCTTGATGTGCTGGCGTCTGTACCTACCTACTTCAAGCTACCCGAAACTGGTAAATTTTCCCAATCAACTTTGTACCTTATACTTTAGTGATAAAGTTGAAAATCTCTTAAAGAAATTTGTGCGAACAAGCCTATTGGTTGCCGGGCTGCTACTACGAATTTCGTAATCGGAAAACCCAATCTAAAGTTTTGCCCAAGGCGGGATCAATCCCTCGGACCCACGTTCATCAGTCGCGATCATAGATACGCGATAGTGTCAACACGACGCAAAAGGTATATCAATATAATATATCTAGTACTAGCTGTGCCCCGCGGTTTCACCCGCACAAGTGTCGATCCTGTGGGAATATCGGGATAAAAACTACCCTATGTCCTTCCCCGGGACTCAAACTATCTCTATACCAAATTTCATCTAAATCGGTTCAGCGGTTTGAGCGTGAAGAAGTAACAAACATATAAACACACACACACTCACAAACTTTCGCCTTTATAATATTAGTGTGATTAATATAGTATATATATATATAGTATGGATTACTATCATAAATTCACGCCTTCTTTCCATAGGGATAGGCAGAAAGCCACCTGCTATGATCCATTCATACTCCTTTTATCTCATTTACGTCATATAGTATGAGTATTAATTAGCGCTAAATAGACAATTGTTATTGTTTCGTTGGCTGTAAGTGTTAGGCTTGAGATGATACTTTGAGATTTACAAAAACGGCTTTTAATCTGTCAAGCTCCGCTAGTGAGACACAATTGATTTTCTATTGTTTCGTCGCCAATGGGCGACGCGCGCCGCTTGACTGGTTAAGAGCATCGTCTCCGTCACTCATATCGTTCTGACAGTCTTTGTTAATCTCAGAGGAGCTCGTGGGCTAGTATTTAATAAGAGCCGCAAACGATCAAAGATAATGCTACCTTTGCCGCGGCCGGTTCGTAGATGGAAGACCATCCATAACTTATCGAGACTCTTCTACGTGCTTCGGAAAGCACGTTTTTGGCGCGCCTTTGGCGGGACTAAAGGAGAGAGGGAAGGAGGGAGGGGGGAGGTTTGTAGATCTTTGACAGTCGTTATGACTAGTCAGAAGCCTGAAAGTCACAACCACAACCAGTCTTACCAAAGGGTATTGCATTACCCAGTAACTGGGTCTTGGTGGTCAGATAGGCAGTAGCTCCTTAAATACTGGTATTCAGCTGCATCTGGTTAGACTGGGAGCCAACCCCAATATAGTTGGGAAAAAGCTAAGCAGATTGAGTATTTCTAAATCTCGATGTGTGAGTGTTCACGCTTGGTACGTTATCATCTCTGCGTGGACATTTATCGCTTGATGAAATTAATGTGGTATCAAGCGATGAATTGTGGCCAATCAAGGACGCGTTATACCGTAACATGCGGTTCATTAAATCTGTTTATGATGTCGTCTTGGATATAATTAATTTAATAAAAATAGATGTATTGTTTGAACAAATCATTGCTATTGCTATTACAGAAAAAATCCTTGGGGGATTAACAAGAAATGAAATAGCTTGAACAGTAGGTATTTCGCTTGAAAAATAAAAATTTGAACGAGCGTGCCCTGAAAATGCCTGTGCACTGTTCCTCTCGTCTAATCAAGAGAAACAAACTATTTATAAACATTGATTTAACCCTACGATTCTTTCCCTTCAATATTAAGTAGAATACCGGGTTTTTATTAAAAACCGGCCAAGGGCGTGTCGGACAAACACAATGACGGGTAAAATCATCCTAAATACGGAGTTAGGATGAATTTATCCTTAAATTGTAGTTAAAAAACATGTTCTCCTATACATTCCAACTGCAAACGTAAGTTTGTCAAGGTCGTGGCCAGGCCGTAAGATTCACACCTTGTCTGCGTGAACATATGGATTATAATGAAATTAACGCCAACGACCACGTGACTGCGTTTCCTATTAAATGTACGTCCAACGTAAAGGTTTGAAATGGCGATAAAGAAAATACTTTTGCTTTCCATTTTCTAAGGAAGGAAGATGAGGAGGTTTTGTCACAAGGAAAAATTCCTAACAAGCTTAATGGTCTCTAATTTGGACAAGAAGGAAAAGGTACGCAGTTTTCGAAGTTTTCTTTTATTCCTTTTATTATTTTCTTTTTCTAATCTTTGAGCTCCTTAAGTTCTGAGTTGAGCTACACGATAATTGACAACTGTCTGGACTTTGAAAGAGACTGTGACCTCTGAGTTTTTTTCTGGCTTCCTTCTCAGAGTAGTCAGATAAGAAACGCCGACCTCATCTAGTTTTTAAAATATAATTGACGTGTAAAAGTGTTAGTACAAACTATTTACAGAAATAACATCATTTACCATTTTATTCAATTTTATTGGAAGAGGAGAAAATTATATTATTCTGATTACTGAGGTATATTTATAAGCGCAAATCATTTTCTGCAAAATAATGGCTTTGTTCTTCCTCAACACTCTTACCTCGAGTTTATACTATTAGATATTTAGATGGCCAGTGCTCAGTAATTATTGTCGGACTTGTAATACAGGAACTCCTAGTACAAGAGCGAGTACTACACTGAAGTTTGTGTCGTGAAGCAAAAAAAAAAAATTACTCTAAAGCCATCCTCATCCTCAGGTAGATTCTGTGTTGACATACTCAAATTTTATCACATTCAACGACATCAAAACAAAAACTCATATACCTACACAAACAAGCTCATTTCCAAAACACAAACAACACGTTGCTCTGTCAACCAAAGACAAGAAAATCCAAACAATCCATCGCGTTCATCTCATCGCCGTCATAATTTTTTGAAACGACTTCCTTTGGCATGTCTTCAATCAAACGGTTTGGCAACAGCTCGGCAGCCATCTTGTTTACAACGTCATAAACAATGGACAGGTGTATATTGTATGTATACATACAGTTTTTATTGGCGTGTTAAATTGATTGGGTTAAACTTTTATGAGTTGACGGTTGGCTATCTTTGTGCTGGGTACTGTTGAGGAATTTGATCAATGTGTGAGTCATGTGTGTTTTTCTTTATCTTCATAACTCGAACGAAACGCCTCGACTAGAATCAATTCTATTTTAAGGTATTTTTTACGTTCAAAAGTGCCTTTTATGTGCCTATTTGAAATAAATGCTTTGACTTTGACTTTGACATTTTTTCTGTTTAACTGGCTTAGTTTACTCGTCATCTATGAATGATGTTATTATAATAGGTACCTAAAATATAAATAAAGTGTTTCCTAGGCATAAAGCAGGCAAAGTATCCACATAACAACTTTTTTTTTTACTGGCCTAAGCTGTCCCACTCTTGGGCAAAGGCCTCCCTCCACTCCTTCAATCTTTAGCGAGCCCGCGCTTCCTACTTCCAGTTTTAACATACCCACTTCCATCATCATTGTCCTATTCCAATTTATCCCAATTTATTTGGGGTTGGCGCAACATGTCGTTTTCTTCAATACGTCACAACATCCCTACTTACATAAAATAAAATATTACATTTGAAGGTATTGTCCCAGTATCCTTTGCTATGCCTTCTTTCACCTTGTAGCTAACTGTTTGTTCCGCATAAATTCTTGACGGCAAGTCCTATCATAATATTGGTATTGGCAATCAATTTTCACCTTAAAAGTTGTTATAGGTAAGCACTTAAGTGTATACCTACTCGTATTAATCTCAAGGACGAAACTTCAAATAAGCCTAGAGTGAGTGGCTAAAATTCAAATCGTCTTAATTTGAATATTTTGGCGCCCACCTAGCAGGTATAATTTTATCAATTCCACTAGACGAAAATAAAGAACCTGATCTTACACCATAGAATAAATATTAATCAATGATATTGATGTAACAGGCGAAGGTGAAGAAGACAAAACTATAGACATAAACTTCTAAACTATCCAAACACTAATAAAACCTTGAATGAAGGCCGTACATACCAGGCGCCTCGCAAATACATTCATAACAATACAGGCAATTCAGGGATTTTATTGTTCAACGTATAAGCTTAGGTAATACGGGATGGTGTCCGCAACTCCACGTCAATGCGCGTATTTTTAGCGGGATTGTTCGAAAGGGTTACCGCTGCCCCGGAACATAAAGGGCTAAGGAAGGAACACGGGTGGATTTTAGTTAGTAAGAGTCTGACACTCCCTTCCGCTCCACCCAGAGCGGGAGGGGTCATTTGATGATTTCCCATCCACAAAAAAAAAAATGTGCGAATTTTGCGTACGGAACGTATAAGCTTATTAAAATTATTGCATACGTTTCAGATTTCATATCGCGAAATTATAAGATTTAATGATAATGGATTGAATAAATCGAAAACGATAATGAGTTTTGTTAATGAGTGTTGTAATATTAATTAATTTGCATACCTACTATTGTATAGAAGCAAGTTTCTCTAACTGAACAGACAGCTGTGCTGCTGGGGAGTTTGTTGCGCCACAAAGTGGTGAAGTGGTGACGGTCGTATGTAATTTTGACATTCGAGAAATGCTGATTCTTAGCCCGATTGGAATAAATGACCTTTGATTTGAGGTTACGACTAGAAATATTGTTTTTTTTTTTAATAGATCACGTTGGAATTTTACACCCTGTAGGCGTAAAATTCTCATAATAAAAAATTGCAAGTGCTGTTAACATCAAAAAGAAGATTTTTTTTTTGTGTTTATTTATCTGAACGAAACTTTTTATTTATTGCAATCAGCATCTGATAGCTCTCTGGACTAAAACAAAAAATCTATTTTGCAGTAAGTTTATCAGATAACTGTTCATTGAGTCGGTCTCACGTCCACCAGCTCTTAGTTTTTGTCAGGCAAATTGTCACTTATCGTAAACTTGAATAAGTCCTAGGGAAGTCCTTAATTAAAAACGACAGGAACGTAGGTACTACCTTTGCCATACAATCGTAAGCAGACTGACATTATTCGCACTGCCGTTAATGAAGTTCGACATTTTCTGCTAAATCTGTAGCCAGCCTTGCAAAGTTAATTAGTCCCGGTGCCTATTAGAATTTCTAACTGAACAGTTATTTCATTACATGGACATACAATGTAATTAAAGCTGTATAAAAATTGCCCTTAGGAGGATGCTATAAGTGGAATTTAATGTCTAGTGTTTAAGGTTTTATCATTAGAAGAAGTCGACATAACTTTCATCGTGGGTTTGAACAAAGGACTAACATTTCTATCAATCAATTATATCACTTCTATAAAATGGAAATCCTTGGAATCACATGACAGCTGCTGACCAGCACCCTCATTGCGTAACACACTATCAATCGGAATCTGAATCATTTTGAAGCAAATTGCTAATTTTTCGAATTTCTGAAGCAATGGATTACCAATTGCTTCATAAGTATATCCCAATGAGTCGTACTCGGCGCTTCTCCTTCACTTTTATTATGCGCACAGCCAAAGTGTGGAACTCTCTGCCGGCATCTGTGTTCCCTCCCACATTTAACCCGTCTGCCTTCAAATAATCAAGAGTGAACAGGCATCTTCTGGGCACGCTCGTTCCATCATAGACCTCATCTATCGCTTTCCATCAGGCGTGATCGGGGTCGAGAGCGCGCCCATTTAGCAATTAAAAAAAAAATAAGTTCGAAAAATTTGTCCGCTCGACACGTAAATAACGCAATGAATGTTGTTGAACTGTCAAAATGAAACCGATTCCGATTGATAAAGTGTTACGCAATTGCGCCGCTGTTCTGTCAAAACCTCACCGTGAAAATTCAAGTGAAGTGAGCTTGATGTGAGCTGTCAGTGTCAGTAGTGTTAATCTCTAGCATCAGGTAAATGACAGTTCACTTCACCTAAGTTTTCACGGTGAGATTTTTACAGAATATACCGGCTGATGTTATTAAAATAACTACCCAGGTTTCGATAAACCAGAGAAATAAAAGTTGTTTTCTATCGACATGCAAACGAAAAAGTACTCAAGATTCTAAAAATGTAGCCATAAAATATAACAAGAAAAAATAAAAAGTCAAGAACATCCTCGCTCGACTAAAACAACAGCAACGCTATTACAATATAAATTCCAACATTTGCACAATATATACGAGAATGTAGCAAACATAAATTATGCAAAGTGTAGTCACAATAAACAGGCGTAGACAATCATGGTAACAATATAATACCAGCTACCATTCACAACGTAGGTAAGTGCAACGCACTCAGCTGCTCTTGAACAAACAATTGAAGCTGATTAATTAAACCCAGAAGACGGACAATACTGCCAGACGAGAGATAAATACAAACTCTTGAAATACAATATTGAAGATTGATTTTTCATTCAACATTCAATGTCGTTTTAGCTAAATTGCTTGCTGAAATTGAAAAATTAAAAGATCGAGTAAAAGTGGACAATACATAAATTATGGCTGGGAAGAAAGAGAACACTCAAATGATAGCAGAAAGACGTGCTTCCTCGTTTGAAACTTCCAAATCAACAAGCAATTTATTGCTCTTCATTAATTATGGAAAATAACAATTGGTAAGCCTTTAAAACGAAAATCACTGATAAAGTTGAAAATAGAAAGCTTATTTCTATATAATTTTGTGATGCCGGTGATTTATTTCGGAGAACAAAAGGTAGGCCTCACAATAACAATACATATTGTATCCATGCTAAAAGAAGACATTAATTTCACGTTTCGTAAACTTTGGCATGTCTTACAATATTGCTTTGTTAGAAAAGACATTGGAAGACACCTGTTGTTGGTTCACAGTAATTGAGTGATAAAGCTTTTAGTAGGCAGTCTGTTTGGAATACATTTTCTGAATAACTTATTAGGTAGGTACTCACAATATGCGCGCAACCAACCGAGTGAAATACTAAACAGAATTAAAAAAAAAAACTATATCCTGCTAATTACGATAATTATTATAAAAAAAAACCGGCCAAGTGCGTGTCGGACCACGCACAATGAAGGGTTCCGTAGTTGGAATGAATTTATCCCAAGAACAAACTTAACATTGTAGTTGAAAATCATGTTCTCCCATACATTGCAACTGCAAATTTATGTTGGTCGACTATTACTCGTAAACTTGTAAAGCCTATTTAGCTGTGATAGTTTTCTTTTTAATTTCGTTACATATGTGAAAAAATTCACGACAGTAGTATATATACTACTGCCGTGAATTTTTTCACACATCCAAAAGCAACTATTTAGCTGGCAGGGGGGGGGGACACTTGACTCTAACAAAAATTAGCACTTTAATGATTAATATTTCACAAACGGATTCCTGAACCGAAAAATGGCTTTCACAAACACGCACTATTTTTTAAATACCTATCTAACGATACCCCGCACCATAGGGTAAACGGAAAAAAATCATCTCCACTTTACGTGTACAGGAGATACCCTAAAAAACAATTTTTTTTCATGATTTTATTTTACCACTTTGTCGGCTTGATTAATATGTATATCCATGCCAAATTATAGCTTTCTAGTACTAAGAGTCTCTGAGCTAAGCTGCGGACGGACAGACGGACATAGCGAAACTATAAGGGTTCCTTGTTTATTTATTTATCCCTTAAAAAGTAAAAGCTGGCAGTCGAAACTGGTTCAGCTTTCATCGCTGATATGGTGGTTCAACTCAGTGAGATATTGGTTACAAAAACGCAAATAAACGCTTTTCCTTTCGCAGGTCTGCTGGAAGAAATTTCTTAAGAAAAAAGCAGTACCTTTGTACTCAAATTGTAATCATGACATATCCTTATGTATTTTACTGTGTGTACATAAATAATAAAATAAATAAAAATATATTTTGTAAATCCACTTCGATTTACGTCCATTCGTGCCAACCTGTATAATTACTGATCTGTAGATTTTGTAGATACCTAATAATAATATACTTGTTGTAATCCCTTTTATTACAATTAATTTCAACTTTGACCTTTACTTTACCTTTTACCTGATAACGCTATCAGGGGCATATTGACAATTATTAATTTGACTCCTAATCCTCGTATTCATCATAACAACAATAGTGACATGATATCACGTAATACAAAATTATTGAAGGATTACGTATTATCCTCATTAGGGTGAATTTATATTGACACAAACGCAATAATAATCATTATTACACCAATACTTGAGTTAATAGGTGTTTACGTTTGAACTTCGAATACGAATAAATGTGGATTTTAATTTTCCTTGTACCTAAATAAACCGTCATTTAAAGTTCAAAAGCTGTAAACAAGATTTTTCCTAATTGGACAGCTTTTAAGATCACCCCTACAAATTTTCAATCTCAAAATCTTCCTCAAAGATTTAGGTACAGATCTCCGATTTCAAAAATCGTAGTCAGTCAACGTCTACTCGAATCGAACATTTAGATCGATTCTTGCTAACAAAGAGCAACTCGTTAACCTTGCAATCGAAGGGCTTTACTGTCCGTTATTAGAAGCGATTACGAAGACCGCTGTCAGTCTCCTATTCGAATCCCATTTATATGCAGATTTGTTGGGAAAATATAAACGGATAGCATCTGATGTTATATGAGGGAGCAAACTTGGGATGATGCTTGAGTAGATTGGAGTTTTGAACGGGTAAAATGGATTAGTGGTTGTGTGTACAAAATTGTTGTGCATTGAAGACGGGTTATACAGGTTGAAATTGAAAACATGCGAAAAGTCGAAATGGGAGTGTACTCATCATTATGAACAACTTTTACTATGGGACCGAATCTGAATTCGCGAAAAAAAACGATTCAGCTGCTTCCTACATTTTGACGAACATAAATGTAGGGAACAGCTGATTTTTTTTTCGCGATTACAGGTTTGGTTGGTTTGGTAGATGGAGGTGTGCTGTTGTGCATACTTGATTTGTATTATTAAAGCTGTTATTTACAGCTTTCAAGAGACCGTTACTGAAATGGGCTACACGAGATCAACGTCTGATGACGTCTCGTCACATAACCCCGTTCCAATGAAGTCCTAGGCCCATATCGAAAAATCTGAATAAGTTGGTCAGAAGGTCGTCCCAGAACAATTCCTTCGAAATACCTACCATTCCTACTCTTTGAACCTACCATTTTCAAGAAATCAAACCACAAAGGACCTAAATCTTGGCGACTCATTAGGATAGAATAGAATGTTCTTTATTATGTACACCATATTATACATTACAGACATAAATCAAAGGGTGACACAATGGGTGGTCTTATCGCTAAGAGCGATCTTTTAAAGACAACCTACCACCACCACCTCCCAACCACCCTACCATTAGACGCTTGATTTTAATCAAGACGATTACAATAGTACTTACTCAAAGTTCAGTAATAGTGCTGGTAGTAGTTAAATCATTTGAGAATAAATCATGAAGTAAAACAATCAAATCTACTGATTAATTATTAATTTAATTATGATAAGTGTGATTCGGCTGAATGATGATCATGATGTGAATAGGAAAATGCTGTTACATTCGAATATGCTCACATATGAATATGCAGGTCTTTATGCTTGTTGCCTAAACTACAGGCATGTGACATGTCAACACCAAAAGGTTATGAATCATGCAACGATACAACATAGGTATGCATCGAAAGTTAAAATAAACTATGTATTTGATTTGCATCTTTTTGCGGTAGATCGAATATCTCTCTCTGTCTGTCATGTCAATAGACCCGTATATACCCAATCTAAAATTCACGAGATCAAAAACTGAATCTGATGAAATATTTTTTTCTTTTCCACGAAATACGAGTATAATGATAATTGAAAATAAGTAGGCGAGCAACAACAATAATAAAACACACACGTTTAAACACTTAGTACAAAACTCGGGTTTGATGAACCACCGCTGTTCTTTTGACCGGAAACCAAAATATTCATCGGAATTGCTTGTTTCCGCGGAAACCCACAATGTGGTATTGAACGCTAAATTAAGCGTTTTGTATTACCCTGTTGGCTGGGAAAGGGTACTCCAGTAGGTAGGTAGGTATGTTCAGTTTGGATCAACATAATGTTAATAATATTGAGCTAGAATTGATTATATTGGAACCCGACGGGTCTGCCTGACATGGTAATGATAGTACGGTGGAAAATGGAAATTTTGTTCAGAATAAGGTTCATAAGAAATTGATATGAAGCCCAAATGGGAATTTGTTTTCTACCTCTTCTATTTATATCCATTCCATCTCCTGTATCAGTTTATTCACAATTCTGTTTTCGTGAAGTACTTTTCTTCGATCGCGAAATACACAATTTTGTTTTTCTTGTATTAGATATAAAAATTCTACAAGTCTAGAAAAAATACTGAATCATCTTTTACTACAAATGATAACATGTTTTTCTCGGTTACATTTAAAAAATATGCCAAACCCAGCTGAGACGTCTATCTCACAAATTAACGTACTGAAAGATAAATGTTTGTACGAGTTTAAATCATGCTTAAAGAAATTTATTTTCAACCAAAACATTTATTATTTTCTATACCTACAATGGAAACGTGAAGCAAGCTTCAGCGATTGTTTGGTGGTCACACATTTTTATAAAGCGGGTAATAAAGATTTAGGGTTAGATATTATTGTTAAAATAAGTATTGATTTTAAGGCAGACAGACGGGCACAAAATCTTGACGACGTGAATAACTCTATTCTTCAGGTCCAAGATTGGTTTACGGTAAATAATTTGGTACTAAATGAAAAGAAAACCAAATGCATTAGATTTAAATTACCAAATGTTAGAAGTAGCGAATGTGACATCATACTGAATGGAGAAAAACTAGAATTTGTTGATCAAACGGTTTTCCTGGGAATCACGCTAGACGAGAAATTACAATGGGGACCTCACATAACATCTCTTGCGGGGCGGCTTAGCTCGGCCGCTTATGCTGTTAGGAAGATAAGACAGTTAACAGATGTAGAAACCGCGCGTTTAGTCTATTTTAGCTACTTTCACAGCATTATGTCGTACGGCATTTTACTATGGGGTCGAGCTGCTGACATTGAATCCATCTTTATTTTGCAAAAGAGAGCTGTCAGAGCCATTTATAATCTACGTCGCCGCGAATCTCTCAGGGAACTATTTAAAAGGATTAATATTATGACGGTACCTTGCCAATTCATTTATGAAAATATTATGTATGTAAGAAAAAATCTACATCTTTTTAATAAAATAAGCGATAGACATAACTTTAATACAAGAAATAAAGATAAAATACATCAACCATTTTTCAGATTAGCCAAAGTACATACATCTTTTATGGGGTACTGTGTTAAATGTTACAATAAAATACCTTGTGATATATTGCAATTAAATGAAAGAAAATTTAAAACTCACATTAAACGTACACTTTGTAAACAAGCATACTATAAATTAGAAGATTATATCCAAGATAAGAACGCTTGGAAACATGCTGGTCCTGCTCCATAGGACAATCTAGAGTCTAGACAAAATCAAACTGGTTGCTAATTTAATTGTAAATTTTTTTATCCTTTTTTTTTTACATTTATTACTCACACCCTGACTTATTACTTGTATTTTGTTTTATAATTAAAATCGTTTTGCTTGTACCATGTTTGTAAATATGTGAGCACCATGTATCTATCAGATAATTAATTTATATGTCATGGTTTCGTTTTTAATTCTTTTACCTATTGTGGTATAGTAATTTTATTGTAGGTGCATCGTCCTCACATGTTATTATATAATTAATGTACCCATGCAAAATATTGTACCTAAACATTTTAAAAGAGTAACGGTGGAGTTTCTTGCCCGTTCTTCTCCATACGAAAACTACCTTTTGGAATGGGCGACTAGAATCAATTCTATTTTAAGATAATTTTTGACGTTCAAAAGTGCCTTTTATGTGCCTATTTGAAATAAATGCTTTGACTTTGACTTTGAAGGCACATCTAAATGAAGTTAATCATGTTTTGGTGAGTATGTGTGACAACAATAACTTGGAAATATTAAGTGAATCTACATTCAGATGAGAACGATTCAAACACATTCGTTTCACCTAAAAAATAAAATTAATGGTAATCTATTATTGCAAATTGGAAACAAGCCAATGCAGTAATATTTAGCACCGTTTCTGATTTATTGCAATAAGCTGAATACTTTTCACTTCACTTTTATTTGTCAATAACTCTTATTTAATTGCACAAATAAAACTAGAACGGATTATGATTATCTATTTTCAATCGTCCAAATGTAAGCATGTTCTTTTAGAGTTGACATTAGCTAGCTTTATAATTTTTAATTCATGCTTCCAAATTTCCCTTGATTGCATATCACCTAATCACTTGATTCATTAGAGGGTTCTTTATTGAGGAAGAGGAATTCATTAGTTTCTATATTGTCCTTGATAGAACACTATCGGTGACGAGATTTCCTTGAATAAGCCTTATTAGGTTTGTCGTACCCGTACGTGCTATTAGTAAAACGCGTGTGAGTGGGTAATTTGGGTCTTGGAGAAAGGCAAAGATAGATACATTACAAGAGATAATTTTTTTTTGATCTTTGCTTAAGGACTTCCCAGGAATTATTACCACTGTCTCCCGCGTTAATGTCGATTCGAACGATATTACTTTAATTAAAATAACTTTAGCCATATTTCATTTTTATTTATTATATTCTGGGCCGTTGACGGCACGGTGAAACAAAAACCGATGCATCATGCGCTTAGTGAAACCAAGAAATTTCAAAAGTCGACATAACGGTAATCAACGTCGAGGGAATAATTCCTTCCCAGCTGTTTACTGTCACGTTTTAAAACGCAAACTAGCTGAATAGATGTTGATCGAATTTAAAAGCGAGGTTCTCTCTCCGCTCTTGGAATCTAGAAATAAAATCAGATTTTTTTTTTCAGACGGATAGTCTACTGTTACGAATGCAAACCGTACAACGACTTCACAATTCAATTTATTTAATTCTTTTGTCTGACTCGGCAGCCATTATTGCCTTTTGATTTTTTTTTTCTGGTATGCATTCTGATTTCAATATCATACATCTATGCTTTTACTTTAATAAAGATTATGGAAACAGATTTAAAGAAAACAAATAAAGGGTCTATAGCGCTACATCACGTAAATTAATGAGAAACTGAAATCCACGATGTATTGGGTGTAATTCATTATCTTTCAAACACAAGAGCATAAGAGCTTTTGAATGCATGAGAGAATGTTAGTAACTAGAAACAAACAAAGGATAGTAACTGTTATTCCTCCCACGTTGCTTCCAAATTAGGCTCTGAATTTGATTAATTCTGAGAATGTTCCTTATGAAGGTTCATAGGTATTGTGCTACTAAATAGACATAGCTTGTCGTAGTTATCATTTATTTATTTCATTAACCATTTTGACAAGCTTTTGCCGACTTCGTCCGCGTGAAACCCAGCGGCCTAATCAAAATGATCATTCGTGCGAATACGCGATCGTCGGGTTCATATTTTGTTCTTTTCATGCCGATGGTACTTTTCCTCGTTATTTTTTTAATATTTTATTATATATTTTGAGCCCAGTAGGAGGCCACGTTAATTGCGGCATCGGTGTCGTTTTTAAGGTCATCCAAGGTGCAGGTGAAAGGGCACTAAAGACACTCCAATAAGTGGGGCATTTGGCAGTTTATGATGGGCTATTTGAGTGGCTGTGACGAACCCTTGGTTTGCAAGTTCCGAAGGGTCACCAGTGAGTTTCTGTATTGTAGACCATGCTTTTTGCTGTTGTGGGTCATGTTAGTATTGGTTACTGCGGTAATCCACTTTACTCTACGAATTTCGCCGACCATAGATACCAATTCCTCCCCAGCAGCAATTGTTTCTTTAGAGAAAGTACCATTTTCGTAGAGTTCTTCATAGATTCTATCTTAAGGAGTTTTGGAGACTCTGGATTTAGGCCACATATTATGTATGATGTGCGGCAGCCTTTAGGTATGCGTTGGCGCGACACAGTCCAGATAGCATCATCGAAATATCCTTAATTGAAAGGTGTGGGTTTTGTGTCGCGTAGTTTTGCATCTACATCTACGGAAAAGTTTTCCCAGTTTGCTTTAGAGAAGTTAAAACGGGGTTCGAAAGGAACCTGTCTTGAAGTTATCCCAGCTCGTATCTCGCAAGGGATGAGTCTGTGTTCTGTATTAGGAATAGGTTAGCAAACGAGTTTTAAACTTAGGGGATAAATATTGCTACTGACGAGTATTAAATCTGGGTTGTAGCCACGTGTTCAACGCCGACTGTTGAAGGATGCAGGCTGTTTGGCGGTATGTACGAGAATTAGCTCAGAAGCATCAGCCCATTCCTCAACGAGATTATCGTCGGCATTGGTTTCATGGTACCACCAGGTTATGCTGTGATTTTTGAAGTCACCAACAACTAATTTGTCAACGACTGTCCAAGTTTGGTGTTTTGCAGAACTCGAAAGGCTGATTAGGAGGTGGAGGTGAGGATCTCGATCGAGGAATTTTCGATGAAATGAATTTTCTTACTCCATGTTGCAGACACAACAGTGACATTGGGATTTATAAAATATCGCTGCCATATTATTAGGCGTGAGGTATTCAAGCGTCATTCCAGGGCATTGTGGCCTTAGATGTTCGGTGTCACGATGCGTTTCTTGGACACATAGAATATCACAATTTGTCTTTTGGCAAAATTGGGATAGTAGCTCAGACATGTTTTCAGAAAGTCCTTCAATATTTATTGAGGTGACAATAAGGGCGGGCTTGGAAAGTTGGTAGTGGGTGCCCTTGGACAGGTTGTTATTGTTATTTGACCCTGATAAGGGCCGTTGGTAATGGTTCTTAATAGAGCCGTTTAAGTGTACCATTGTGGTGATAGGATTAGTCAGTCAGACTCTATGTTACCGAGTGTTACCTGTCCAGGGTGTGCCCGGCGTTTCATATCGTAGTACGATTTATGTTAACGCCACTCAGGGAGGCTCCTTTCATGCATCCACCGCGTTCATATATCCACAGTATAATAAAGTAAACAGTATTACGTCTTCAAACAAATCGGCCGAAACGACGCGCTTCGAAACCCTGGTTTACACCAGTACTCAACAGTCTGGAGTGCGCCGCAGTTAGATACATAAGGACGTGGTCGGTGGAAGCCGCTCCCGCACATGTATTAACGTGAAAATATCACGAAGTTATCGACGGTATAGTTCAGTGTATGTATGATACAAATTTCGGATACCCAAAAGGTGCCCTCTGTCGGCGTGAGCATGTGGTTATTAGAAGTAGACATTAGCGTAATGTTGTGTTCAATGTTCAGTAAAGTTTTCTTGCTGAATAACCACAAGTGACTTGCGTTTCGTTTGGTTTCTTACGCAGAGTGTGGCGTCTAGGTCTTATTATTTTGTTATGTATTCCTTGTTTTTGTATGTTCATTTTCCATTAGGAAAGTTGAATGTCATTCAATATTTCAAGCATCTTTCTTTCTCTTGGTGTTTCAAACTGTCATACCTAATATTACTTTATGAGTTTACTGTGTAACGTTGTCTACGTGGTAACGAGTTGGTTTGACTCTAGTTACAGCGTCTATTACCTAGTCCTTACTTACATAGTTTCGGTACATTCAATTTAATAAAAAGCGTTTAAAGTAAGTAAATTTTCGACGTGTCGAGCGTCCGTCGGCTTGCGAATTGAGGAAAAGGAAACTTTGTTTTTAATTATTATTCTACCGATCGTATCTTTTGAGCTAAGTTCAATTCAAAGAATATTTTATTAATTTTATTCTATACTGTTATATTGAAATATTCCGTATTACAACGTAGATTGGTTTTTAGGAAAATTGATAGCGCGAAACATTTATTATTAATTTTCAGAATAGTAGTAATATTTCTTGGTTTTTAGGGTTCCGTACCTCAAAAGGAAAAACTTCGTTCTCCGTCTTCTTCGTTCACTTCGTTGTCCGTTTGTCAAGACCCTTTTTCTCAAGAACGCGTGGAGTTATCAAGTTGAAATTAATAACAAATACTCAAGGCTGCAATCCCTTCAAACAGTAAAAAACAATCAAACTTCTAAGTCAACGCAATCAAAAGATACGGGCGTTTATGTTCCGTTTATGCCGCATATTTTGAGTACTCCCCGTTGACCTAGAATCATGAAATTTAGCAAGAAGAAATTTCATGTAGCACAAGTAAAGGAAAAAATCCGAAAACCGTTTTGTAGGCAAGTTATTAAAGAAAATGTTTTGCTGATTACAAACTTATTTGCAGTTTGTAAACTAACCGCGACCTATGACGATATATGGCGACAATAGTTTACTCACGGCAATGTGAAGTTTGTCCCTCAATCCAGTTTATCTTTTCGATTGAGCAATATTCAGTGCTTTCATAGTTTATGAACTTCAGTCATGTTACCTAGTTTTTGTGAATGTAGCTGTACATTACCTAACTGCTTACACTTTTATCATCATCATCATCATCATCATTTCAGCCGAAAGACGTCCACTGCTGGACATAGGCCTCCCCCAAGCACCTCCACTTCGACCGGTTTTGTGCTTCTCGCATCCAACGAGTTCCTGCGGCCTTCACACTTTTATACGTACTTATTATTCTATAAGTACTCGTACATAGCATTTGTCAAACGAAAAAATGGGAAAAATATTCGAGACACGTTTCCCGTGATAAACTATTTACATATCTACAAATTTGTACGGAACCCTCGGTGCGCGGGTGCGTCTCATTTCATATAAAGTTATTTCGTATATTTTTATTTCAATAACGTTCACAAGATATAATAAACGTGAGATATACCAACTGTTGATATAATTTCTTTACATATAACATGTATATATTCTAAAACGTATTTCGTATAACGTTATTGGATATAACGTTTATTTAATCGAAAATCATTAGGTCTATCGTTTAAAATATAAATTGATACCGTCATTATGGTAAACACCTCGATTCAGAGCAATCTGACTCGTATAGGTTCGGTTAGTAGGCCGTCGTGGCTTCGTGAATTAAAATATTATTTTAAAAAGTCAATATATTGTGCTACAAAAGTTAGTGACAGAAACGAATCGCTGCAAAACCGATTCCACGAAGTCTTGTCTGCTAGGGCAGACAAGACAAATTAACCCCTAGAGTGTAATTTAAGCCCGCGTAGGCGCGAAGGGGCGAGGCGGCCCGCGAGCTGAGGAGCAGGTCGGTGTAACCCTCACAGCCGCAGCTGAGGCTGGCTGGCAAAGCCGGCCAGCAAGCCGAAGCTGCAGTGGTGAGCGTTAAAACCATCTGCGACGACAAGCTCGCGTGGGACCGCTGAAGCGCCGCAGCGCCGGAGCCGTGACAAAAACTATGCCTTGCTGCATGTTGCATACTCGCTTGCATGCTGCATGCTTGCTTGCTTGCATGCTGCATACTTGCTTGCATGCATGGTGCATGGTGACATTATGGTTAACACCCCGATTCAGAGCAATTCAACTCGGATAGTTTAGGTTAGAAAGCTAGCATTCGTGGTTATTTTTTTTTGTAACCAGCCAGAAATAGGATCTCCGCCAAAATATCAAAAAAAATAAATGGCAGGAGGTGTTACTAGACCGACAACGAACCCAAAAATGTGATTAAAAAAATTTCTGTCTGTCTGTTTGTTCAGGCATCACGCAAAAACTACCGGTTCGATTACGATGAAACTTGGTATAATATTCTTTAATATCCTGGGCACCACACTGGGTACTTTTTATCCCGGAAAAGTATATACAATAAAAAACAAACTTAATTTTGCGGTTCGATCCCTAGACCCGATTACTGTACCAACCGCAATTAATAAGTTTGTCGTAGGTTACGTCACCCGCAGAGGGGTAGGATATAAGCAAGGCTATTAAACATCACGCTGCGACTCTTCGGAGCCGAGCAGAAAGAAAAAAAAAGTCAGAAAGAACGCCAAGCGAAAACGAAGTAATAGCGCGGGCAGGCGATGCAATGCGATATGTCGGGGGAACCAAACATTCCACGCGGACGAAGTCGCGGGCAGAAGCTAGTTATAGCACATATTACTTGCCCTGCAAATGAGAATCGCTATTAATGGACTTAAGACTTAGAGCTAGTTTCTCGAACGAAAATTTCGCAAAATTAATGTGACTAATTTGTCAAGTGGGCGTAAAGATTGACAGCGTTTGTACCTACTCTTGATTGCCACAAGTAAAGCGCTCTCGTTCGAGAAACTGACCCTAAGCATATGTTTTTGAACCCACAAGACACATACCTAGAAGTTTTCGAATGAGTTTTGAGTACGAGTACTCTAAAAAACTATGTTTTATTGCAGTGTCACGAACATATTCCTGGTGAACCTGTCGGCCGCAGACCTGCTGGTGACGAGCATCTGCATGCCGATTCAGCTCAGCAAGGCCATCACCCTCGTGTGGTTCTACGGGGAAACGGTCTGCAAGATCGTAAATTATATTCAAGGTAAATAAGTTAGGGATATGTTGAAAGGAAGAAAGGCGACTAAGGGTCTCCCCATATTTATCGACGCGGAATCGGCTAACACCGGTCAAAAAAGCCTTTATGTCTACGTAATAAGGGTGTTACTAATACCATTCGCATCGGCTCGGCTCGGACGACGCGTCGCGACGCCGACCGACGGCGAAACGAGCCGTTTGCCTATTAGCTCGGCGATAAGTTGAGTAGTTTGGTGATACGCACTCTGCTTAAGCCGATTCCGCGTCGATAAATGTGGGGAGACCCTAAAGGTATTTACAAGGCTGATGTCAGTGGAAACGTCGGCAGGAGACGCCCTGAAAGGACATTATACTTACTGTGCTTATTGGTGCTGTGCTTCAGAAAAGTCAGGTGCCTAGTAGGTACTTGCAACTGGAGTGAGTATATGAGCAGATGTATTAACGTGTACAAAGGAGTATGTAAGGATCATCAGTAGGTGGCGTTCTGCAGTTTCTGTCTGCAGCGACGGGAAAAAGGCGTGAGGTTTTGTATGTATCTAAATAAGTCTTTTTACTCCACTAGGGCGAAGCAAAAAGGAGGGTTATGATTTTGACCGGTATGTCTGTTCCCTCATAACTTCTAAACTACTTGTCATAATTTGACAAATGAAGTATCGTTAGAAGCGGTTTGATCATCCGCTGGTTATAGGTTGACGTCACATTAAATTGATCATGGCGCCCTCTAGCGGACATAAAGACATGATCTAAATAAAAATTTTTTAACCATGCCGGATTTGTTATCAAATGAAAGGGCTTAATTAGCACACTTCAAAAATATAAATATTACTGAAACAAGTCCCAAAATAATTAAAAAAAAAAAGTTTTAAAACTAAAACCCGACTACTGAAAAGGATGAAACAAGAAAGCACCTTCCCGTAAAACCGGAATTATGAAGTAATAGTAACTAGAGCCAGCGACAGGCATTGGTGTTCGTGCGTTGTAGGATGCGGGCATTCGAGGTAAGTGAGTGATGACAGCGATCCACGCGATCATCTAGGATTAGAGTCAGCTCACACGCAGACTTATTAATCGCATGTATTTAATTGAACCCCAATTATTTACTAAATCCTGTTTCTAAATAAGCACACACATTTTTGGACTATAACAAAATCTACAGCAGACCGGATTAATTGGTAATCTAGCGAACGAAATGGATCTTGTTGAGATTAAATTCATGGTTGCCCATAAATTAAACGACGTTGGGCTGAACCCAGTTCTGTCACTCGCCAATTATCGGTAAGGGCTTTTTACCCTTAGGTATAATTTAATACTCACACTTTACCTCTCTTAACCTGGCAGCATTCGCAAAGTATTTACCTACCGGAAATGTTGCTACCGGGTAACAAATACAACATAATTTAAATACCATTATCTACGAAAATATTGTTTTTTTTTTTAATTTATTAAAATGTATTTACTTAACAGTTTTATTGATATTATACAATAAATAGAATATAAAATTCAAGTTCAAGGTAATGTTTATTTATTAAAAATGGGAGCTTGTCATAGACGAGTACCTACAGATAGTGCCATCCACGAAGACGCGCCCCACTTTTCTTCCTAATCGTTAGTGGTTATCGCTAGTTAATTCCGCTAGTGTTTTAGTTTTTTTAACCGACTTCAAAAAAGGAGGAGGTTCTCAATTCGACGGTATGTTTTTTTTTTTTTTTTTTTTTGTATGTTTGTTACGCGACTACTCCGCCAATTGTAGACCGATTTTCAAAATTCTTTTTTTGTTCAAAAGGAGATACTTCCGAAGTGGTCCCATAGTCACCAAGTCAGGATCTGATGATTGGATCCTGGAGAAATCGAAGGAACTCTTCAAATATTATAGGCACACCTATAGCGATTTGTGTATTTTTTATAGTAACTCTTGCATTTGCTCTCGGAAAGCACCATTTGGTGAAGTGGAACTGATGATCAAGACCACAGATGGCCACCGGAACTACTCAATAATATCTAAGTATTTCGCGGGTTGCGATTCGATTACTTTAATATGGTTACTAAGCAATTTATGCTCGCCACGATGTGAAAGGTGATATGGAGCTGATGGTGGACCAGGAGAACTCCTCAACAATTAACTTCCCTGCATCGGGAAAAACAATATTTAGTAAAAGGCGATGAGCAAGTTGACACTAGGTTATTGTAACTTAGATAAATTATTAGGTCCTTACATATGAAATTGGCGTTTTGTATGGAAGGAACAAAAAGTCGAATATTTTTTAATATAGTATATTTAATTAATCAAAGTATGAACCATTGTTTTCAATGCACTTTTGCCATCTTATAGGTAGTTCATTGATCCCTTTACTAAAAAAACCAGTCGGACGGGAATCAATAAAATCTTTGAAGGCGATTTGGACTGCCCCATCGGAGTTGAATTTTTTCCCTTGCAAAAAGTTATCCAAATTGCGAAAAAAATGGTAATCTGTTGGAGCAAGGTCCGGGGAGTACGGAGGATGTCTAAGACATTCCAATTCAAGCTCTTCTAATTTGGTAGCCGTCTGTTGCGCAGTGTGTGGTCTGGCGTTGTCGTGAAGCAGCAGTGGCGTGGAGCGATTGACCAGCCTTGGTTGTTTAGCCGCTAGCTTTTCCATCATGGTTTGTAATTGCTGACAATAGACATCAGCTGTAATAGTCTGGCCAGATTTGAGAAAACTGTAATGAACAATACCGGCACTAGTCCACCAAACGCTTACAAGTAACTTTTTTGGGGTTAATTTTCGCTTGGGGCAGGATTTGGCTGGCTGGCCACGATCCAACCATTGCGCTGAGCGCTTCCGATTATCGTAAAGAATCCATTTTTCATCACAGGTAATGATTCGGTTTAAAATACCTACATTGTTGTGCCGGTTCAGTAATGTAACGCAGCAGTCGACGCGCGTTTGCCGGTTTGCTTCAGTCAATTCGTGAGGTACCCACCTTTCAAGCTTTTTAATCTTCCCAATTTGCTTCAAGTGAATTAAAACAGTTTTATCACTAACATCGAAGCCTGCAGCTAACTCGGACGTGGTTTGCGATGGGTCCGCTTCCACAATAGCCTTCAATTCTCCATTATCAACTTGGGTCTCAGGCCGTCCACGGGGCTTGTTCTGCAGGTCGAAATTTCCAGAACGAAAACGTTGGAACCAAAAACGAACTGTGTTTTCTTTTGCAACATGACCGCCATACACATCATTCACCCTTCGAGTCGTTTCCGCAGCACTAGTGCCACGGCGGAACTCGTACTCGTAAATAATGCGATATTTTAAATTTTCCATTTTGTAAAATGAGTGACGCAAACAGAAAAAACAGAAGAAAAAAAACAAATGAATGACGGTCATCGAAGCACAAATACATGAGTAAATAGCTGTACAAATTTGAATTTGGAATTCCTTACCAAAGAGGAGAAATTCGTGATTAAAGTGGCCAGTACGAAAAACGCCAATTTCATATGTAAGGACCTAATATAAGCAGACCCACTAAAAAGCGTGAAATAAAAACTTTTTAACAAAAATACAACCGACTTCCAAAAGAAACACTACAAAGTGAAAAATAACTTTAATTTCGGAAGTCGGTGGCAAAATACGTAAATACAAAACCAAAGACACCGACTTCCGAAATTAAAGTTATTTTTCACTTTGTAGTGTTTCTTTTGGAAGTCGGTTGTATTTTTGTTAAAAAGTTTTTTCGATACACACTAATTACCCACTAATAATAATTAGCGTGTATCGACAAAAGTAAAACACTTGCGGAATGTTGCGCGCTTGTGCTGTAAGCATTAGGAAAAAGAGTGGGGAGCGTCTTCGTGCATGGCACTATCTGTAACAAAAAATTATAAAATACTTTATACTTCTACTAGCTTCTGCCCGCGACTTCGTTCGCGTGAAATTTCTTATTCCCTCGACCCATCTCGTCGTATTGCATCACTTGCCCGCGTCTCCTGCTCTATCACTTCATTTCCCCATAACGCTTTTGCTCGGCTTCTAAGGGTCATAGCGTGACGTTAAATAACCTATAGCCTTCCTCAAGAATTGGGCTATCAAATGCAAGAAGAATTTTTCAAATCCGACTGGTAGTTCCAGAGATTACCCCCTACATACAAACTTACAAACATATTTTACCTCTTTATAATATTAGTATAGATAAAAATCGTTCGCTCGCGACGCTGCCAGGAGTAAAAATAAGCCGAAAATTAGATCAGCGCGGCTGAAAACAAACAAATGCACTTCACTCTCTCATGTTGCGAGCTGTCTGAGTTTACTTGTGGCTGCCTTCTAATGCGTTCCGTCTCCCGCGCGTTATTACCCTGCGAACGCAATTCACCCTGCTTACCCTACCTAGAGTTCCGTGTCGCCAGAGCGCTCAGAAAAGTAATAATTATCGTCTAAATAATACTCTGTGGTAGTTTTTACCCAGTAGCGAGTACTGCCGTGTTAAAGGTTATTAACAGGTTACTTCTATGTAACCCTGGAGGGTTAACGCAATAATAATGTAGATCAGTTTGGTCACTGTAATATAGACCGAAAGATAGTTCACAATATTAATAGTGGACCTTCCCTTGAGTTATGTTTAATGCTTGCCTATTAATTTACGTAGATTTTGCAGTCGATAAACGTGAAATAATGATTATTCTAAAGTCAAAAGTCGCGAAAAAAATCAGCTGTTCCCTACATTTATGTTCGCATAACTTGTCAAAATGTAGGGAACAGCCGATTTTTTTTTTGGTCCCATAGTAAAAGTTGTTCATAATGATGAGTACAATCTCCCATTTCCATCTGTCGCATGTTTTCAATTTCACCCTATATATACGGCGCTACTAATATTTAATTGTCCATTCCAACATTTTTATTGGCCATTATTACACTATTTGAATATTTTTGGTATTGACATGGTGGAATAATCAACCAATTTTCTTTTTATTAGGTACTGCTATAATGGACTTTTTATTTTTATTACTGAGGATAATGTTTCACTGACCCACTAATTTATCAACCGTCGAAAAATAAAATGACTGCCCGTTAATGTTTTAACTGGTCATAATAACCTCCCTAATGTTTAAATAAATATTGCCCTTTACTATTACTATTATACCACCTACCTTATATTTCCTTTATTCAACTAAATACATATAAATTATATTTTAAATATAAGAATATAAAAAAAAACATTAAAAAATATAAAAATTAGTAGCCCACCGGTATCGGGTAACAAGTCCCCTACATTTTAACGATTTATGCGAACATAAATGTAGGGAACAGCAGATTGTTTTTTCGCGATTTCAGGTTTGGTCCCATAGTAAAAGTTGTTCATAATGATGAGTAAAATCTCCCATTTCGATTTGTCGCATGTTTTCAATTTCAACCTGTATACCTAAGTGTTATACTCCTCCACGGTGGAGGCTCCACCTACCCCTTCCAAGCATACAGGCGTGATGTTATTTTTTGATTAAAATATAATACTGTCCCGAGTGAAAAGGTTGCTTTTTAACAAGAAAAAAATAACCTGTCCACGATTTATAAACAAGAAAACTGTTTTATCTTTCGGGTACAAAGTTCTTTCATAGCACAAAAGAAGAAAAGGTTATTTTTATCCGGATAGATTGTAACTTAACCAAAGAAAGGTCCAAAGAGCTTAATATTAAATTCCTTTGACATGTTATTCTGAGAAAAAAATATTTTCATTTGCCAAAAAAGGAGGAAAAACAAAACTTGACGAGACTTGATCATTGAAGGACCATTCCTTCAACGACCAAGTCTCCTCTAAACGTCAACCAAAATGTTTATTATGTATGATACATAATAACATTTTTGTTGGGGTTTAATTAAGTATATGAGAAAAGCGATGCTAAGCTTTAACCTATCAGCTCCTCTTTTTAACCGACTTCAAAAAAAGGAGGAGGTTATCAATTCGACTGTATTTTTTTTTTTTTATGTTTGTTATCTTATAACTTGCGACTAGGTGAACAGATTTTCATGATTCTTTTTTTATTTGAAAGCTGGTGCTTCCCGTGTGGTCCCATTGTCACCAAGTCAGGATCTGATGATTGGATCCTGGAGAAATCGAAGGAACTCTTCAAATATTATAGGCACACCTATAGCGATTTGGGTATTTTTTATAGTATCTCGTGCATTTGCTCTCGGAAAGCGCCATTTGGTGAAGTGGAACTGATGATGAAGACCACAGATGGACACCGGAACTACTCAATAAAATCTAAGTATTTCACGGGTTGCGATTCGATTACTTTAATATGGTTGCTAAGAAATTTATGCTCGCCACGATGTGAATGGTAATATGGAGCTGATGGTGGACCAGGAGAACTCCTCAACAATTAACTTCCCTGCATCGGGAAAAGCAATATTTTGTAAAAGGCGATGAGCATGTTGACACTGGCTATTGGGGCATTTCACGTGAAGCGGACAGGAAAAAAAATGTCAGGTTTTGGATTTTGTTCATAATTGGGTCAATTGTACTTCCATGGGACCTGAAAAATCGTACGTCGTTTTTTTTGTTTTTTTTGTTACCTAGTTACCAATTTATGCGACTTCAAAGAATTATCTTTGAGGAACTGATTTTTCGATAGCTCTTAATGAAGTTAACCAGATGGATTGAGTAATAAGTAAATAGTGTTTATTTGAGAGTATAAATTGTTTTTCTTGGAAATTGATTAAAATTTGGTTTTTTATTTTCTTATAAGTAGTAAACCGGAAGTTAACATTAAAAATCTGTTTTTTTTCAAATTCGCATTTTTTTATATTTTTTATTTTTACCTGAAAACATACCTTGTAATATAGAAATATCATGTGAAAAATTTCAGAATGGTATCTCGATTCGTTTAGAAGATAGATGAACTAAAGTACGAAGGTGCCGTATGACGCGAAGTACGGGCGGTTCTTTAGTATGGAAGTCTTACTCGCCAACGCAAGAAAACGATTCATATCATTATAAAATCGAATCGTATCCTGTTGTGACCTGTAGCGCCATCTCTTATCTACCAAAAATATCACTGACACTTCACCCGCAATCGACGTTAAATGTTAGAAAGAGATAGATAGCGACGCCTTAAGCATCACTCGATTTGACCGTTATTTATTTAGTCGTCACTTTGGCCGCTACGCGTTTGCAGTGTTGTGTTAAAATAAATTGTGTAATAATCTTATGTATTATGAATTACTACGGTAATCGGTGTTATACTTAACCCTTTTAACTTACCATCTCATTCGACGTCTACCAATGTTAGAAAAATTTCAACAAATTTAGCTGAGAAGTGGGGAGTTTCTTCTTTTGTTTACGTGTGTACGTCTTGCAGGTTACGCCTGTCGAAAGGAATACCTCCAGAAACCAATTTCGATCTTGTGTAGTCGCAGAGCAGCCAAACATCGAGTGAATATTCGCAAAACACTCAGAATGAATTGTTTGTTCCCGATGACGATAAACATAAAACTATTTCGACACAAACGGACACCGCAGCAGCAGATCAAGAAATTCTGCGCCAGTTAGCAAGCAGCAGCAAGCCATGGTCCGGGGCGAGAGGGAGTGGGAGGCAGTCACCTCCTTCTGCGAAGCAGTCATGCTAGCAAAGGAGGTGGCGGGATGGCTGAGGGAGAGAGCCTCACGTCCCAGCCGCCGCGGGAGACGTTCCGGGCGTCGGGAGCCGCGTGACGACTCCCGGCCACCGTAGGCGCGGGCCTGCGGACGGAGAGTAATGGGTAGCTCACCGTCCGATCAGGACCAGGCCCGTGCCGGACGGCGCGTGTGTTCCACGCGCGCCTCAAAGAGATGTCAGCAAAAAGGAAGGGGCCTGCCAGGGCCGAAGACTGCCGGGGGTGCGGAATTGTCCGAAAGGGTTACCGCTAAGGAACACGGATGGGTTTTAGTCAGTAAGAGTCTGACACTCCCTTCCGCTCCACCCAGAGCGGGAGGACTCATTTGATGGATTCCTATTCATAAAAAAAAAATACGTGTGGCACTCGGGGACTGCCGCGGTAAGCTATTGCATAACATTTTTTTTATAAACTTACTAGCTGCGCCCCGCGGTTTCACCCGCATATGTGTCGATCCCGTGGGAGTATCGGGATAAAAACTATCCTATGTCCTTCCCCGGGACTCAAACTATCTTTATACCAAATTTCATCTAAATCGGTTCAGTAGTTTAGGCGTGAAGAAAAGACAGACAGACAGACAGAGTTACTTTCGCATTTATAATATTAGTTTGGATGCGAGCTTCGTACAGCCTACACGCATACGTCTAGTCGCACGCACACAAACACCGTGCCGAAGTCTGCCGAACTGAAACGACGTTAGACGATGCACGGCTTTCAACGCCGCACCGCTGCGCTGTGCCGGTCGGAGTGGGGGGTGTAAGATTTATTTTCGATGATTGATATGATTCGGTCGACGCGCTCAAAGCCCGCGATAAAAGCTATGCAATAGCTTAAAAGGCGTCGCATAAATTGGTAACTAGGCAAAAAAAAACAAAAAAAAACGACGTACGATTTTTCAGGTCTCATGGAAGTACAATTGACCCAATTATGAACAAAATCCAAAACCTGACATTTTTTTTCCTGTCCGCTTCACGTGAAATGCCCCTATTGTAACTTAGATAAATTATAAAAAGACCCACTAAAAATCGTGAAATAAAAACATTTTAACACAAAAATACAACCGACTTCCAAAAGAAACACTACAAAGTGAAAAATAACTTTAATTTCGGAAGTCGGTGGCAAAAAACGTAAATACAAAACCAAAGACACCGACTTCCGAAATTAAAGTTATTTTTCACTTTGTAGTGTTTCTTTTGGAAATCGGTTGTATTTTTGTTAAAAAGTTTTTGTTTATTCTGTAACCTAAGTAGATACTTTTGGCTAATTTGAATTGCCCTTCCGCCAAATAGTCTTGTCTGTACATCAGTCAAGATTTGATTGATAATATTTCATTAGCACTTCATCGCATCTCTGTTTAAAAACGTTGCTTAGTATGGAAACGTTTAAACGTCAAAAATGGATAGTTTAACATTCGCTTATCATTATTTATCTTCGAGCAACGTTTGTAATTAAACCCGACAAATGGATAAAGGCGGACTAATTGCCATAAGCATTTTCTACCAGATAATATTTTGATTTTCCCAGAACTTACAGTTACATAATCTGTTTTAACATCAATTATATATTTGGCTATTTTGCCAGATACCAGATTTTATAAATACCTACCTTACTACCTTTTACAAACCAACTATATTTTATAACTAGCTTCTGCCCGCAACTTCGTCCGCGTGAAATTTCACCCTCCCCCATTCACCATCTTAGGGGTGGAATTTCGAAAAACCCTGTCTTAGTGGATACCTAATCTTCACAAAGAACTATGTCCCTAGGACCAGCGATTTAGGCTGTGCGTTGATATATCAGTTAGTCAGGACTTTGAATTTTATATACAGAATGAAATTTAATTCATGGGCATCCTTTTAAGAGGTCATTGTACTCATAATTATGAACAATTTTTACTATGGCGCAAAAAAAAACAGCTGTTCTTTGCAATTATGTTCACATAACTCGTCAAAATGTAGGGAACAGCTGATTTTTTTGTCGCGATTTCAGGTTTGGTCCTATAAAAGTTTTTCATAATGATGATTACAATGACCCCTTAAAAGGATACCCGTGAATTCAATGTCATCCTGTCTCTAGATCAATGTAGTTTCTGTCTCGTGAATCAGGTATAGAATAATTTTCTACCACTCAGCTGTCGTCCATCCCTAGTTTTTTTTTCCTGCTCCCATCTTAGGGCCTCCTTGAAATATGTGTCGGCACTCAATGGTTTACGACTAGTAATTAGAACTGATCTAATGGCTTTCTGGTTTAACTGTTGCAATAAAATATCACTTGTTGCTATGTAGAACTACGCATTACGAGTAGGTATTCCAAAGCATCAGATGAAAGTTTAAACAAACCTTCTTTTAGGAATTAGTGACGCATTCGTCTTTATTAAGAAGGTTTAAAGTTCACTTTTCCATGAATTATTGTTTGAATATCATTCTTAAAATGTAATTGATTAGTTTTTAAATTATACATAGAATTCACGAAAAAAAATTGAGGTTAAGTATAGAAAATTGTCAAATAACAAGTCTTTGAAGTAACTTTAAATTGGAATTTCGGGTTTAATCAAACAATCAAATCAAAACACTCAACTTGTAAGCGGCGCTTCAAATTGGCATCCACAGGTAGGTATGTTTTCAGGTCCATTTGTTTACATTTTCATTAGATAATTTTGGAACGGACTATAGTACGAATCACGCACACATAAATGTCACTCTTTGTATGCGCATTTTTTTAGAAGAAATTCGCGAGTGAGTCTTCGTAATTCTTTGTTTCTTATGTGTGTGGGTGAGTCTGACAGCGAGTTCTTGTTTCTATGTTATCTAACGTGTTTCAAGGTTTACTGTGGCAATCAACGTCACTTGTTGCTACTTGTTCATTCTGTTTAAGGGTCCGTTTGACGTCAGTTGGACTTTATGAGTCGATGTTAACGAGCAGTAAAGTAAAGGTTTGATAGACCTATGGTTGGTTGGTAGATTGGCCACGTGCTAATGGACTGTCAAGAAGTAACAAACATTGGTTATCTATAAATAGTAAAATAAAAAGTTGCTTTTCGTGTTTGTCAGTGTGATCGATTACTTCTTCTTTTTTAATGAGGTTTTCATAAAAAGATTTAAGGACTATAGACAATACAAGGACTACGTAGACTATAGAGAGGCTATCAAAAGACGTCGTCTAGCGTCATGGTTTTGCGTTTTCTCCATCATTTAGAGAAATTTTGGCATTAGCTTTTTGTTTAATTATTCAAAATTACTTTAACTATGTATAATAACGCTTCTAATGTTGAAATGAAAAAATAGCTAAGACTACGGAGCTTCCGCCAACTACATATATATGTATATAAAATTCAAAGTCTTGACTGACTGATATATCAACGTACAGCCTAAACCACTGGTCCTAGAGACATGAAAGGAGGGTGTGTTCTTTGTGAAGAGTAGGAATCTATTAAGAAAGGTTTTTTCGAAATTCCACCCCGAAGAGGGTGAATGGGAGGAAGGTGAAATTTCACGCGGACGAAGTCGCGGGCAGAAGCTAGTGAGCAATACTAGATGAAAGCGCCCATATACTGTTCATTCTGTTCCTGCATCATTTTCTAATTTATTCCGGAAGGTTTTTGTGTATAATATGTTCAAAGAAGTCTCGTTGTTTTGGCATGTTGTCTTTGACGGTAGAATGCACCCGTATGTGAAGCAAGGGCGTGGGCGGATCGCTAGTAATTCAATAACACTTCAATAAACTCAAAACCAACCATTGTGGATAATATAACTTGTTGAACACAAAGATAAAATTCATCAACAATACGTATGAAATTGTTTAGGAATAGCGATGAACACAGTTCGCTTTTGGAATCTATTTTTCTTGGATTTGTACCCGATTTCCTTATTAAAAACAAATACGGTAGGTCAGCTTTGGTATTACACTTTGTATTACAATTAGTAGGCAATGTTTCTAAAAACATTTATTGCTGAATTTAACGCTATATCTTCATGAAAAAGCGCTCTCAAGCTTAGCTTACTAGAGAGCTCTTCGATTATAGCTAGATTTCGCTTATTAGCTTTATTCATAGATTTCTGGAAAGCTCGTGACTAAATAATAACAGCCGCTTGCCGCGGTCGGTTCGTGGATGGATAACCATCCATTACAAATCAAGACGAAATCACGTTAAGCGGTTGGTCCCGGCTCTCATTTGTAGATCTTTGACAGTCGTTATGGGTAGTCAGAAGACCAAAAATCCGACGACTAGTCTTACCAAGGGATATCGTGTCACCTAGTAACTGGGTTGTGAAGGTCAGACAGGCAGTCGCTCCATGTAAAATACTGATATCTATTCAGCTGTATCCGGTTAAACTGGAAGCCGACCCCAATATAGTTCAAAAAAGGCTTGGCAAATTGATTGATAAATTTCTAGAATATCAGCAATCTCCTTCTACTGTCATCTTTCTGACATTAGGGCTTCCGTCACTTTGTCAGTTGTTGCCAGAGGCAGGGAGCTGGCGTGAGCACCTGCAGAATTGGTAACAGTGACTCAATATCACATTCGCAAAAGTATCTTTTACTTTTTTTTTATTTGAAATGGGTTTGCTCTTGACTCTAGTCTAGGGCAGAGGTGACAGAGACAAAGTTGATAAAGGTATTAAGCGAAATCTAGCAATAAAGTATCTAATGAAAATGTAAACAAAATGGATCAAAGTCAACCTGTGGATGCCACCTTCAAAATGCTACTTACTAATTAGAGTGCTTGGATTAGATTCTAAATAACATAGACTATGAAGGAGTAATACTGTTTGAATTTATCTGTGGAGGCTTATAATTAGCAATTTAGTTATACAGGGTGAAATTTAATTCATGGGCATTCTTTTAAAGGGTCATTGTAATCATCATTATGAACAACTTTTACTATGGGACCAAACCTGAAATCGCGAAAAAAAATCAGCTCTTCCCTACATTTTGACGAGTTATGTGAACATAAATGCAAGGAACAGCTGATTTTTTTTTTTCACGATTTTAGGCTTATTCCCATAGTAAAAGTTGTTCATAATGATGAGTACAATGACCCCTTAAAAGGATGCCCAATGAATTTAATTTCACCCTGTATATTATTGCTATTTTAATGTTGTTAGTCTGTAAGCCTTCCGAAAATAAAAAAAAAGATAAATACTTTTGGAACAGACTATAAGTGCTCTTTGCCTATCCCATCAATACTATAGCTTCTATTTTTGTTCTAGGCGTAGCAGTAGCAGCCAGCGTATTCACAATAACAGCCATGTCAGTTGATAGATGGCTCTCAATATCACCAGAACCAAGGCTCCGACCACCAGGACGGAAGCAGGCATTGCTCCTGCTGTTACTGTTGTGGTGTGCTGCCTTGCTGATATTCATACCACTGCTGATGGTGGCCACTGTTAGAAGAGAACCTGTGCCTATTATATCGAAGGCGTTGAAGAATATATCGGTATGTATGAGTAAATTCATTGTATGAACTTTTTTGTGCTGCTGAATGTTTTTAGCGACATTATTAAGCTCGGCACACAACTAGATATAATATATATAAATATAAATTATAGCTATACCTACATAATAAATTATGATATATTTTTTATAATAATTTTCGAGCGACCGCACACACAGCTATGATATACATTTCTGGGACGTCACCAACCTATACTGCAATGATATTCAAGTAAATATCATTGCTATACTGTAATTTATATTATAGCTTGGCCGACCATCAATGAAAATAAAGGCAAAATATATATTATAGCTAGGTTATGACGGGTTTAAACAGAGTTTCAATGACGAGTTTATTTTGATATACAGGGTGTAAAAAGACCCATAGAATAGCCGCTAACCACGCATTCTGTAAACCAAACTAAGTAACATTGCACAAAAATAATTGCTGGGAAAAGACTTATTTTTTGTGTGAAAAGGATGTTGGACGTTTTGGTACTCAATATATTTATTGCTTCCACATGTGAACTTTGGTGGTAGGTTTTACAGAAATGATCATTGTGGACCCTGTCGGGCACCGCAAACGTAAGAGAGAGGAAGACACTTACTACCTACTACTACTTACTTACCTACTTTCTTATTGCTTCTTCTTATCGTGTCGATGGCAATTTATAGGTATACAGTCAGCTCAGAATTTGGGTCCAAGCTTGGCACCTTCAGTAGGGTCCATTAACTCCTGTAGGGTGCAGACAACAAGAGATGCTGGACACGATGTTATGCCCCATTGTTTGTGGGACAGCACCTCATTTACATTTTACACTCCAACACTTCTTGTTGCTTCTTTTGGCAAACAGAATGTTGAATAACAAATACAAAATTATGGTTAGACACAATTTTTTTAGTTTTTCCTGTAACTCTATAAGATTATATTCTTATTTCTCTAAAGTAGAATCGTATTAATTATCGTATTGTCAGTTGCTGCCAGAGGTAGGGAGCTGGCGTGAGTGCCTGCAGGTTTCGTAAATCGAGTTGAACGGCGTGCAATAGAAGAGGCTTATGTCCAGCAGTGGACTGCTATAGGCTGATGATGATGAATAATCGTATACCTACGTTGAAAAAGGTTGGATTTCGTATGTTTCCATTTGAAGTCTCTATACAGGGTGGCAGAGACATCAAGTGCTAACTGTACCTAACCATGAATTCAACATAATGATTCTGAACCCGCTTGCGTTGAAACTTTTCATAGGTTATTAAAAAAAATCTACCCAATACCTATTGGGCTAAAAATTTCTACCCTAGGGGGTCTAGAATCATGTGCTGAATTCATGGTTACAGTTTGCGCGTCGATGTCGGGATACCTGCCTCCCTGTATATTTAGAAATATTACTAATAGATATGAATATTCAATATATTAGCAAAAATTATGCCCGACATCAACATCTGATTTGTACACGTTATTTCCCTTGTATGACCAATTATAATATAAAACTAGCTGCGCCCCGCGGTTTCACCCGCATAAGTGTCGATCCCGTGGGAATATCGGGATAAAAAGTATCCTATGTTCTTTCCCGGGACTCAAGCTATCTCTATACCAAATTTCATCTAAATCGGTTCAGCCGTTTGAGCGTGAAGGAGTAACAAACATATAAACACACACACACACAAACTTTCGCCTTTATAATATTAGTGTGATAGTGTGATTAAATTCTCATCATCATCATTATTTCAGCCGAAAGACGTCCACTGCTGGACATAGGCCTCCCCCAAGCACCTCCACTTCGACCGATTTTGTGCTTCTCGCATTCAACTGAATCCTGCGGCCTTCACAAGGTCGTCGGTCCACCTTGTCAAGTGGGAGGCCTAAAAAATAAAAATTAAATAAATGTCATGTAATGTAATAAATGTTTTTAGTTAAATTCTATCTGAAATAAAAGTTTTCTATTCTATAACTACTACAGAGTAATTACAAATCTAAAACGTTTGACCTCAAACAAAACTTATTACTACATTACGTTTTGCCCACAACTTCTATGAAATATATTTTAAGAGCAGACTAGATAATAACATACACAAAGTTATTGCATAGATAATAATCATTTGAAAAGTTGTAAAACAAATTAATCTGTTTACATTATATTCAATTGCGTGAGCATGAAGTTTCTAAAATTTACAAGAATTAAGAACAACATTCTAGCTGGGGAGCATCCCATACTACGCTTGCGTTACGCGTTCTCCACTCCAGGACTCGTCTGCTCCACCGGCTATCGGTGCTTCGACAAACATGACCAGTCCACTGCACCTTCAGCCCCCCAGCTAGATGGACGGGCGACCTAAAGAAGGGGGCTGGGACAGAATGGATGCGGAAAGCGGAGGACAGGGTGTTATAGCGCAGTCTGGGAGAGGTCTATATCCAGCAGTGGACTGCAATAGGCTGAGTTGATTGATTGAAAAACAAAATTAAATACCAAGTATTTTAAAGCAAGACGTATTTAATGCAACTTATGGACAAAAAAGCAAGAACAAATTCTTAACTCACTCTTTCTAAAAGGGTTGGGATAGAATATGAGGACCCTTATGGAAAATTGGACGCCAAGTGTTCTTGAATAAGTCCATAATCACATATTTTTGAACTCAGTAATGGCACATTAGGAGATTATGCGCCAAAAGATTTAGAAACAAAAACAAGAATGATCTTAAACTTTTATAATAATAATAAAACGCTTATTTCAGGTTAAACCCATAAAGCCTAATAGTAATAAGGTAGTCAGCGTACAAATACAAATATTAACAAAATCAAATAATTCAATAAAAAGCAGATAGGTACAATAGAAATTAAGATACATAATAATTATATAGATTAAATTAAATAAACAATGTCAATATTATATATTATTAAAGTAAATCAATCAATTAAAATTAGTAATCATACATGCATAATACATTACAAAAAAGCGGCCAAGTGCGAGTCGGACTCGCCCATGAAGGGTTCCGTAGCAGCAAGTAACATGATATAAAAGTTCTTGTAGTTCGTTGTAACTTTGTGAAAGGTAAATTGCGGTTTTCGATTTATGACGTATTAAAAAAAAACTACTTACTAGATCTCGTTCAAACTAATTTTCGGTGGAAGTTTACATGGTAATGTACATTATATATATTTTTTTAATTTTATCATTCTCTTATTTTAGAAGTTAGAGGGGGGGGGGGGGACACACATTTCACCACTTTGGAAGTGTCTCTCGCGCAAACTATTCAGTTCAGAAAAAAATGATAGAAACTTCAATATAATTTTTGAAGACCTATCCATAGATACCCCACACGTACAGGTTTGATGAAACAAAAATTTTTGGAGTTTCAGTTGTAAGTATGGGGAACCCCAAAATTTATTGTTTTTTTTTCTATTTTTGTGTGAAAATCTTACTGCGGTTCACAGAATACATCTACTTACCAAGTTTCAACAGTATAGTTCTTATAGTTTCGGAAAAAAGTGGCTGTGACATACGGACGGACGGACAGACAGACAGACAGACAGACATGACGAATCCATAAGGGTTCCGTTTTTTGCCATTTGGCTACGGAACCCTAAAAATAAAATAATTACAGTCCGTATTGTCCGTATGAAACGATAAATATAATATTATTTCACAAATAAAAATATAGGTTACAATCACGGCTTTATGTAACTTTAATTATAAAGCAGATATATGGTTTCATGAGCAATAAAACAAAATTCCCCAAACGGAGCAATAATCTTAATTAAAATGGATACTCAATATTCAATTCTTTATTACATTCCATATAGATGGTATAACAAAGTAAAATATCAATATAAACCCTATCGGGCACAGCAAAATTAAGAGACAGAAAGAGGGCGAAGTAGCAATTCAATATTATTATAAGATGTGTTTAATTGGGTGTATAATTATTCATTCATTTGGGTGGATTCATTAATGTTGTATATTGCGGTATCAGACCTTCATTAAAACTTCTTGGAAACTTCTAAAATAATATAATATCTAGATTGGTTATAAGAATGTATCAAGGAGCGCCGTTGGGTTATTAAATTATAATAACCTATACCTAGACATACCTATCCATTATTATATCAGAAAGGTGAGTTATCGCAGCCATTTTACTGCAGGGTTAGTACCTAAGAGTACCTGATGACTAACATGGGACCCGTCTATGCTTATGTCAAAAGTAGTATCATTGGTCTCCGGCTATCAGCTTTAAGACGGTCTAAAAATAAAACAACTTACTCGTTTTTCTTGTGAACAGTCTTCGTAATTTTTCGAATACTTCCTCTTTGGTAGCATTTCTTCGGCGATTTCTTTGGCGAGCGCTGTTAGTTCTATAGAGTTATGAGAAACAGGGTGTAAAGTTCACTCATACTCTATAGAAAAGAGAGGATCCTCCGACCAGACGGATGTTGTGTCTGGCGGGCAACTGCCCGATGATTCATGTCGGGCCGTTGTATCTATGCTAGCTGCGCGGTAAACTCTGCTTGCGAGATGCAGGATTTGCGTGACGTCAGTATAAAGCGTTGTTCGCATGTGGCGTTGTAGATACCGCTACAGTTCGATTGAATGCTGATCATGCTATTTTAAAACCTGCAAAACCTTTATACGTGCTTCCCTTTTCTCTCCGTACTACATTATCTAGTTTCGGCACTTGTAAGCATTTGAGACAAATTAGGGCGATGATAATTGAGAATTAGTGTGGGTCGCTTTGGGTGATCAATCGAGTTACCTACTACGGTGTAAGGTCGTAGGTCAATATGTAGGTAATATTTGTTTCATTAAATATTGTAAGTATTGTAAAACAAGGCAACCTAAACAGTCTAAACACGTTTCACTGCACATAAAAACTTTCTGTTTATGTAGTTGTTAATGTAAATACGAATTGTCGCAATAACATTCCTAGTAGATAACTTGAAGGAAATTGTTCGGGAATTGCTAACGTCAGTATAAATAGTTTTCCCCGAGCCTTCGTTTTGATGCAATCTCCTGTTCAGTTTATGTGACATTGCTGATCGATTTAAACTTTTGGTTAGGGAGTATGAGAAAAAGAATATATTTTGATTGAAAATTATCACCTCAACCACAATTAACACGAGTAAACGTTTTAGATTCTCATAAAATAATTTATGTCCATAAACCTATAGCACCTACCCAAATTTTAAATTTGACTGTTGGATAAATTTTGTTTTGACATAACTACAGCCCGTTTGATTATTTATTTAACTATTTTGTTTATTTTATGCTCTTATTGTTTGTTTCGCAATTGATTATTATCAATATTTTTTTCTCCTTCTAAGTTTCCAGTGTTTCCACTATGTTATCAAAATAAAATCACTAAATCGTACCATTCATTCTAGATAGAAACGAGAGACGTGCACTTCTGTACCGAGGAGTGGCCAGGTGACAGGAAGAAACAGTTCGGGATGCTGAGCTTCACATTAGTATATGCAATACCAGGTTAGTTTGCTATTGACTTCTAAGAAACTATGAGTCATGTCGTGGCTGGATTATTACTTGAAGCAAGTTTAACTGAGTACTTAGGACAAGACACATTCAAAGTTTCAAGTTAGAGGAGGAAACTAATGCAATTCAATTCTGAACTTCAGCTCATCAAAAACTTGCATCCAATAAACTTCATCTTTGATCAGAACAAGTACAACTCGGATCATTTATTTATTTATATATTTATTTATATATTTATTTATATATTTATTTATCCTCCTACTGGAACGCCATACAGCAATTATACCAACGGAGCAAGAAATTACATCGTGTGCGGTTTTCATCCATCCTGTGCGCGGTGGACATCGAACGGGCGGCGATGGAACGCGCACGCCCACACAGGCAACGTCAGCTCCACAGTTCCACTACTCCATCCAAATTGCGCACATTCTTTGAGACTCAATGAATTTTTCAAAATAAATACATAAAATTATATAAAAACAGAAAATTTTGATGTGTCATCCTGCCTGACAGATGTCAGAACCAAATCATAAATACATTTATATATATTACTAGCTGCGCCCCGCGATTTCACCAGATCCCGTGGGAATATCGAGATAAAAAGTGTCCTTTGTCCTTTCCCGGGACTCAAACTATCTCTATACCAAATTTCATCTAAGTAGGTTCAGCGGTTTAGGTGTGAAAAGGTTACATACAGACAGACAGACAGAGTTACTTTCGAATTTATAATATTAGTATGGATTATCAATAAAGCTTTGATGACAAGGAATCCGCTTACATCTATTAAGCTCTAAGAGTTAGGGAAAATGTTGAAAACACTTTCCTACATTTACTTACCTTCACTTCACTTTCCTTATCCTTAGATCGTTACTCTATCCATCGTCCATTAAAACAATATTTATTCACTTAACGATTCTATGATTCAAATGTATTCGCTTCATTTCTACCTAGTGTCAAAGTGTCGTCAATGAAGATAAGCATTCAATGTTTTAGTTCCCAAAGTTGCTCATAGACATAATAATTTATTTTTATCTCCTCTATTTACTCAAGTTACATGATTACACAATATTAAATACATAAATCTGTGGCTCCTGTGCGTGTTTTTTCGAAACATAACACAAAAAACCTTACACATAAACATTTGTTTTCATACGCAAGCTGTCTCCTGCGTATTACCTAAAATATTTTTAGATTAGTGTCAACTATTCACAAGACAATATAACCTCAAAACCGGTCTCAGTTTTAACAATAAGCTTTCAAAATGCTAAGTGTGCGCGGTACGCGTGACGGTTCTTCACCCGCGCGGGGAATGTTTTCCATGCAGCTCGGAAAACAAAAACACCGTATTTTCATAAACAAATGTTTATGAACACGCCTCTTTGTTTTGATGTTTTTGTATAATGATCCAAAAAACACGCGCAGGAGACACGGCTTTACACACACAAAAGATAATAGATTACAATCGGAAACAAAACAACAACCACCGCACTCACACACAATGACTGTCAGTAGGTGACGTGCCAGTCGAGCCCGACTGCTATCGTCATGAGCACGCTGTTGGGGCTGCCGCCACCCTGCGCACCAGAGACGCGCTCTGCTTACGCATCGTTGTACAGTCAGCAAGCCAGAAGGCAGCTTCGAATCCTATCTCAGCCTAAAATAACAGTCCCAAACCAAATAACTGCAAGCCGGTAGACCAAAATTACAGCTGTCAATCATTCTTACAGAAATCGATAGAAAAGTCAATGATTGTCAAAATGTGTTATCGTGGCCTATACATAGTAAAGTACTGCCACAATACGGATATACGATTCCGAAGAAGCAATGGCTAAAGGGTCCCTTTTCAAAGCGGTCTTTAAGATACTTGCCCAAAAGTCCTTGGAGAGCAAATACACCGTGACCGAACCATTCGAAATCCCAACTATTTTCAATATCAAACGGAGCTTTCTCGTTTCGCAGTTTCTTTATGCCAATGTTTGTTTACATGGTCGCCGTAACATGTGGTATTTGTTCTTTCGAGTCATCGGCAAGCTTTTCTATATTGTTATTTCGGTGTGGTTTATGAGGCATGTGAATCAGTATTGTTACGACCTCATTGCTCTTTTGAAGGTAGGTTGGTTTTGACTATAATTGGTGTCTTATTTTTCTTTAATCTGGTTTCCCATTCATGTGGGTAGTTTGTTATTCGACACACCAGTAGAACCATCAATCAAAACTGGAGTAGTGAATACATATAAATCATATTGTAAATCCTAATACCAAAACAAATTCTCTGGTAGGTAACATTTCGCTTGTTTGGCAATAACAAGTCTTCATAAACAACAATAGCTTAATTTCTATTTTCATCATGAACGATGCTTACTTTACTGCAAATATTTATATTTGCAGCCTTTTGTATTTTAAATTGAGAGGATCTTCATCTGTTCATCTTGTTATATGATTATATAAGCGATTTTGTTTGATCTTAGTATCTAAGCAATTTCTTAGAAGTTCTTGGTAGTATTCGTGTTTTGATTGGTAAAAATGTTAACGGATTTTTAAATGGGGCTAAAAATAGTTATAATGACTTATTTATAAATTATACTTTTAGATATAATTTAAAATAAATAAGGAGTATTTTGTACTTGTCATTTTTAGGAGGGGATTCTTGTCATTTTTCGAGAAGCACAAAACCGGTCGAAGTGGAGGTGCTTGGGGGAGGCCTATGTCCAGCAGCGGACGTCTTTCGGCTGAAATGATAATGATGATGAAGGAGTATTTTGAGTGTTCGCATCCCTTATTTATTCATTATCTTTAACAATTTCATCTTCATTGATAGCAGTCAATAATTATTCATTCAATTTTGGTTTTTAATAAATATTATAGTTGGTCTGCTTATTAACTAAGCTCCACGTTCAAGAAAAATAAATAAAATAATAACAAACCCTTTAGTTCCTACTACCAAAATGATATGCAATTTATAAATTAATTCTTTTGCATTAGATATTATGGTAGAAGTCGTCTCTTTGGCGTAGGTCTCTCCAAACTTTTCGGTGTCGTGCTGCTTGCATCCAACTTGCTCCTACTCTTTCATAAAATATGTCCCGCCACCTTTTCTTCTGTCTGCGTTGTCTTTCTCTTGATAACCACTCTTTAGCTTTCTATTTGCATGTTGAAGTATAGGTTACAAAATTCTACTTAACTGGAATTTCTGAAACAATTTTGGAACAAAGTTATCTCGCGTATATCCGATTACAGCATCAGCGACGTTCTGATATTAATCAGTTCTTGGTATGCTTGAAACTGATACCAACAGTGGTACTCAACATTGTTCTAGGAATATTGTATAACATTGTTTGTTAAGACATAAACATGTAAGCTGGTAGTTGTATGATCACAATGATATAGATGTTATTATGTAAGGCGTGCTACACACTTGTTCCATTCGGTGTAATTCGGCACAGCCGGGTGGCAAAATCCAATATACTGCTCGGCTTAGCTCGAATTGTATGGAGCCGAACAAAAGGGACTCAGCCAGGGAAGATGCCAAACGGAGCTTGCCGACCGGCGCAAGTCGAATGAAAGCTAAATATTATGTGTGAAGTATGTAGCACCCCTTCTAAACATCAAGCTTACCTCCCTGCGTGTTTTAATTTTCATATTTGGCAATTTCAGAGGGGCAATTCTCGTAATTTTAAGAACGTTCACAGTCTGAAGGCTAATTCTCGTAATTTAAAACGTTCAAAATCTAGTCGCAGTCTCATCTCGGCGACAAACAAATGTCAAATACACAAAAAAAAATTCAAATACTTGTCAAAATGTAGGTAAATTAGAGGTATTTTTGACAGATTGAGACTGAGATCAGAGGGGCGATTCTCGTAATTTTAAGAACATTTACAGTCTGATCTGTCTCAATCTGTCAAAAATACCTCTAATTTCCCTACATTTTGACAAGTTTTTGAGATTTTTTTGTCGCCGAGATGAGACTGCGACTAGATTTTGAACGTTTTAAATTACGAGAATTGGCCTTCGGACTTGCGAGTGTTTTTATGCCCCTACCAATTTCATTTGTTTTTAATTGAGATTCATGATCAAATATTCCATTCCATGGAAATAACTGAATAGTATCGAGTTAGTGGCGATAGGCTCATCTTCTATTACGTGGCCAGAACATAATCAGTAAAATGTGATCACACCTCTGCTTAAACACAGCAGCACAGCAGTGATGTTGTTTCTGCATGATGTTAAGGCCACTGCACACTTGTAACACTCGACGCCATCCCACGCTTACATCTTGGCCAAATGATGAAAATAGCTCAACGAGACGAAAAATGTGGCCAATGAGTAAGCTTCATTGATGTCCTGTAACGTGGCGTGTTATAAGTCTGTTTCCGCCTTAATGATTGTACTCTGTGCAGATTTTGAATCATAACCTAAATCCTAAATTTACGTTTTGTAATTATAATAATAGTCGATAAAGTTATTATTTACACGACCGTAACGTCAAGGATCCGATGCGCTGATTGACACTCGATTTACTTTGTCACTCGACTTAACTCGATAATTCAAGTTGTTGATAAAAGGAGAATGTTTTTTCGAGTTATTTTTGTGGTATCAGTAACATCTGCCTGGTGGAATTTTTGGTAACTTAAAGTCTAGTCTTGTAACGTTGTAAACTATTATATTAGTAAATAGGCAAGCAAACCAAATCGTCAAGTTATTGTGATATAGTTCCGACCCGTACATATCTCTTAATGCGCCTTTGTTTTGTCTCACTCGCTCACGATCTTAGGAACCGGTTTACTTCCCACTCCACACGACCTATGCGCGCCGCGAGCCGCGAACGGCGAGCAGGCTTGAGGACGGTCAGTTGAGACGCGCGTTCACGCATTTCACACTTGTGCGTGACGTCACACGTGCAGTCTCACACTAAACATTCAAGCTCGGTTTTTGTTTTAACCGCGACTTGCTAAAGTTTTTAAAGTTAAAAAAAATAAGTTTAATAAAAATATAACCGTGTATCCCCGAATTGGGTAAGTGTTTGCAAAAGTTACGCATTGCTTTCTATGTGTCATGGTGGTCAATGATTTGCAAAATTGTGTTTCATCATCTTTCTTTCCTTGACATCCACTTCTATAAATTTTAGTAATTTCTTTTAACCATCAACCTTAGCTCATATCATTATTTGTGTTCGCATAATTTAATCGTGCTTCACACTCCTTTCTTTAAACATTGTAAACTCCGATTCTGAAGGTGACCTTTACACACACTCGCCTTAAGCGCAATAGTACTTCATCCGCTTACGCTTATGCTTACGCCGCCATGGTCACCGTCAGGAGAGGATTAGCAGAGGGCTCAGATAGTTATTTCTTGGACATAAATTCCAGGGTTTCAAGTTCCGGGTTCATTTGGCCCAAGAAAACCGCTGCCGTACTGCCGTGACATCGGGCGGTCTACATACAAGGCTGACATCTGGCACCACCTCTATCAACCCTGCGGGTCCTCTATCACCAGGGTCAACTCCTCGGCCCCTGCGTCATCTTCAGCTACGCGTAAAGCCAGGACAGTACTTGACGCGCCTACCTCCTTAGAACGGAAAAATTTATGACGGGTTTTTTTTGTACCTTCGACCTAAAATAAATTAATATTGAAAGTGTTTAGTGAGTTGTTATTTATCTCTTCAGTTTAGTTTTTAATAACTCACACGCTTCATTGGCGCCCTTATCGTGGTATTTTAATGGTCATATTTTTTTTCTGTTTCTGTGGAGGTAGTTGTTTTTTTTTGTTGGTGTTTGTGTGTTTTGTGTGCTTTGCTTTTTTTATTTTTGTGAAACGTTTTTTTTTTGGTTGCATAGTAACTAAGGTGTACGTTACAGAATACTAAGTTAGTATTGTAAGTACATAAAGTACAATCATGTTCAAAAACTTGTAACAATTTTGATGTACAGTCAGCGCACGATATAAGTTGCAATTTTTATTTTATTTTTTTTTTTGCTTTTTGCTTTCTCAATCTTTTTTTAACGTTACTTATTGACGTTATTTAAATCTTAGTACAGTCAGCAACATAATTTTTTTTAACATACATTTTTGTTAATATATTTTCAACTTTTATCGGGTTTCGTTCTTTTGTACGTACACATTAGTTGCATTTTTTTATTTTGAGCTTTTTATTTTTACTATATATATATTTTTTCTTTGTTATTGTGCTTGTGTTATTTTTTTTAGTGGAAGAACAACCAAGACGTTACTTACTTTAAAATTTAAATTGTTACAGACGGAGTACTTAGTACTTTTTTGTTTTTTCACTACCCGTATTTGTTCAACACTTACCCAACAATTTTTTTTATATATATTTTTTTTTTCATCTTTCTCTTTTCTAACATATAAAATTGTTTTTATAATGGCTTATCCCGTGAAGTTCATGTCGCTTCAAAAATCTGAGCTTGAGTATGAAGTTGCCATTAGGGGTGAATCACCAGCTGCCACAGTGCAGGAGTTGCGCAAACAGATAGCTAAGTGTGGACCATTATTTCCATCAGAGGATATTCTCACTAGCCCCTTCGAACCAACGGCCGACTTAAATGGTGTGCTGGATGTTCTTGAAAAGGTTAACGTCACTTTAGAATCTACGTCATTAGATAAGAACACATTGCTGCGAACCCAAAATTTGCTTAATCATTTATACCACCGGCTAAACCGCATTACATGTGATGACACATTAAGGGAAGACTACGAACAATGTGTTAGCCTTTTCAAGAAGGCCACAATAAGGCTTATGTCACTTAGTGATTCAGCCTTAGATCCCCTAGCTACTACTAGTAGTGATTACATACCAGCTACTCTTTCGACACCGGTTAATGTCACCGTTACTTGTGATGGTAACAATAACAAATTCTCAAAATTAAAATTCGACGGCAAGTCTTGCGTCCGGGCGTTCATTCAACGTTGTGAGGAAATTTGTGTCGCTAAAAATATCTCGCACGATAAAATCGTGACAAACGCTACCGACATATTTACCGGTGACGCACTACACTGGTACAGGAGTATTAAGGATACGGTTACGGGTTGGAACGATCTTACAGTGTCTTTGAGACGTGATTTCGATCAGTCTGATTACGATTACAGATTGCTTGCAGAAATTCGGTCTCGCACACAGGGAGAAACTGAAAATATTATTATTTACCTTTCCATTATGTCTGGACTTTTTTCACGTCTGACGAAAAAAATATCAGAGGAAGATAAGTTGGAAATCTTACTCCACAACATTCGTCCTGTCTACGCTAACGCCCTTTCTTCTGTATCAGACATCAAATCTATTGATGAATTGCGAACCTTGTGTCGAAATTATGAGGCTATTCAGTCACGTTTTTCTCAATTTAGGGAACCTCCAAAACCGTGCTCGAATACACTAGCTCCTGAATTTGCATATTCAGGGCAGTCTAATAGTAAAACCTACTCTAAATATAATAATAACTTCAACTCGTTTCATAAAAACAACTCTAAACATAATAATAACCAAAATAAACCTAATTCTAATAACAATACGGAACCTACTTTGGTTGATACAGTTGATAGCTCTAAGTCTAACAAGAAACAGCGTTACTGCCCCCGTTGTCGTAATAATACACATAATCTGAGGCAGTGTACTGCTAGCAAAGATGAGGTGGTATGTTTCAGATGTGGCCACAAAGGTGTAAAAGCACCAGACTGTCCAAAGTGTGCTAAAACCAAACAAACCAACCCAAAAAATTAATTAACGAGAATTGTGTAAATAACAAATTTGATAGGGAAGACTGGGAAAACTGGTTACAAACTATCAAATTATTTTTTAAATGGTATAACATCTACTCAATTCTCGATGATAAAGGTGATCTCGATGATAGACCTTACGTATCTGTTAAGATTAACGACCTCACTGTTTCGGGTCTTCTAGATTCTGGCTCAGCTGTAACTATTTTGGGTAACGGAGTTCATTCAGTGCTAGGTTCTTACGGCTTACCACTTGTCGAATCTGATCGTATAACAGTGACAGCTGCGGGAGGTCAGAATATAGAAAGTTTAGGTTATATCAATATTCCAGTTAGTTTCGAAAATCAATTTCATATTTTAAAAGCTTTTGTTATTCCAGAGATTAAACGTAATCTTATTTTAGGTATAGATTTTTGGCGTAAGTTTAAACTATGCCCAAAGTTTATTGGCAGCATTGCTATGGCCAAAACTAATAATTGTTCATTGGTTACTTCTCATTCAACCTTCATACAGGGTTATGATAACCTCGATCAGTCACAAAAACAACTGGCCGATAATGTTATTAACCAGTTCAAAGACATTTCATATCAGAGCAAGGGTTTGGGCGTAACAAGTCTTATCACGCATCGCATTGACACTGGTGACTCGGAACCAATTCGCCAGCGGTACTATCGTTTATCACCGGAGAAGCAGCGTATCTTGGTGGAACAGGTTGACGAGATGCTTTCACTTGACGTGGTCGAGCCTTGCGAGAGTGCGTGGTCATCCCCTGTTCTGATCGTTACAAAGAAGAACGGCCAACCTCGTTTTTGCCTGGACAGTCGTAAACTCAATTCCGTCACTAAACGAGATGCATACAATCTTCCTTACATTTCCGAGATCTTAGATAATTTACGTGATGCGCGCTATTTGACCAGTATTGATTTATCCAAAGCATTTTGGCAGATTCCGATTGCTACTGAGGATCGCGATAAGACTGCGTTCTACGTTCCCGGCAGAGGCACATTTCGTTTCAAACGGACTGCTTTTGGCCTTACCAATGCACCAGCTACTCAGCAGCGACTGGTTGACTTACTATTTTCTAAATTCGATCTCAAGGTGTTTGCTTATTTGGATGACATCATCATCATATCTGAAGACTTTAATAGTCACGTGACACTACTTTTACGTGTACTCGACAAGTTGAAACAAGCTAACCTAACAATAAACCTTGAAAAGTCAAAATTCTTCAGCTCTCAGCTTAAATATCTAGGGTATGTCGTTGATGGCTCTGGCTTACGTACAGATCCAGCCAAGGTTGAGGCCATTCTTAATTATCCGACACCTAAATGTCGTAAGGACCTCAAACGTTTTTTAGGAACTGCGACGTGGTACAGGCGTTTTGTTCCTAACTTTAGCACTATCGCTGGTCCCTTAAATAAGTTGACTTCATCCAAGAAAGGCACCCCTTCTTTTAAATGGACCCCTGAAGCTGATGCTGCGTTTCAAAACTTAAAAGAATGTCTAATTTCTGCACCAGTTCTATCCTGTCCAGACTATACCAGGCCTTTCGAAGTGCATACAGATGCTAGCAGTTACGGTGTCGGTGCAATGCTTACTCAGTCGATAGATGGAAAAGAACACCCTATTGCATACATGAGTAGGTCACTAACCGCTGCTGAGAAGAATTACAGCATAACCGAACGCGAAACCTTAGCCGTTCTTACCGCTCTCGAACATTGGCGTTGCTACATTGAGAACGGTCAACAGTTTACTGTCTACACGGATCACAGCGCTCTTAAGTGGTTTTTGTCCTTAAGTAACCCTACTGGTCGACTAGCTCGAAGGGGCGTACGTCTTTCAGCCTTTAACTTCGTCATAAAACACCGACGAGGCGTTGATAATGTTATTCCTGACGCGCTGTCCCGAATTGTTCCGGTTAGTGCCATTAATATTGCAAACTCTTATTCGGTTTCTAAAGACTGCTGGTACAAAAATATTTATAACGGTTGTTTAAATGATCCTTCCAAATTTCCAAATTTTATTATTAAAAATAATTCATTATTTAGATTATCAAAAAATAAACACGAACTCACTTCAGAATTCTCGTGGAAAGAGGTCGTACCTACTGAATACCGCGAGACCATAATGACTGAAAATCATTCCGAGCCTACAGCTGGACATATGGGTATTTTCAAAACTTACCGACGTCTTGCCTTACGTTACTACTGGCCTGGCATGTACCAAGATGTCGTAAAATTTATTGGTTCTTGCGAAAAATGTTTAGCTTACAAGTCCCAAAATCATCAAATTTTAGGAGAAATGGGTCGTCCTAAACACTGTACGCGACCATTCCAAATGATCTCAATTGATCTCATGGGACCTCTTCCTACTTCAAAAAGCAAAATAATTATATATTAGTCGTAACTTGCTGTTTTTCTAAATTTTGTTTAATTTTTCCAATTAAAAGGGCTACTGCTGACATAATTACAAAAATTTTGGAGGAATCAGTATTCTTAACTCACGGCATACCTCAAACCGTGTTAATGGATAACGGTACTCAGTTTACTGGCAAGGTGACAGAGGCATTCTTTAAGAAATATAATATCCCTAATATTTATTATACACCTAAATACACCCCTCAGGTAAACTTAGTAGAACGGTACAACAGAACCATTATCACTTGCATTTCTACCTACGTGGATAATGATCATAGATCATGGGACATATTCATCCCTAAGGTGCAGTTTGCTATTAATAACTCTGTGAACGAGGCTACAGGATTTTCACCTTCATTTTTAGTTTTCGGCCGTGAGCTTGTTACATGTGGGTCACATTATACTGATAATGACCTCGGTGACGAAATACTATTCCTGCCACGAGACGTATATGCAGAAAACTTAGGTGTTTTGTCTTCTATCTTTGATAACGTACAAGCGAAGTTGTGGCAAGCCCATGTCAAGAATACTTCACATTATAATTTGAGACGCAAGTTTGCCGAATTTGATATTGGAGACGTAGTCATGAAACGAGCGTACTTTTTAAGTGATAAAGAGAGCAGATTCTCAAAGAAGCTGGCTCCAAAATTTATAAAAGCCAAGATAATTGCGAAAAAGTCCCCTCTCGTCTATGTTTTACAAGACATGTCTGGCAAAAATATAGGTTCTTGGCACATTAAAGATTTAAAATTAGTCGGAAAAAATAAATAAATAGTATTAAAATTTCCATATTGGTACATGAATTTCATACATTTGAAGACGCACACTTTGTTTTTTTTTATTTTTGCGTTTCAAGACTTACAATCCCTCTCGCATATATTCCACCTACTATTGGAACGCCTGTTGGTAAGGTATCGTGTTATTAAAGAAAACAAGATACCTATATATTTTTATGTTATTGTGCGTCAGTTATGTTTGTATCGGTTATATACAATAACTGCTGCTAGTTTATGTTTGCGAGAAGTATGAAAGATGATTTTTAAAAAAGGTAAACTAATAGTTAAACTCTTGTTCATAATGCGGATTTTCTTTCATTTTAGATATGACAAAAATCCTTGATTGCGCGCGGGGGTATTGTAACGTTGTAAACTATTATATTAGTAAATAGGCAAGCAAACCAAATCGTCAAGTTATTGTGATATAGTTCCGACCCGTACATATCTCTTAATGCGCCTTTGTTTTGTCTCACTCGCTCACGATCTTAGGAACCGGTTTACTTCCCACTCCACACGACCTATGCGCGCCGCGAGCCGCGAACGGCGAGCAGGCTTGAGGACGGTCAGTTGAGACGCGCGTTCACGCATTTCACACTTGTGCGTGACGTCACACGTGCAGTCTCACACTAAACATTCAAGCTCGGTTTTTGTTTTAACCGCGACTTGCTAAAGTTTTTAAAGTTAAAAAAAATAAGTTTAATAAAAATATAACCGTGTATCCCCGAATTGGGTAAGTGTTTGCAAAAGTTACGCATTGCTTTCTATGTGTCATGGTGGTCAATGATTTGCAAAATTGTGTTTCATCATCTTTCTTTCCTTGACATCCACTTCTATAAATTTTAGTAATTTCTTTTAACCATCAACCTTAGCTCATATCATTATTTGTGTTCGCATAATTTAATCGTGCTTCACACTCCTTTCTTTAAACATTGTAAACTCCGATTCTGAAGGTGACCTTTACACACACTCGCCTTAAGCGCAATAGTACTTCATCCGCTTACGCTTATGCTTACGCCGCCATGGTCACCGTCAGGAGAGGATTAGCAGAGGGCTCAGATAGTTATTTCTTGGACATAAATTCCAGGGTTTCAAGTTCCGGGTTCATTTGGCCCAAGAAAACCGCTGCCGTACTGCCGTGACATCGGGCGGTCTACATACAAGGCTGACATCTGGCACCACCTCTATCAACCCTGCGGGTCCTCTATCACCAGGGTCAACTCCTCGGCCCCTGCGTCATCTTCAGCTACGCGTAAAGCCAGGACAGTACTTGACGCGCCTACCTCCTTAGAACGGAAAAATTTATGACGGGTTTTTTTTGTACCTTCGACCTAAAATAAATTAATATTGAAAGTGTTTAGTGAGTTGTTATTTATCTCTTCAGTTTAGTTTTTAATAACTCACACGCTTCAGTCTTTACCTACGTATTTTAAAGTGAGCATCATTCTATGTATAATATATTTACATCTTTTTCAATTGATGTATAAACTACATAGATTTGGAAGAGTTCCAACGATAATAAAATGCAAGTAACTTTCGAATGAATAGGCCATCTGGAACGAATTTGCCGTAATAACCTTTAAATGTGTCATCTCTATCATTATCTACGAACGAAACCATTTATCATTTACTTAGTCACACGCTCATTCATTATAGCTGTTCCATTGTTCTATCTTGATTCTGGGAAAGCCAGCCTTTGTGCCAAGGGATTACCCTACGTTTCAAAGATTTTCCCGCAAATATTTTGTGAAAACAAACCTATCCTTTTGAGGATAATATGTTTGCGGGGAGAAATTCGCTCGCGCCGATTGCGTCTACTAACTTGTATGGAGGTGTTCTAATCCCAACCAGCGCGGATAGTCAAAATCAAAAGTCATTTATTCAAACTAGGCTGAGAATCAGCACTTCTCGAACGTCAAAATTACAAAAGACAGTCCCCCAAAACGTCCGCCCTTCACGACTTCCTAGTGCTTTCATCAGTCGCGTGACATCCTAATGTTTAAAACTGTCGACGCGGACAGTTGCGTCCCGCGTCCCATGCGGGAGTCGTCTCAGTGTGGCCGGAATTTAAATCAATCCCTTATCTGTTAATGAATTATTTTCTTTCAATTTTTATAATTTTAAAGTGATTTTGGTTCCTATGTCAATAAACGCATTGTTTTTCTTTCTTTTTTCAACGCAGTAATATTATATTCATTATTTTGTTTTATGTTAAGTATGTATTTGTTTCAGGTTCAATTACAATAATGTCGTATGCATGCATGGGGCGTACGCTCTGCTCTGTGCGACCTCCTTTCGACATTGACGAAGGAAACGTCAGTATGCAACAGGTTAGTGTAAATTGATGTTCATATTTGTTTGTTGCTTATTGGGATCTTACCAAGCGGTATCGTGTTACCCAGTAACTGGGTTGTGGAGGTCAGATAGGCAGTCGCTCCATGTAAAGTACTGGTAATCAGCTGCATGCGGTTAGACTGGAAGCCGACCCTAATATAATTGGGGAAAGGCTACAGCGATTGCTTGACTTTTTGAAATCAATATTACCTATGATTGTTTTCAAATGAATATCGAAACCATTCTTATACAGAGTGAAATTTTGAAATACGAAATCGCGAAAAAAAATCAGCTGTTCCCTATATTTTGACGAGTTATGCGAACATAAATGTAGGGAACAGCAGATTTTTTTCTCACGATTTCAGGTTTGGTCCCATAGTAAAAGTTGTTCATAATGATGAGTACAATGACCCCTTGAGAGGAAAATGGTGATTAAAATTTCACCCTGTATAGCATATTATTGTATCACGTGTCACACACCCGCACGGTCCTGTAAACGTTACGTGTGATATGGCAGTGAACCAGTTCCAATAAAACCACGAATGCATCTGTTATTCTTACATTGTCTATGAAAAAAAATCTGCTTTTTTCTTTAATAACAAAGACAAGTTAATAATTTTTCAGGATTGATCTAAAAAGCATGCGTAATTGTTGGCAATTGATTGGTTTATTATCCATTTGCTTTTTTTTATTTTACGGCTTTAAGCGCATTTTGAATCAACGCATTTAAAAAACATCCGTAGCTTTCACACTACATCTAGGTACATACTTATGTAAAAGTAGAAATAAACAACTAATGTTAGTTATTTATTACACGTTTTCCACTTTTCTCAAAAACACACACAACACAACACCACAACATACGAGTACTTAACACATTTTTGTGACACATAATATTTTGTAAAATTGAACCTATTTACCGTACATTTTGTGAAACAACTTTTAAGTCTAATGTACCCGACGCCAATTTATAATCGCTTTCTGAAGTACTTTTTATAAAATGTTTAGACTTTGACGTTATGACTTGTTTGTCGAAGTGTCGACAGATGACGTTATACGGCGACTTTTGTGAGAAAATATCGATTGAATTTTTAATAAGTGTTGCAAATAATTGTCTACTTCGTGATCCTGTATGTAACTGTAGGTTATTGGTATATGGATACTCAAAAAGAGTTTCACAGTACATATAATTTGATTCTTTATCTTGAGTCTCAATAACACTGTTTTTGTTTAACCTTTTGAACGCCATTGTCACATATATGTGACAAACGAAATCTTACCCTGAACGCCAACGTCATAAATATATGACAAAATACACGTCACACGGGTCGCACCATATTATGAAATAAATAATTTAATGATTACTTTTGTGTATTTTTATTTCTATAATTTAAAAGTTTAAGCTTCCGTCTATATTGTATTGCATGAAACTAATATAAATAAACCACCAATATTGAGAAGTTGTTTTAAGTGTATTTGTGTGTTGTTTTGTTAAAGTGGCCTGATGTCAGGGGTACGGCGATACGTTTATACTCTGGCGTTCAAAAGGTTAAAGAACGAAAAACTTTTCATTGAAGATAGGGTCTTTAGTATTTCGTTTACTATGTTCTATGTTATGGATTTGGTTTCCGCACTTAGTCCTTCAAGTGGACCATTACGCGTGAGTCATGGCGGCCGTCGGTGGTTATTCCAGCCAGCCCACCTCCCTCCGGAAGTTGATTACGCCTCCTGGCCTGTTGAGAATATCTGTGTAAGATCTGGGTTTCCCGAGGGTTTATGACTATTGATTTCGTTCACTATACATGTCTTTAAATTGGTAAAGGTAGGTACACAAAAAAATCTTGAGTGAAATAAGAGCCCTTCGCGTAAATAGTTAATAAAAGGATTCCGTGTAATCTTGTTCTGTAATGATTTAATAAAATACTGTACGTTTACTTTAAACTAATAAGCTTTGATGCCATACAAACTTTGTTTAGTGGGAAAATATTTGGGAAGCACCACAAAAATATTTAGGAATAAAATTAATATAGGTACTTTGACATAAATAGCGTATTTACATACTTAGGTAGGTAGGTAATTAGAGGAATACTGCAAATACTGTAGTAATCATTTATGTATAGTCTTCGTATTAGAGGAATTGCAAAATGATGCAAAAAAAATTTAACTTGAATCTAACTTCGACATTATTTTTTACCAATTACTTTGTTCAGCTTTTTCTAGTTTAACAGGTTATTTTTCTTTTACCTCTTTACCTAACAACATCCTGCGGAGACTTCTTCGGTTTCCCTCCATATTATAGGTAACATTATGCCAGGGTTTCATGTAACCCTGAATCATCGTTAAACGTAGTTTAATGAACTCAAACAAGGTTTATTATAGTACCTACTTTGCAAAAAATACGAATAAAGTTCGCTGACTCTTGAGTAAGTTCGCGAATTCATTTATTATTTAAAACCGAGACGAAACACAATGAATTTAAAAACTCTTAGTAGAAGCAATAATTAAAAGATCTGCACACGTCATTATAATTATTTTGATTTTTTTTTATAAATATTTTGTTATAATATGGACAAACTAGCTGCGCCCCGCGGTTTCATCCGCATAAGTGTCGATCCCGTAGGAATATCAGGATAAAAAGTAGCCTATATGTTAATCCAGAGTGTCGGCTACCTCCATAACAAATTTTATCAAAATTGGTCCAGCCGTTTGAGCGTGAAGAAGTAACAAACATATAAACACACAAACACCCCCTCACAAACTTTCGCCTTTATAATATTAGTGTGATATTAATTTAAGTTTGCGACAAATTATCATAAAATATTTGTCTAGCTCGCCATTACAAACCATGATTCAATCACTTGATGTGGCTAGTAAAGTGATAATCTTGATCTTGAAAGGCAAAGGCGAAGCATTGCTTGTAAAAGTAATATGCTCGCCAGACGATTTGCGTATTGTTCAAAGCAGGCTAAAGTGACCCTGTTTAAGGCATACTGCCAGGCGTTCTACACCGGCCAACTCTGGTACAAGTACACGAAGAGTGTATAATACTCTTCGTGTACAATACAACAACGCGTTCCGGGCCATGCTTAATCTGCCCTGGCGGTGTAGCGCGTCTGGTATGTTTGCCGAAAACAGGGTTGACGATTTTTATGCTGCATTACGTAGGCTTAAGGCATCATTTCATCTGAGACTGATGAAGTGTAAAAACAACATTGTGACTACAGTATTCCGCACCATTTACATGACCACTAAGCATTTTATTTTAGTATGACTGTTTGTTTTTAAAACTAAATATAACCTACCTGACATTTACTTATAAGAAAACTATAATTTAAAATATAATTTATCTAAATAATAATTTAATTTAATATCTATTTCAAATTTAATTTAATTTCTCTTTTTTATTTTTGATACTATGGGTGTATGTGTAAAAACTTGCCTGAAATAAACGAATTTTATTTATTTATTTATTTATTAAAGAAGTAGGTTTAGAAATGAACCTCACGAAAACAATAATGATAATGACACTTAGCACGGAAAAGACAATTACAGTAGACAACAAAACACTGAACTATATGAACAAATTATGTTTACTTGGGCAAACAAATCAGCTTCGAAAAGGAGAGTAACTATTTAGAAACCGAGAGACGTATCCAACTTACTTTCAACAAATATTGGAGCCTGCAGGAGATTTATAAAAGCAATATTCCAGTAACAATCAAAACTAAAGCCATGTCAAGCTGTCTCTTACCGTGCCTAACATAATTATGTTTTTATTTGTGTAACATCAAAGCGAAAGATGTTTTTACCGAACAATACGTTTTTCGAAAAAAAAAATTGTAAAACTTTTTCTCTTTGACGTATAATAACCAGGCCTCGTCAAAATATAATATACCTAATAATTTATGTATCATACAGGTAACCTATTTCTTAGAATCCGAAAAGGTCAGAAGGATTTTCTCTTCGTTATTATGGTTTTCATGAAAATATACACAATATGATTCCTTATCTCAACAAAGTTAAAGTAAATAATAAAGTACCTATGGAATAACAGACATTATTATGAGGTTTCATCTTGATTATTTTTCCCAGAAAGGAAAACTAGAACAAGACGTGCCAATATAAGGATGTATGTCAACTGATCAGTATTATAAACCACGTTTCCATTCAATATTTCCCACCATTTTCTACCTCGTAGTTTTCCTTTAATTAATTTTGTTTATCTTGTATTTATGTTACCGCTAATGTGCGTAAATCAGTTAGAGTGCAGATTAACTAGTTAATCTGCAGATTATCTGGTTGAGTCCGTTAATGTGGTAAAAATGTTTTCGTCTAGGCCAAACCAGTTCTCCCTACACGGGTTGCATGGTTGCGGTCAATCGATAGGCGACGTAGGATGCAAGAGCGGGCGAGGGGCATCCAGAGGTTAGGTTTGGTTAGGCGACGTAGGATGCAAGAGCAAGCGAAGGGCACCCAGAGCAGAGCAGAGGTTTGGTTAGGTTACTTTAAACCATTTACACAGAAGTAGGAGCCGTCGACATAGGATGCAAGAGCGAGCGAATGAGAACTGGTTTGGCCTAGTCGAAACTTGTACCCGGTAATTTGCAGATTACCTAGTTAATGCGCGTATTAACGTATTCCGTATTCGTACGGTAACATTGTATATAAAACAAAAAAAAAATTGCATTATAAGAAGCAAACACTCCAAAACATAACAAAACATGGCATAGTAATGGAACATAATTATTTATGTCTAGTTCTGTTGCCATAACACCTACGACACTATAGAAGCAAAAAATCTGCTTCAGTCATACTCTTAACGAAAAGAAAGTCTTTGTAGATGCCAAAGGAAAAGAAAATAATTACCTACGTATGTACCTATAACATTTATTCGTTTTCGTCTAGTCAGCTCGGCGAATCTCCGAGCTGACTAGACGAAAACAAACATTACTTAAAATAAATGTTTTTGTATATCGATTTTATTCAATTTCGAGCGGCCATTGTAGTTTACATCTTTGGAAAATTAAGAAATGCCGGGCCTTATATTCGCAGTTCATCATCATCATCTGCCTAGCCTTTTCCCAACTATTTTGGGGTCGGCTTCCAGTCTAACCGTCTTCTAGTCTATATTCGGAGTTCACTCTTGATAAATAAAACTCAATGAATAAAACATATTAATAACCATTATTTTTTGTCTCAATAAAGCTATATTGGTCGGATATCAAGGCTCCATTGAAGTACAAAAAAAAAAAAAAGAAAAAGAAGTACAAGAAAAATACATTTCTCAGACAATTTTATTGTATTCTTTGTGTATTTGTATAGGTTATTGTAATATTTCGAGTGCCCACTTCAAAGGCAAGAGTAAATAATGTCGTTGGGTTTACTTGTTGTGTAAATCAAAAGTTTTGAATCAGAACAAATAAATATAAAGTTGAATTAATGAATGGTACCTCCATTAGATGAAAACCTAACTCAATAGACATTAACTCAGTGGTCTGATCTGACCATTACAATGTACTCAATGGATGGATTCTAAAAGAAACTTTGACAATTTAGTTTGTTTCGATATTTCTTCTCAGAGTAGTCGGCTAGCAAACATTAATAACTTGACGTTTAAATAGTAAATTGTTATACGAGGGTCGAAAGAAATCTATTCCCATACGAGGTATTTAGACGCCCTCGCTGCGCTCGGGCGGCTATACTCCGAGTAGCAATTGATAACTTTCATTCGTGTTAAACACTCTACTTTTTATTTCGAATATAAGGAAAATAAAAAATAGTTGTTTTTCTAACATATTTATTGATAATAATAGCATGAATAGTAGGTACCTATTTAAAATTAATTGAGATGTTAGAACAATTTATGTACATACTATTTTAAACATGGAACACACCGCGTCACCGCCGCGGGCCGTCCCGCTTAATAGGTATTTTTTTTTAATTCATACTGGATGTTTATACACTCACAAGACCGCCACATTTTTCTTAATTAAGTATGTAAAAAATTTCGTAGCTGACTACCTAACCAATTTAGTTCTATTTTTAAAATTCATTCCCACCCTAGAGAGGGAAGCAATTACTATGAGTTTTTCCCGCCCTAAGGTGGGAAGCAGCGTCTTCCACCCGCTATTCGGATCAAACAAACACTACTTTCCGAGTATGAGAAATAAAAAATTGTATTGTTAACTAATAAAAAAAATCAGTTAATAATATATACTTTAAGTAGCTATTCAAATATTTAAGCTAAAAGGACAAATACTTCCAGGGTCTAAGACTGATGAAGGAGAGGAAGCGAGTGGCGTGGATTCTGCTGCTCCTAGCAGTACTGTTCGCGATGTGCTGGATGCCATACAACATCATGCAGCTCCTACTAGACGTCAACTTAGTCAACGCGAAGGATCTCAGCATGTTTCTACCATACGCGCTGTTTGTGGGTGAGTAGAATCATTCTCCTTCTCATAAGTATAAGCCATCAAAAACATAACTTGTAAAAAAAGCCAAGTCTCGCAACTCAGTTCTTCTACCGTAAAAAGTTGTGAGATCCATGTAATACCAAGTCGTGTGACGTTGCAAAACTAACAGTAGGGACATCTGTCGTCGAATAGCAGCGACATACGTCATGGTGGTTTACGGGACGCAAGATGGCGTTGGTGTTTTGTGTTTAATAAATTAATTACAGTTTAACAGTTAATTAAATCAAATAAACAAACATACATAATTCACCATATTTTTAATTAAAAAACAATGTCGAATGTATTAAAGATAAAAATCGATAATAATCTTATATAGTCTGTGGAAGATTATTCGAGAAACTGTCAGATTGGTTTTGGAAAAAACGGTGTTCCGTGTCCGGTCTTTTACGACCAAGAACACGAGCCTGGGGGCTGTTTGAGAGGGACTTTATATCCTGAGAGGAACGGGATGTGCCCAAATAACCCGATGGGTTTTTAATATAAATCCAGTTAGAGCAGAATCCTGTGAGTATTAAACCATTTGCTTTATTCTTGCTGGACAGCCTATAGCCCAGGTCTCTTGCATGTGTGTTCTGACACGAGGACGTTGTTACAGGTCTGGCTTGTTATGCTAGCCTTCTTTTGATTGGTGCTATGCGCAGCTAAATTGATGCCTGGATGTTGCGCCGTTGTGTGATGATTTGGAATTCATCAGAGCGCAGGCGTTTTTGAGATTATCCCTTGCGGTGTGGTCATCCGACGTTCAGGAAGGCCTTACTTAGCCGCTTCCCGGTTATGAGGAAGTTCGCCACTCCAGGTAACGAAAGCGTCACCATCTCGTCCGTAGGCCGCGTTCGCGTGTGCTCACAGGAACCTCCTGTGAGCGAAGCCAAGGACCGACGATCCGTCAACTGAATGTGGTCAACTGAGAGACTTCAACTGATTGAAATCAACTGATTGAGATCAAAACTGAGAGGTTATTGTGTAAGATTATAATTTAACCTATGAGAGAGTTAGGCCTTTTGTAAAAAGGCTAGGTGTTAAGACCAGTTGTTGTAAGATATTGTGTCTCGGGTTTGCTTAGCATATTGGTTATTTTCCCCATATGAGCACAGTCCAAATAGGTCGACACATGTACGTGAGCTAGTAGGTTATTGATCTATTCCCTCACGGACTCGCCATAGCGACTCTGAGAAACTGCTATTTGTCTCATGCAGGTTTTCACCCATACCACTAGGTACGGAGGCTAGTTATGTGGGTGAATGCCATAGTAGCAGGGAAAGAGGCATTATTTTAGTGGCTCGCCACTTTGTTTGTATGTGTGCCTTAATTTTGTATTAATTCCAATAAACTTGTATTGTGTAAGAAGGTACTTGTTTAATTGAATCTTTCCCTAGCAGAATATACCCTATAAATTTACTTTAGCACGGTGGTGAGTAGTATAGTTCAAATAGAAACCATCATCAGCTTGTTTCCAATTAATTTCTGTAAACTACGCACGGGCTAGTGTTACAGTCGGTTAATTTATTCAGTCCCTACCATAAGGGACCAGTGTGAAAAAGGGATGGTGGTATCAGTAATGTATAGCTCCGTCTCTCTCTTACACTGGAATCAGGATGCCATTAAATCGTCATAATAAAGCACCTGGCTAGCTAACTAGCCATGTATTAATTCGGCGAAAATTGATGTAGTCGATACGAATATTCTGGAAAATATTTACTCTTTATGTTTTTTTTTTTTGACGAAAAGGACATCATTCATTTCGTACCCAAAAATTAAAGTGCCGGTCAGAAAAATAAAAAGGTACCGTTTTCTTATGAGAAATCACCTCTTGAGCATTTTTTACTATCAAAATGAAAGTCTATAATTAGCCCTTCGGCTGCTATTTGAGAGTGAAAATGCCAAAAATCTTATTTTTGTAACAATTTTACAGTTAAAACATGTTCAGGATGTTAAATTTAATTAAAATTTGGTATTTTTTTTAATGATAAATGCTTAAAACACTTGTTATAAAATATGATTTTTGGCATTTTCATTTTTAATTTATTTGTTGGATATAAAATGTTCGACACTTGAATGATGTCCTTTATGTGTGCAAAATAAAATGAGGATAATTACGTTCGTTGTTTTTTTGTTCTTGAACAACAAATAGGTACACCGCATATTTTGTATTCAAAGGCAAACATTGTTTGTTATTCCATCATTACGTTCATCTGGTTCAGTCACCCGATTCGTCTCATTTTTTATACAAGCGACCTACTCGTATTTTTTCTCTCCAAAGTAATTCTACTTTGAAAATAGATAGTTAAAACTATCTTATACTAGCAGCAAGTAAAGCTTTTTTTATTACCTACCGATTACATACGTACCTACACAGACAAACTATGCTAACATAAGCATACACCACACCTCGGACACTCCATACAACGCTCGCAAAATAATCACCTACTACTACTACATTAAAAAATGACGTTTGTATACGTATGAATGTGTGCGTGAGGTACTTGTGTTTGCGAGCGCTCTTGTTAAAGAACTGCGACGAATACGCCGAAGTGCGGGGTGAGGTGCGGTTACTGATGTTAGTGCGGGAAAGGGAGTGGCCTTTCTTTCTGTGCATACACTGTGATAATCTGGTATGTGAAGCTATAAGCGGGTTCTGTATTAATATTAAATTAATTAAACTATGGTTATTTAATCTGATTGATGGAATTCTTGTCACGTATGCGCCGCATATGTATTGTGTGCTTCTGTTGTGTAACGTGAACATGCTATTGAAGCGGTATGTTACATAGGTGTTGTTAGGTATATAGGTTTCTGATGATGTGGAATGCAGTTAGATTTTAATATGCTTGTTTGTACTGAACTACAGTATAGTAAAGTTATTATATTGTGACTGAACATTAAACAAAAGAAGCATTTATTGTGACATTTATTTTGTGTGACTATATTATAATTTTGACAGCTCGTGTTAATTAAATTTGCGAGTATAAATATGATATATTGTACCTAACTAATTCATCCTATAACATAATCAGCCATTATAATGTTCGCACTGCTGGAACACAGGCCTCCTCTCAGTGAGAGGGAGTGGTCCGTAATCCACCACGCGGGCCCAGTGCAGGTTGGTATATGTCACATGTCTTCGAATTTTGGGTTCTAGGACATTTTCTCATGATGTTTTTTTTCCTTCACCGTTTTGAGAGCAGTGGTGATGAAATAATTTACACAAAGTAAAGCGCCTCCATCCATCCTATACGCCTGTATATAAATTAAAAGTCGATGCAAACGGCTCATTCTGGTGCATATGTCGCAAATGGATTGTCAAATCCGCTGTTTTACAAAACAGCTCCGTTATGTCAAACAGCTGAATGATGGAACACGAATGTACCATGACCTGGGTACAGTCATAGGATACTTTTTATCTTGATCGTTTTAGGTTGCAAATTAACTCACGGGGACGTAATACCGGGAGTGCGTTCCCGTGAGTTAATTTCCAACCTCCACTCTGGCGAAACCACGGGCAACAGCTAGTCATGTATTAACAACTTTTAACCGGCTATAATTTTGTCACCAGGTCACGCGAACTCAGCCATTAACCCCATAGTGTACTGCCTGATGACGAGGAACTTCCAGCGCTCGGCTCGCAAGCTGCTCTGCGGGCGCGGCGTGTGTCAACAGACCAACTTCACGGTAACCTGTTTGTTATACTAATTGCTTTTCACCTGATTCGTTAGCGTTTGTTTTGTACGAGTTTGGAGAAAAGATTTTACCTGGAAGCAGTACCAAATATATTTCATAATACCTACCAGACCAGTGCATGTTTCACTATTATCCAAATAACCATTAAACAGAAGTTTAATGACATTATTTGCCAAGTAATTTAACGTGATCTTTCTCGAATATGGAAAAAAATGCTGCTATTTATATACTTACATATTATTTTTCTCAAAAATTTAGTTTATAAAATGCTGTCCTACTTCAGTAAATACTATGCTGATAAAGTTATAAAACGGACCCTGAATTTAATCTGGAAAACCTTCAAAATGTTAAAACGTGTCTGGAAATATGTACATCATTAATTTGCTGTTTTTTGCCACTTTTTTACTGCTAGGGATTTTTTTAAGGAAAAAAAAAAATCAACTTTGATAAAAAAGTAAACTGTAGGTACCCTGTTTGACCATTTAATAAAGCAACAGTGAATTATTATTGATTTTGAAATTGACAACACTATTAAATTTTGTTAATGATATTACCAACATCAATATTTCAAAATTTTTAGTGTGTTTTAGAGAATTTGAATCTCTCTTTTTGATAGATATTGGAAAATAGTTACTTAATGAATGTAGAATAAACCCTTTTTTATTATTCTTTTGTAGTTTTACATAGAACCCACTCATTTAGTATTTTAGTTTAGTGATTAAAATTATCCCAACTAATTAACAACTTTTCTTACAAATTTAGTACCTAAACTACCAACCTAAATGTCTTTGATTTCAACGCGACATCCAGAGTCAACTAGTCAATTTCCATTCTATCTAATGAAGTCATAAAAAACTACCGCCTTAACTAAGCTGGGTCAAGGTTCGTCGCAAATACAAAACTGACACAAATGACCGACCACACCTGCCCCACATTTGATTTGTACAACTGTCTAGACGATCAGCACACATCCTGAGTCCATTAACATGTAGCTAAACATATTAAAGTTTCAGTAATTAGAACTGAATATGAAATAGATGAGACTGCCATAGAAGTATGGACATTGTCACAGATAAAAAAAAAAATTATAAACTAAAACCCGACTATTGAAAAGGATGAAACTAGAAAATACCTTCCCGTGGTCGCATGCCGCTGTACTAATTAGCTATGGTAGCATGCGACCACGGGGAGGTACTTTCTGGTTTCATCCTTTTCAGTAGTCTGGTTTTAGTTTATAAGCTTTTTTTTTATTGAATTATGTTGGGGCTTATTTCAGTAATACTTATATTTTTGAAATGTGCTAATTAAGCCCTTTCATTTGATACCCCACAAGGCACCATCCCAAAATATTTATTTTTAAATTCATTACTTTATGTCCTCTAGAGGGCGCCATATTGAATTTAGTGTAACGTCACATAGCCTATAACCAGCGGACGGTTCAATCGCTTCTAACGATCCCTCATTTGTCAAATTATTATAAGTACTTTTTAAGTTATGAGGGAACAGATGAACATACATACATACAGTGTGTGAAGGCAGACTATTTTGCAGTATCGACTTGTTTCTTCCTTCATTAGGCGAGCAAAAGAGGATATTCTATTTGTCTGTCTGTCTACTATCTCAATGACTTGCTGACTAGGTAATATTTTTAGCACAACATGAATCTTCTATGTTTTTGTACCTATTTCAGTTAGACACAAAGCTTTACTGCATAGAAACGGTTAAAGGGGTCATCGATCAGCACAATGAAACCTTGTTCATTCAGCGACACCGGAAGATCATGTTGACTTTAAATTGGATTTTAAAATGGATGCTGCGGTGTCAGCATCTGTTCAGTTTGATTGCTTACGTGGGTGAAGGTGCGGGTAATATTCTTACTTAATTTAAATGAAGAGTTAGTGGAAATATGTATGAAGTTTCGTTCATCAGCTTAGATTAAACTTAAAACATCCATATACTAATAATATTATAAATTCGAAAGTAACTCTGTCAGTCAGTCTGTCTGTATGTTACCTTCACGCCCAAACCGCTGAACCGATTTAGATGAAATTTAGTATAGAGATATTTTGAGTCCCGGGAAAGGACATAGGATACTTTTTATCCCGATATTCCCACGGGACCGAGACTTACGCGGGTGAAACCGCGGGGCGCAGCTAGTTAGTAACATGGCGTTAACGTACAATACATTTCAGAAAGATTGGTAAAATAAGATGTTAGATATGCAGGGTGGCAGGGACATCAGACGCGCCACGCATTACAATACATTCAGTACATAATTCTAAACCCCTCTGAAAAATAGGCTGTTCCATACATTTTGACCGCGTGGTTATCGAACTATTCTAAGAAACAGCAGATTCTTTTATGATAACCGACGAAAAATTTCTAAGCTGGGGATCTGGAAGCATTTATTGAATCCATATTACAATTTGCCCGTCGATGTCCCGACGATATCATAACGAGAAGTACTCGAAACAAATTAAAGATGAAAATTGTCACCGAATTCGCCAATTCTAATACAAAAATCTAATCAGCCAAAAAATATTTTATTTGGCACGATGAACAGAGTTCGTAGAGATAATTCAATAAGATTGTAAGTGGCAGTGAAATTTCGAAACACTCACGTGAAGAATGAAAAAATACGTTCTAAAAGGAAACACAATATTTTGTATTTCCTTTTCGCAGTCTCAATAAAGATACTAAGAAAACATAAAGTAAATTGATGCACCAAAATCAATGCAGGAAATCAAAATAATCAAATGTGTTTTGTGACGAAACTTAAATCAATGTAATGAAATTAGTACTGTCAAAAAATATCGAAACAAATATTTAAATTGTTCGATTTGCTCTCACCCTTAGAATTAACACCCAGCATGAAACGACATAATATTTTTTTTTGTAAGCGAAACAATTTTAGTCAAATATTGTCAACGTAACAGAAACGTGACCATCTTTTAACCCGGCCGGGCGAATCTAACGATTTAAATCTTTCATTCCTAAACCGTATTCATGAGCAATAACTAAACCAAAATAAAAAAGAAGGATGATCTTTTATAAACCGACTTCATTGAGGAAGAGGATATCAATTCGACTGTTTGTTTTATGATTGTCACTCAACACATCGAAGCAAGTGAACCGATTATCATCTTACTGATCGATTTTACTATACAAAGTTTATTCAAAACAATGTTTTATATTCCTCTAGAAAAAGTCGATGAGAACTTTCCTTGGCTTATTTAAATATTTATTCCAGCTATTTCCATTTAGAATTGAACTGGAATGCGAATCACAACCTATTGAATAGGCGAAGCCTTGCGTAGCCCATTTTGTCACAAATTGTTTTTTCCTGAACCTACTTGAAGAAATCGCATTTCAAATAGCAATGAAAATTCCTTTGGAGAGACTCGATGAGAAGGGCGGTTTGAGAACTATTTAGTTCAAGAAACATTATTAAAGTACCTACTGTAGTTTTGTTACAAAAGTATATTTCAATTTACTGAAGATTATATATTACATAGTTTATTTTATATTTTCTTATCCTGTGTTCATTTCGTTCACAGTGTGTCTAAAAGGATTCCATTCAAGACACGCTGAGTCGGATCTTTGCAACGAAGGTTTTAATTAAAGTTTCCAATACTGCGTTCACTTGAACATCCTATGCCACGTTCATTAGAACTAACCTGGTTTTATCTATCGGATATCAACAAAATAAAGTTTTCAAGACGAACTCTGTTTGCTAGTTTGTCTAGTGTTGTACATTTTTTATTTATAATTCATTATTATACCCATATAATTTTTCGTCTCAACTAAAGCACCTGCCATCTAATCTCTTCAGCACTCTTGGTTGACTGGTAGAGAATGCCTTAGGCATTAATTCCGCCTTTGTACTTACCTTTTTTATGTGCGAAATATCTAAATAAGTAAAAGCTTTCAACAGTACTATATGCAGCATTTTGTGTAATAGCACTTAAACAAAATGCTGTATATGGTATTGTTGAAAATCTAGAATCTACGAGTAGAGTCAGATTGACAACTGAAGCCAATTGTCGACGATGCTAAAGCCGACTGCAAACTAACGTGAACGATAATAAGTCAGGTTGCGTTCGGAAGAGGCTAGGCAGATGATGATTATATTCATTTTTTTTTTTCACCAATACAGATTTAAATGTATCTCTTCCTTTGATTTAGGAGCCTTTGTTAAAAGAATAGCTTGTTTCCAACAGTTCAAACCAAATACGAATAAATAATAAATTATTATGTCATCTGCCCGTCACACTTATGTTCTTGAAGAAAATAAATTATCCAAATAAATAACCTCAGAAATATAAGATATTCCGAACAATACGCGTATTGTGACAGACGGGATTCAACCCGCGTTACAGAAAGTGTCTTTGAACGATGGAAAATAGTTTTAGTTTAGCTGTTGTTGCTAGAAAAACAAAAGGAGTTTATGGTGGATAGAATGAAGACTTCTTATTTTTATAATTAATTACCACCGACTTGGTGGTCCGCACCCTCTTTTACATTCCTTGTTTGTTTATTTATTTTTATTTTTTTATAGGGAACAGTTACAATTTTCCCATATCGGGCACATCCATTCTTATTTAAACATACTTAGCTTAAATCTACGTGAGTCCATCTAATTTTTTTTTTTTAATAATAGGATGATAGAATGAAGGTTGACTAGTGTTGCATATAAGTTATTTTGTTTCGAAAAGATCATCAAAGCGACACAGCTCATATGGCACTTATTTTCTTACTTTGAAGGTCACTCGCCTATAAGTCCGTTGAAAATACAGCAGATGACAGAGGCCCTAACACAAACGCGCTGAAGTAAACATACCTAACGTAAATTCGATCTATTTATGAACCAAAATAAATAGAAAGAAGGAAAAAGCATTTATTGCGACTCGTAAACTAAACTAAACACAGTAAAAAAAAAAACAAGTTATATAAAAAAAAAGTAATATAAAGAAAAATTAACAGAAAAACCTATACGAGGCCAAAAGGCTCCTATCTCAGCATGATGCTGCAATATTAAAAACATAAATGTCACAGCGCTGGTATTCTAAATACAACTAGCCCATAGTTTTAGCTGCCACAAGCAGAATAAGTATTACCCATAGATATAGAAACGACTACAGATATGATGATGGTTTATTTGCTTTGACTCAGATTTCAGGATAAGGTTAAATAAATAATTAATGAATTCATAAAGTTGAACCATTTTGAATTGTCAAATTAGGCTGCTGCTGACGTGAAAGGTTTTTTTATTTGAAAAATCCATGAAAACTAAAAATTAAAAGAGCAAAATAGACGTTAGACGTCAGTATGATAATGTTTGAAGTAAAATATTTACAAAGCATTTAAATGTTCATAAATAAAACTATTCAAACTACTTCATTACAACTAAGTATAGCCCTAGAGTTAAGCTTTAAGTTCCAAAGTTGGAAAAAAATATTTTTCTAATTTGTTACAGTTTTCAAAGGCAAATAAGTTATTTTTTCTTTTTCTTTACGTTGTCCTTTTGTGATTGAATGATTAAAAGTTTACTTACGCATATTTATAAGGGCGCTATCAGATCGGCGAGCTACTAACTAGTGGATTGTGTGCTAGTAAACTAAGGTCTATGGAAGTAAATCTAATAATATTTTTTTAATAATAAGTATTATATAATAACTAGTCGCACGCACACAAACACCGTGCCGAAGTCTGCCGAACTGAAACGACGTTAGACAATGCAGGGCTTTCAACGCCGCACTGCTGTGCCGGTCGGAGTGGGGGTGTTAGGTTTATTTTCGTTACGGAATTTCTTGATTCGGTCGCCGCGCTCAAAGCTCGCGATAAAAGCTACGCAATAGCTTAATAATTTATTTAATAAAATGTTAACAAAAGTGTACATGAAGCCAATAGTAGTAAATTTCCTATACCTGCAATTATAGTGCCCAAACATAAACTAAAGATAAAATATTTTTATTACAGGTGCACTCCCGAGCTAGTTGATTATACTACACAGTTGAACTAGCTGAGCTAGAAATTCAATAATGCACAGTGTGAATCAACAACTACTACCTACTCGTATAACATTCTAATAGCTACTAGCTTCTAGTTAACAGCACTAATTTTGACCGCGACTTTACCTAAGCTTAACATTTTCAAGGCCTTAAACGACCGAATGTTCTGAAACTAGGACATTAATTAATGTAGATTTGGCGAGTCAACAAGCCTATAGTAAGACCTGTTTGTTGACACACGACTGATCTAATTACTAAGTTGAGAACTTAGTAGCACGGCTAATGTACATATTGTATTTCCTAGTTTAGGAGACAGGGTTACATAATCTGTGTAGATTTATGTAGATATACCATCTTATTTTGTACATCTGCTCTTATGTATCCTGAACCTTGTGTGTATGGTAATAAAGATTATTATTATTATATCTCGTGTATCACACATACATAGAACATCACGCCATATTTACACGATGCAAGTTTCTTGCCAGTGGCAATGAAGCAAAAAATGGCAACAACTTATGGTATGACACAGACAATTAAATTGCATCATTTAAATCAGATTTAAAAGCCCACGCTTAGTTACTACCGAATGGGGAGGTGGGACCCGCTGAGGAACAGCGGGTCGAGGCCTGTCGGGGGAGCGGTAAATGCTTATGCGAATCCCGCACCCCCAGCCATAGGTAGAGGTGGAACACCGCGGTGGTTTTAGCCTGTAAGAGTCTGGCATGCCCCTCTGTCACCCCCACAATAGAGGAAGTCCATGAGGATTTCCACCGCGAGAAAAAAAAAGGCATTAAACAGACCGTTTAGTAAACTTGTCCCAGCAGAACTTAGGAAAGGTAAACTGAACTCTGAACTTTGCCTTACGTTCCGTTTTGATTTCCATTTTATTGTATTTGAAATCACTGTATAATAATGTGTATGGAAGAAAAATACTTTATGTTTCGACCTCAAATAAATATGGAGAGAGGTTGGATGATGATGATGTATATACCTACCTGAAGATTCTATTATTTATACAGGGTTAGTCTTCAAAGACCAGCCAAATTTAAGGGTGCGGTACAGACGCCAGCACATCAAGCTACCCGAAACTGTCAAATTTTCCCATTCAACTTTGAACCTTATGCTTTAGCGATAAAGTTGTAGTAGCTTGATGTGCTGGCGTCTGTACATACCATCAAATTGAACAACTTTCTCGATGGGACCAACATCGTAATCGCGAATAAAAATTAGCCGTCCCATACGTTTAGGTCGAGTAGGTATTGAAATTTTCTATTGGACAGTTGATAAATTTTTCGCGATTACGATATTGGTCCCATGGAGAAGGCTGTTCAATTTGATGGTCTTTACCACACCTTTAAATTTGGCTGGTCTTTGAAAATAAATCCTATTATAAGAGGTAACTACTTATGGTTAACTATGTTTAACAGGGAGCCGTCAATGTAAGCCACGAAATTCAGAAGTAGTTTAGTTTTTTGCAAATTGCAGCGCTGTTTTTACCCGACTGCGCGATACAAAGGAGTGGTAATGTGTTTAAGTTGTATAATGATCAAATATTAATACGCGGCAAATATGATAAGATGCAACTGAATACAATCATTCAAAACATTAATATAGCTCTTGAAATTATATTTGGTGGAAAAAAGACAATTTTCTAAAAATATGAATAACATAATCAGCCTACAATGTTCCCACTGCTGGGACACAGGCCTCCTCTCAGTGAGAGGGAGTGGGCCGTAATCCACCACGTGACATCTGCCAACTCGCACTGGGCCTGCGTGCTGGATTACGGCCCACTCCCTCTCACTGAGAGGAGGCCTGTGTCCCAGCAGTGGGAACATTATAGGCTGATTATGTTGTAAAATACGTAAAACTGCCTTAATAATGAGTGAGTGATCTGAGTAAGGAAGTAGTAGTAAAACATTAAAAGCCTCCTCTTTGTCAACAGTGGCGCTGTGCACAGAAGCCTGAAGGTTCGTCGAGTGACTACGAATTGTACCACGAGCCACATAAAAGGTGCTACTTACAGGTTTGTATTCAGAGTAATTAACTTAATATAGATTTAGCTTGGAAATAGTCACCTGGATAAAAAAGCAGGTTAAGGCATCTATTATTAAAAAATAATAACTATAATATGCTAGACTCATCATTCATATTTGGGTGTCAAATAATTCTACAGGGTGATATTGAATTCATGGGCATCCTTTTAAGGGGTCATTGTACTCATCATTATGAATAACTGTCACTATGGGACCAAACCTGAAATCGCGAAAAAATATCAGCTGTTACCTACATTTTGACGAGTTATGTGAACATAAATGCAAGGAACAGCTGATTTTTTTTTTCGCAATTTCAGGTTTGGTCCCATAGTAAAAGTTGTTCATAATGATGAGTACAATGATCCCTTAAAAGGATGCCCATGAATTTAATTTCACCCTGTATACAAATTTGGTGCTTATAAATAAGCACCAAATTTGTATACATGGTGAAATTATCTATGTAGGTAAATTTACCTACATAGATAATTATGATGGTTTAGTTTAGAGGTGCTCGTGGCTATATAATCACAGCCGCGGTCGGTTCGTGGGTGGGTGACCATCGTTAAATATCGAGACCCCTCCGTACTTCGGACAGCACGTTACGCCATTGGGGGAGGCTGTCATTCGTAAATCTTTGACAGTCGTTCCCAAAAGTTTGACATCCAGTCCCAGTAAGGAGTATCGTGTTACCTAGTAACTGGGTTGTGAATGTGAGAGAGGCAATCGCTCCTTGCAAAGTAATGGTATTCAGTTGCATCCGTTTAGAGTGGAAGCCGACCCTTAACATATACACCGTGTTCTTCACGATATCCATAAACTTTGCCAAACGCTTCTATAGTTTTTACAAATTCAATCTAACAAAGGATTTAGTACTTAAAAAGGCTTCGTTACAAATATATGTGTAATTTCATTTAGTAATTGAGCTATGCGGTAAGAAAGGGTCTTAACTCAGTTTTGACAAGTTGCAGCCCGCCAAATCTTATGAATGAAAATTGTTGGCAATAAAAAGGTACAATGTAATATGTATATTGGCAACACTGCCAGTTAGGCTTTTGTTATTACTCTCTGGAAAAATGGCTACCTTGTGCTAAACTGCTCTTGTACTAAATATGTCTTTTACTGATTAAAACTACAGTTACTTAAAATCATAGCCCTTTTATTTATGGGCCCAGACATGTAGGGAAGTACTAGAAATCAAATAAAAGTCAGAAGATTACTGCAAGTGAAATTACCGGTACGCGGCGTTTGAGAGGTTATGAAAAATTGCGGTCGGGAAGGTGTAAAAGTCAAGGAATTTATTGATCACTTAAGCAGGAAGGAAGGCAAGAGCAACGATGGAAGGCAATCTTAGCATCACTAAGTTGGAGGGATCCAAAAATTGGAATGTTTGGAAGTTTCAAACGAGAGTCGTATTAAGAGGCCAGGATTTATTGGACGTGGTCGAAGGAAATTTGAAAAAGACAAAAGAAAATGAAAAAGGATGGGAAACTAAATATGCTAAAGCGCAAATGTTGATAGTCACACGTATCAGTGACGAAGTTATGATACACATAATTTCATGCAAAACGTCTGCTGAAATGTGGAATAAGTTGATAGCTGTGTATGAACAAAGGAGTGAAACAAACATACATATTATCCAGCAACGTTTCTTTCAGTTCAAATACGAAGAAGGAATTCAGATGTCTACGTTCTTATCAAAAATGGCTACCTTGTGCTAAACTGCTCTTGTACTAAATATGTCTTTTACTGATTAAAACTACAGTTACTTAAAATCATAGCCCTTTTATTTATATAACAATAAAAATACGTCATCGTTGCCAATTCGGATAAAGAGGCATGCATATCGGGCGATTTACGTCACGGTACTTAGTTTATATGAAAATTAACAAGAAATAAGAATTCACTAATGTGTCCATAATGAAAAATGCTTATTTCCATGGTCTGAACATCTGGTCGAAGTTTATGTATATTGTCTGGAACACGGTGTACAGTTCGGAAAAGTTTACCATAGTTTAGTCTGAAAGTGAATTATTTGCTTATTATTAACTTGCCTTTCCTGTTGAACTTACGTAATATTTGCTTCACTGACCTCGTAAAGAAAACTACGAGCATCGAACAGTATATCTTTGATGGTCTCCTTCCTAATTACGTGGAAAGTTTAAACTTAAGGTTACTTCCAAGGTTTTATTAGTGTAGTTCGCTAGACGACACCTGATAGCGAGATTGCCAAGCATTACCTTCCTGAAGTACTTTGTAGGTAACTGTGATGAACATTATATTCCTTCATACGGGTATCTTAGGAGACAGACACTTACCTACCCACAAAAATTATTATATACCTACTACTAACAAAACAAAATTCAAAAAAATATATTTTCAACAAAAAAAAAATCAGCAAATAAGGTTTTCTGTTACACGTGTACATTTACTATTAGTCCGGTCAAGTTAGCTTCAAAAATAGAGGTAAGGTTACATTTATTCGCATAAAGCTGAAAATTGGTATAAATGTTAGGAACACCATTACGAATAAATTGTCCCAAAAAAAAAAAAGAAAAAGTCCCCATCGATCCGACGTGTGCAAAAAAAAAATATTCATGGTCAAATGTTGCGAAAATCGGTTTTTCACATTTTTCAGCTAAACTGTAAGTTTTATTATAAAAATAGTTGTGACAAAATTGTTCATCATGCAATTATCTACAAAAATTGTTTTTACACTTTTTTCCTAAGCATTACCATTTCGGAGATATGGCAATGCAAAAAATTGAGACAGTTGTGTTCTTCATAGTACATAGTATGTCATAGTAGATTGTACAACTAAGGCATAAAAGAAGCTATTAGAGCATGAGAAGTGAAAAGGTAATTTTCACTTCTCATGCTCTAAAAGTCCGTCTTTATGTTGTGCTTAGGCGACATAAAATCGTTTTTTATGTTCTAGTGCATAAAGTAATTTTTTTTTCTGAGACTAAGATAATCAGGCCCAACAGCCACACGCGCAATAAAACTTCGCAGATTAAAGTCGTGATTTATTTCATTTTCTTTAATTTATACCACTTCCGTGTTTTCTATCGTTAATTTAACAAAATCAGGTAAAATAGTTGTCATTTATTATTTAAAAACGCAAAGAAACGTTTTTATGACTTGGCAGTATGAAGTACCCAAGTCGAATGACAAATGTTGAAATTAAAAAAAAAAAACTTTTAAAAAGTTTCGTGGCGGTATTATCTGTGGTGGCGGGAATTAGCTATGCCTTGCAACATTTTTGATTAACTATGTACTGTATACTTTATGCCTGTTTCATTTTCTCGCAATCGAAGTGAAAAGCAGAGTGTATAACTCAGGCATAAACGAGCCATTTTACCCCTCGACTTAACTATCCACCCTCGCCTGCGGCTCGCGTGGATATAAACGTCTCGGGGTAAAATAGCTTCTTTTATGCCTTAGTTGTACAATATACTATTATATACGTTACGGAGCCGTAATACAAGTAAAAATATTAGTTTTCGTGGCGTATACATACATATTATACAATTCTAAGAATATAAACTTTCTTTGAATATAAACTTTTCTTTGAATAATTTATTTGTACCCAGCAGGAAGAAGAAGAAGAAGACAGTATGCCTTAAGTTCCATTAGATGATTATCAATCAGACGAATAATTTTCCCAAATTACTCATAACTTACACCGCTTTCATCATTTCCAATAGTAGTATTTTTTATTTTATACAATACTTTTAACTCAACAGGACCACAATAGATAGTGGAATAGGCCTACCGGGGAAACCACTTTAAAAAATGCGCCAAGTACGGGTCACGGGTGGCGCGGAAACGTGCATAATAAGAACACAACTTTTTCAACTTTTTGCATCGCTATATCTCCGAAGTGGTGATTCTTAGGAAAAAAGTGTGAAAACGATTTTTGTAGATAATTGCATGTTGAATAATTTTGCTTCACCTATTTTTATGATAAAACTTACCGTTTAGCTGAAAAATGCAAAAAACTGATTCTTGCAACATTTCACCTTGAATATTTTTTTTTTTTTTTTGCACACGTCGGATCGATGGGGACTTTTAACAATTTATTTGTAATGGTGTTCCCAACATTCATACCAATTTTCAGCTTTATGCGAATTAATGTAACCTTGGATGTCTATTTTGACTGGGCTATATACATTATACTGTGTAATAAAACGATGGTGGCAACAGGACGATCCACTCATAATAGTTTTTTTTTTAATTTGTGTTGTTATAAATTATGGAATTGTCTTCTTTGAAACCACAAACAAGGCCTCATGTTTTTACCTACCCAATGTTCTGTTGAAGACTAACCAGTAAGCATTAATTCTTTTATACGAGTTCCAAACAACCTTGTTTAAACTGCGTTCATGAACAAAGTTATTATTTGATACATCTTGTCAAATTCTCTGCTTTATCTGGGTCAAATTTATTTTCGTTTACCCATATAGCTGCAGCCACAGCTACTGTACAAACTAAATTTTAAACTTTTTTTTATTACGAATTGGCCTTCTGATCTAACGCAATCGTTCGCCCACAGATGCACAATCTTCGCTACAACAACGGGCACGCGTACAGCACGCACATTCCCCGCGGCATAGACACTCGCGCGCAGACAACGCAGCTCAGCCACGTCACTAGATCTTCACGTAGAACGGCACCTGCGCACGCGCTGTCTGTAGAAATGCTGCAGCGACATGGACTTATTGATTTTAAACGTTGATATTAAAGTTGTTTTGAAACTTTGTGTGTTTGACACCGTGGGTGTGATGTTGTAGTGACTCCTGAGCTTATAGCTGATAATTTCTTGGGCTGAATCCATTACCTGTAGATTTTTCTCAGCACCATTTATATTTGGTGTATGTGACTATTTATATCTATGGTCTGTGCCCAAAAGTTTCTGATGAATATAAACACGTGGATCAAAAACGTACATGTGGATGCCAATCTGTTGTATAGTGAGCATCAAAAGTCGATTAACACTATCATTTTTACATGTTATTGACATTTAAATTGACAACAACTTTTTTCAATGAACTGATTTTTAGCTTTTCACATAAAAGACAAGAGTATACTTATATTCTAAAAAAAAATCTTCTGCTGCAATTTTGAACAAATATTTTGCTCAATAACTAAGATTAAAAAAAACTGAAGTGTTAATCAACTTCTGATGCTGACCGTACCACGTACAAATTGAGTACTTTGCTAGAATTATTTGAATTATTTAAAATGTTTTTCATGTGACAATTATTGAGGTTAATTTTATAACTTCTATTTTATCGATGATATTTTAATTACAATTTAATAATATCATTAAAACATTATGAGAGTAAACCCCTTATTCATAATCCTATTTTATCTCTATTTTAGCTAAAATAGGTTTATAGAACGTTTGTCTTTATCTGTCACGTTGTCATTTCTGTGTGTAAGAAAGAGACAAACCCCATTTTAACTAAAATAGGTTTGATAAGTTTTATGAATAAGGGGGTTAGAATTTAACTTGGACAAGTTTTGTTAACTCTTTCATCACATATTTTTAAAACGGACCTTATCTGATCTACGCTAAAATCTACATGTATACAAATCGTGAAGACAGAAGTATAATTAATAAATTAACCTGACCTCTTTAAGATTTTCATGATCAATATGTTCAAACTTACACAAAAAATGAAGTTAAAGTTTAGGGTAAGGCTGAGTTGAAGCTTAAAGCTAACGCTGAAATATTATTTTTTTACGTAAAAGTATACGACTTAGTTATAAGTAATCATTTTGTAAAAATATATAGATTTAAGTATAAGATGATTACTTAACTGATGCGACTGTTAAAAAAATATTATAATAAATGATTGAAAAACCAAATTAGGAAAGGCTTCTGATTTTTAAATTTAAAATTATATTTTTTTATCACTGAATCTTTGAGACACCGTTATGTGAAGCTTATCCACTGTGTTATCAATAGCTCTTTTTAATTTAAAATGTGCCAAGAAGCTTTATAAAGACTCATCTTAATTTCAGTTTTCGTTTTTTTTAAGCAAATACAAGAAAATGTATTTTTTGATTAACCAATCACACTGGATTTGATACCTAATTTATATGCTTCTCTTTATATCAATTATCTTATAAAACTATGAATCTATATTTTCTTTCTACTCGAGCTCAGCTGGTTTAATGTAACCTTGTTTGTCTTGGAATCGATTTCGGTCAACCAATCCATCACAAAATTTCAGCCTGTGTAGGTGAATATCCTGTATCCGTTGCTTCATACTGTGTAAAAATTAAAATTATTAATAAATGTTATGATACGCAGAAGTATTATTTTTACCTGTTATAAAAACATACTCTGTTCCTTATTGTATTTTTCTGAAACTCATCGCTTTTTACACCCAATTAATGATGTTATCATAATATTTTTGAAATAAGTGTAGACTAAACTTTATCAATTTTTACTATTCTTACACCAAAATTAACACTTGGAAGCCTTTTCACGCGAGAAGTATAGAGCCAAATAAAGAAATGGGTAACCCGGTTACCAACACGGTAGTGCTTCAGTAAAACCGGGACAGAAAATCTGCGTTACCAATACAAGTTTATAAGCATGCTCGTGTGAAGAAGCTCTTAGAGACTTTACGGTCCGTCGAAAGATATCAAAAAATTATCGGACCAAATGTAAATAATATACCTTGTAAATAAATATTTGTATGTATCTAAATACTCTTGTGTAAGTTAGTGTATTATTGTTCGATTTTTTTATATTCAATGTGATACTAATTAACAAAGAATATACGATAAATAAAATTATAAATATTACGGTAGGTATTGTTTTATTTTGAACGTTCCGAGCAGCATTATTGCTTCCTACAGTTAAAAAAAAAACAGACAATCCGATAAATACTTTCCGTGTCTTTTTCTTGTTTTTTTTTTTTAAGTTCTAATATTTTTTATTTATTTATTCATAAGGCAACTACAACAGGAAACAAAGAACATTCAAAATCAATTAAATCATATTCTATATTTCGAAGAATATGTATCTCATTTTTATAACGATCACAATTTCCAAGAATTCCATTAATTCATTTTTGGAATTTTGCATAATTATGCCGTCGTCCAATCGTAGAAATGGCCATCTCGTGATCTGCCTGGCCATTCACGATACGCCGCCATTTCATGACCACCATATCTAAAAGTTCTAAAAATACTAAATAGCCAACTGCGGTCAACTTGGATGTAGCATTCGCCGGCCGCTGCACGGTATCGCTCGCTTCGTTCGCTCGCCTCGCCAGCGGTTAGCACAAATTATTCTAACCCATTTGGTCAGCGTGAAATGCAACCATTTCGCGATATGCTCTAGGAATATCGATAAATAGGTTCCTTTCGTTGGCCCGATTTTCGATTAGGCGCATCTTGATATAACCGGCCAAATCATGAAATTGCCAGGCAAATCACGATATGGCCATTTCTAGGATCGGACCACGACAAAAAATAAGTCTTATAAATCTAAGTCATGTCAGTATTTGGCCTTGAGCACGAAGTTTCATTTCTCAATACTTAGCTACTGTTTGTTCCTAAAATAAAAAAGTTGCCATCTAAGAAAAGAATTATGGAAGACCATTTCTATCTGGCACAAAACAACACCACACCATTACGGATAACAGGAAAAAAGTTATCCAAAGACTTTAAAAACTTCTTAGGTTAGTCTCGCTGATGTGTTCATAATCCTCACTCAACGACGGATCACCTACTGATCCGGTATCTAATCAAGATGACGGACGGATAACCATCGAATGCCTGCAACACACATGCCAGTATCTTACATGAAATTATGCAACGTAGCGCAGCATTATGCTGAGGTAAGAGCTTTTTAGGCAGCGCACAGGTTTGTTTGTTTTTTTAACCTTTTAAGCGCTTGGCTAAATATCAATTGCCGTGCCCCTAGCGTACGGCTACAAATCGATAAAATAAAGATACAATAAAACCTACAATAAATAGGGAGGAGAAATCATTGTATCGATTAAAAAATAGTCAAAAAGTTTTTATCTCTATTTAATAATGGTTTTAGTAGTACCACGCAGTTAATAGGATGAAAATAGAACGAAAAAATCATGCGTGTTCTCTGTCGCAGAAATACGACACGAGCGGTAGAGGCACGGAAATAAGTGTCGCATAAATGCGACACAAGCGGTCAAATGGTTAATATTGTGTTAGTTTGAAATGCTGTTTTTTTTATTTATTATTTACTGTCTGTATTCCCTGTGCGTGTCCAAGATAGTTTTCTTTCTTCTTTCTAAGTAACTTTCATGCTATTGCGACACTCCCAATAACACGCAAGCTATGCTAACGCAAGCAACATGTATACTTTCTTGCATGTTACTGTTATGTGTGTTTCCGCCCCGTTTGGCTGTCAGGCCCGTTAACCAATATTTGTTTTGACCAATCATTTAGTTATAATGAAAACTGACAGGTAAATGCGGGAATTGGGCCCTCTTCTATAGAAATCTCTGATCTGCTATTCACAGATTAATTAGAATAACATACTAAGTAGGTTCTACTGATTCGGGGGATATTTGTAAATTTTCATTTTACCTGGAAACATAGTGTCGAGAATACCACGCCGCGCCGGGCGACCGCGGGCGGTGAGCTGCGGTCGCGGAGGGGGCGCTCGACGTGCAGGCGCGCACCGGCCGGCACAGCACTGCGTCATCGTCCTCGCTACTGAGCGATTGTTTTTCGCCGATTCAAACTATTGTTTTACCGTTTTGTTTTCTCACTGTTGAGCCTTAAAAAATACAGTCCATTATAATCGAGTCACCGTGTTTTAGTCCTCGTACCACCTGGAGGATATTATCCCATTCTTCTTTACATAGTTATAAAAAGAAAATTGAAATTGAAGTACCTAGATTCAAGTTTGTTTTTATTAGCAAAATTAAATATTCTAAATGATTAAACACGAAAAAAAAGAAAAAATTAACATAACCTTTCATTTTCGGGGTCCTCGTACGCGCAGTTTCAAATGGTAAAGTGCAATTTATTTGTTAACCTTTTAACCGCTTACGTCGGATTAATCCGACAAATATTTTCGTGCCCTTTCCGCCAGAGTCGTATATATACGACCAAATAACACAGCTCGTTTAAACTGTATTATTATTACATCATCACAACTCGTTTCATCGGTATTTTTTTTTTTTTTGTCTTGAGCTGGGGGCACGACAACTGATATAAAGTCCGGGTTAAAAGGTTAAAGTGAAAAATACATCCTCATAGCTGTCGACAGGTAAAGTACCCAAGAGACTGGCGGTATTGACACGTTGTATGGTAATGTTTTTCCTCGGTCCAAGGTAAAAGCCAGCCCTTGGGTCCTTTTCCTTATTTCCTTAAATAGACCATGAGCACCGAACCCCAACGCCCGAAGAATTTTACAACGCAATATTTCAATTTGCTAATAGTTTTAGTAAAATTAGGATATTATTTAGTTATTTTGAATAAGTTGTTATTTATGTATATTTTATTTTAATCCCAAATAAAAATAAACCCTCTTTGACTAAAGTTAAATTACCTTCCCTGAAAGTTAAGATGTTTGTCGTTCGGCTACGTGATTTGTAAAAGTAGCAGCTATTGCAGCTGAGTTGTTTTGATACCCAACACGCCTTTCTGAAATAGGTATTTTAAAATAAATAAAACAGAAGCCAAGTTTGCATGGGATTTAATCGTCTCCTAGAAATCCCAATAGTTACAACTCGTAACACAACAGTGGTTATAAAAGATACGAACAAATACGTTATTTCTATGAAACTTATTATGGAGCCGCCGAAACTCAGTGAGAAAACACTACCGTACGTACGTAGCTGAAAGAAAAAAGGAGAACATAATTTCATTTTATTTTGAAAATTCCTGATGAATAAAGAATAATGATTCTTTGTTTTACCCTTGTCAAATAGAAATTATCATGACAAAGAGCAATCTACTGTGAAATAACAGGATGAAAAGGACCGAGGCCAGTTATTCCGAAAATGTTTTTAACATTTTTGAAGAGGGGTAAATCTTGCGTAAGTTCAAGACCCCAAGCACGTTTTGGTGAGCCATATCGTGTGAGGACGGAAACTCTACAAAACGCGTATGCTTGCGCAAGCTAGCAATATAAAAATTTTGGTATCATGTATATAAACACGTCTCACATATTGAGGGTAGAATTCATATTGGACCACAGTATTGAGCCAATCATACTCCGGCTTCCTTTCCAATCCTACCCCCATGCCGCAAAAAGGTGCTACACCGCAACACCAATGAGAAGCGTTTCCGCCGCAGTGACTTGACAGAGGTCGCCATGAAGATTCGCACTGTTCTCTTCAAGCAGCCAACACCGCTTAATTCAACACTGTACCATCATTATAATATAAACTATTTAACGTGTTGGCCGACACAAAGTGACAAAAGTGGGACAATACAATCGATTTACCGAGCGCGAGTGAGAAAAACCATCGGAGAACGCGTGTCCACCACGTCGGCAGTCGTTGCACCAACCTGACATCCAGTGCTCCCAAGTAAGTCATATTCTTCCCATACTTTCATTTTGCTCAATTTTCTGTGTCGTCCAATATTCGATCCAGCATAAAAATTATTTTCCCGCTAAATTACACAACGCTTGTTGGTCCTTCGAAAAGCCGCTATCCCAACTTCACCAGCGTGCCTTTAGCGATAGCCTAAACATTAGCCGTATATTTAGAAAACGAGTCCTAACTTGCCAGTTTTTGTATTTCAATCTATGTATATTAAACCTAATTCCGACTGAACAACAGTTGTAAATTGACCACTTAAACCCCGATTTAAATGATTATTAGAAAATTAATATAATTAGAACTATTACGCAGTCGGAATAAAGTTCTAAATTAAGAAATGGCTTTATGGCCTACCTAGGTCAAAAGACAAATTAATCTAGTTTTGTAAGGGCAAACATGTCGATCGAAGCTCTTTACTTTAAATCAATTACTGACACGACACGCGCCACAAAGTACTGACATAATTTCAGAAACTTATTAATAATGACCGCGTGAGATAACAACGTCTGACAGATTAAAAGCTAGTCCCCATTTACTCCGATAGTCATGGCAAATTACTATAATTTATTCGCGTGAGGTGCCGAAATGTGGACACTACCAAATAGGCTAGTCCACAAATTCAAGGTCGCTCAGCGCGCTGTGGAGTCGGCTATGCTCAGAGTTTCTTTAAAGGATAAATTCAGATCCGGAAAAGAACTGGAATTATCAACAAAGCTTGCAGAGTAAGCAAGCTAAAGTGGCAGCTAGCCATATTTGTCTGAGAACCGTTGGCCGGCGAAGCAGATGAGTTCTTGAGCGGAGACCGCAAGCGTAGTGTGGGACGCTTACCAGCTAGGTGGACCGACCACTTTAACATGGCTGGGACAAACTGGATGCGAGACGCGGAGGAGGAGGTGTTCTGGCGTAGTCTGGGAGAGGATTATGTCCAGCAGTGGACTGCGATAGGCGGAGTTGAAACTGAGTTGATTCGCGTGCGTGATACGTCATGCGATTTTATTTTCAGGTCAGCGTGACATTGACAAAGTGAGGGTAGACTAATCGTAATTAGGGTTTCGTGCCAAATAAGCGCCCACGGAACCTTTATAACAACTGTGTCCTTAACTCAATCACAGTAATAGTAAGAGATCGTGAAAATATTTACGGATTTTTGTAGTGGGCACAAATCTTAGAACATAAATTATTAATATTAACTATGGTAGGTCACGAACCAGTTTTTAACAATATTTCCTGTCATATGTCTGATTCAACGAGTATAGTCTTGCGGAAAGCATAAATAATACTGTTTCTACCGTTTCTAATTTCTGCAGCTAGAGCGTAAACTAAGGACCTTAATCGTCTCAATAGTTCTGGGAATTGCCGCTCAAATGACGACGGGTCGCGTCCCTAAGCACGTTAGGACTAAATGGGATAAGTGTTATTATAATATCTGTATCCTTATGTGTGTCTGTTTTTATATGAGTTTTGTTACTTGAATTAAACTAATTTTATTGCATTTAGTATTGAACTAAATGTAGAACGCCACTTGTAGGCTATGGGATAAATACACCCAAATAGGCTCGGGTGGAACAGTCGATATTAGTGCAGGATATCAACTCAGGGCGGCGGCTGATAAACATCTAGCACGTCAAAGGCGGCGCCCACGGACCCAGTCAGGCGGTCCACTGTACACCCACCAACTCGCACTAGACAAGCGCGGTGGGTTAATTTGTCTAAACCCCTACTCTCTCATGAGAAAGTAGGGAGGCCTTTGTCCTGCAGTGGGACGTCACGGGATAATAATAAAACATAACGTCAGGCAGAGTCGGTTTGGACGTTTTATGTAAGTAATTCTTTTATTTGTGAAAAACATTGCAATAGTCTCAGTTGAAAATTAAGTTATATAGGATATAAAACAATCAGTGACATTACTAAACAAAGGTGTCTAGGGTACAATGGTAACACAATCACAAAAGATGTCTTTTTTTTTAAAGGCAGCACTTTCAAATTATATTTTGAAAGGTTTTCATACTTCAGCTTTAAGTATTAAGCAAACTGAGAAACCCAACAACTATAGTAATAATGAAACTTATTAAACTCAACTCGAGTTTGCGATGAGGGGTATTAAGCGATCCTTCCTACGAAGCCCTTCGCAAGTATTATATATGGCGCATTGACGTCGATACTACATCTATCTACCTGTTTAGTCTTACCGCCTTAACATAGTCTTACCTTGTGCCCTTGTGATGGAACAAGTCACTTAAGTGACTGGAGGTGAGGTAGGTTGGTTGATACGGTCAGCAACAAATAATACAGGGTGAAATTGAATTCATGGGCATCCTTTTAAAGGGTCATTGTAATCATCATTATGAACTACTTTTACTATGGGACCAAACATGAAATCGTGAAAAAAAATCAGCTCTTCCCTATATTTTGACGAGTTATGTGAACATAAAACAGCAGATTTTTTTTTCGCGATATTAGGTTTAGTCCCATAGTAAAAGTCGTTCATAATGATGATTACAATGACCCTTTAAAAAGATGCTCATGAATTCAATTTCACCCTGTATATCAATCAAAATTAACGGACTTCAAAAAAAAGAGGAGAATCTCAATTCGGTTGTTTTTTTATGTTTGTTACATCATAATTCCGTTACTTATAAGCGGATTTGCAAAATTTTGAAAAATTGTTTTTTTTTTTGTAGAATAGTTTTGGTTTTTCACTTTTAATAAGTTGCATACCCCACAAAAATTCGTATAACTCTACTTGATATGTAAATATCAGTGACATTAAGTTAATATAACATCATCAATATAAACTAAGTGGCAAAAATACGTAGCTAAAGAAGCCAACTCGAAAAGTACCCAAGCAAAGTTAATAAAATTTATATGGGATCACCCTTGAGGCAAACAACGAAAATGCGAACCCAACGACACCGACTTCCGAAATTGAAGTTATTTTTTCACATTGTAGTGTCTTTTATGGAAGTCGGTTGTTTTTTTTTTGTAAGTTTTTTGTATCAATTTAGATGAATATCTAAAAGTGACTTTGTTAATTAAATTTGTGAGTAGGTACACTTATTAGTGGAAATTGTAATAAATAGTGTTTCAGAATTCAATGTGTCATTTCTTATAAAATCAAAATGTATATAAGTAACTTTATTAAGTCCTATTACAGTTTCGTAGAATTAAAACCGATATTTCAGGACAAAATGTTGCAGTTTTAAAGAGAAAGACAAAACATTTTCATATTTACAATGCTGTTCGCTTCTAGCTATTCGCTTGAATTTCAGCGATTTCACTGTAAAACTTTATTTTAACTGAGTAGGACAGATTGTTCGTATTTTAAGGTAGATTTAATATAATCCTGGTGTTTAATTTTCAGAAGGAGCTGTTATCATACAGGTACCAAAGTACAAATATAATTAGTTATGAAACAAATACGTGTGGCACTCGGGGACTGCCGCGTTAAAGCTATTGCATAGGATTTTTAATCAATTTATGCAATTATAATATTTATGCAATATTTTTTTTTCTTTGATATTAATTCAAATTACAGTAAGCAGCTCGTCTCGATCCGTGCGAGCTTCGTACAGTCGATACGCATACGTCTAGTCGCACGCACACAAACACCGTGCCGAAGTCTGTCGAACTGAAACGACGTTAGACGATGCACGGCTTTCAACGCCGCACCGCTGTGCCGGTCGGAGTGGGGGGTGTAAGGTTTATTTTCGTTACGGAATTTCTTGATTCGGTCGCCGCGCTCAAAGCCCGCGATAAAAGCTATGCAATAGCTTAAAATTAGTCCCACAGTTTATTTGTAGTATTTATTTATAGATTTTATAGGTATTACTGGATCGATTTAAATAATGATTTTCAAAGGTAACCACACAATGCAAGCTTGTGAGTATCATAAGATGCCCTGTAGGTATGGCCCCTTACTAATAAACATTGTATAGCGTCTGTATAGCTACACAACGTTTTGTCTTCTTCTTTCGAAAGTCAAATTACTGACGACTGAAAGAGAGAAATCGGTGTGTAACTATTCATCTGATATAATACGTTTATTATTAAGGGGGTATAATATATGTATACCTAACTAGTGTATTTAATTGATTTTGTGGTAAAATCTGGCAATATTGGAGAAACAGATTCAATTAATACACATAATGAACATTATGTGTACATTACAAGTAACGTTAGTGTTTAGGTATGTTACACCGCATGTGAAGGTTGAGATTATGGGAATTTTATAAAGTTGATGTTTGAAAGGATTTTCAACTCATTTCGAATTTAAGGCTTTTTCAAAAATATAAAACTAGTTTACTTGACAAGCAGTTTTACTGTGGCGAGGAGGGTAATGTTTGACTAAAATTAGAAACCTTGCAAAGATTTGTGTCTTACAGTAAACATGGCGTGAAATAAAATAAGGAAAATCAATGGTTAGAGGTAAATAGAGCTAACTTGTTGTGACAGAAATATCCCTGAATGTGTATCCATCAATCAATTAGATCAACGGAGAATTGAATTATGTACAGACGCCAGCACATCAACCTACCCGAAACTGTCAGATTTTCCCAATCAACTTTGAACCTTATGGTTTGGTGATAAAGTTGAAAATCTATTAAAGAAATTTGACAAATTGTAGTAGGTTGAAGTGCTGGCGTCTGTACATTTGCGGAGAAATGATTATTTCTTATTATTTTTGGTGTCGTGAAATAACTCTGAATCAATAACTAAATATTTATTCACCTGAAGAAGTTATACTTTATTACAGTTCATAGAAATGTAATTTACAGGCGTGAATTCAGTTCAAATAATGGTAGGGGTTGCCCACTCATATAACGTATGATATCACGTTGTTTGCGACAGGCCATACCTTGAAAACGATGTTAGTAGAGGATAACACCAATCACTACTCCATTTAGGCGTAAGTATTTGGTGTTATATACATATATAAGGGATAAACTTCCTTTTATTTGGCACTTGACTTCCTGGAAGGCCTTCGTTAGTCGAAAAACTTATTAAACCGCCCGGTGACCAACTTTAGCATATGCGCACGAGCTTCAGAATCTACGAGTATATCGGTGCCAGACAGAGCTTGGGATTTCCGCGCCGTGTGCCGGCAGCATCTAGAGACGGCAGTACCTACTAATTTATGGACGCCGAACTACGTTGAGCGTGAACTTCTGTCACGGATCGTCAAACAAAGCAGACAGTATAGGTACGTCATTTGTGTCGCAGTGCGAGTAAACAGTGACACTCTTTGTTTTGTATAGAAAGTGTTGACCGTGCCGTCTCTAGCAGCGGCCGCTAAGGCGTCTCCCTGCTATATAGTGCCTCGGAAACTACGTTGTCGTTCCACAGCAACTGTCTTATTTTTTTACGTTAGCTAAGCACGTCACGGGGAGAAGTCCGCCTCAACCATCTCTTCAGGCTTCTACACCCACAACTGAATATAAAAAATTCACTTTTATCTATGCTTAATCAATCAACTCAACCTATCGCAGTCCACTGCTGGACATAGGCCTCGCCCAGACTGCGCCACAGCACCCTGTCCTCCGCCTTCCGCATCCAGTCTCCCCCAGCCACCTTATTTAGGTCGTTTGCTTAATTGCTAAAAAACAATTTTTGCTTAGCTTGTTGTACGACCATAATGAATGACTTGTTTAATCCTAGGAAAATACTATCAAAGCACCATAAATACCTTTTTCTTATATGTTTTCGTCTAACGTGCACCAACGCTATTGCATGTTTGTTGACAAGCTAATTAGAAAGGCCAGCCGCAGCGGGCAAATGCACGCTTAATTTTGAAACATTAGAGACTAAACTGCATTGTCCCAATTTTAGCCCCTAACCCGGTTTTGGACTAACCTGGGCTATACTCAACCGCCAAACACATGATTCTTTTTAAGAAAATAACATTAAACCTTTTCTTGTTGAATGTATCTTTCTTTACCGTTTCAATAAAACAAAAAACAAATTGAAACAGGGTTACCAAGGCCAATTATTCGCTAAGTTTCATAATTTCCACGAACTGTAATTTGCCATCTCCTTTGAAAGACTTATCAAATTAAGATTGACGTTTACACTTACCCCCTTATTCATAAAACTTATCAAACCTATTTTAGTTAAAATGGGGTTTGTCTCTTTCTTACACACAGAAATGTCAACATGACAGATAAAGACAAACGTTCTATAAACCTATTTTAGCTAAAATAGAGATAAAATAGGATTATGAATAAGGGGGTAAGTACTTTTAAACATTTATGGCTTTTCGATTAGATTTTAATTACCAGTACACTTAGTATCTAATGAATTAATAGCTAACTGACTTTGACCATTTGTGACTTTGTTACGTATCAAAGGTTCGGTAAACAGTTCGTTAAGAAGGGTTGCGTCTGCCGTGCCTAAATTAGGTAATTCCTTAATTTTGACTGATGTTAGTTAATAGCTTTTCCCTGAGAGGTACACACACAAACCACAAAGATATTATAATTAAAATCCGCCAAGGGTGATCAATAATATTCGTCTTTAAGTTCGTCCTGTTATTGAATTACAGAATTATAGCGTAAAATGTAGCAGTTTAATATGTATGTATTTAGAAATATATAAGTATGTTTATCAGTTGTCTAGTACCCATAACACAAGCTCTGCTTAGCTTGGGACTAGATGGCGTTGTGTGATAGTTGTGGAATATTATTATTATTATTATTATTATTAGTTTAACTGGCTCCCTTCAGTTGGGTTACATAAAATATAATTTTTATAGAATTTGCTCATTTAATCGAAGCGCATTCTGCACTTTAATACTTACTTCGTTCGGTGTTTTAACACAACATTTTAATCGGACTTTTACAAAAATAAAAACATAAATTATAAATGATTATACCACGTTTTGGTATTTTGTGAGTTCGTGTATACTTATTTGATTTCTGTTGCCAACGCTCTCAGGATTTTCAACAACTTTTCTGAATTCTATAAAATACCTAACTTGGAAGGTTGTCAGCTGTAGGAAGCAGGTTTTGATAAAAGACTAAACATCTTGTAAAGATACCGTAATGAATTAAATCTTCTTGGCGCGAGAGAAAGTTTTTGTTCGAACGATAATAAAGTACAGTCGACGTCGTCATTGCTTTACCACCCTAAGGTTGAATTCCATATAACTACAAAGTCTATTTGTTATAGTTTGTACCAATAAAATAGCTTAAATAAGTTAGCAGAGTCAATATTGTAGTAGTCGCAGTTCAATTTACCGAAGAACACTTGCAATGCAGCCAACTCGATCACGTTCACACCAGCGCTGAACATTCAAAGAATTATTATAATACAAACGTACCTATAACCCTAGCGACCTGCCCTTGCTTCGTATGGGTTTATGACTTGACATAACATCCAGTTTTCTTAATTATCTGAAAGTTTACACGTAAATTCTCTAAGTGTGGTTGAATATCGCATCAAAATCGGTTGCGAACTTTAAAAGAGCAACTCGGTCACACAGGCACACTAGAAAAGCGTCTTCAATTTGTAATATGTAGGTATAGAATAGAAGAAACGTAACAATAACAATCAGTCAACAATTTTCCCACTGCTGAGACTCAGGTCTCTCAATGAGAGAGTTAAAAAATATTATTAGGTACATCCTTTTTCATGTATATACGCCAGAACATCAAGCTACTACAATCTGTCAAATTTCTTTAATAGAGTTTCAACTTTATCGCTAAAGCATACGGTTCAAAGTTGATTGGGAAAATTTGACAGTTTTGGGTAGCTTGATGTGCTGGCGTCTGTATAGGCCTATTCTATTTGATGAAATATTGGCAAAATGTGTTGGATATCGGAATGGACTGCATTGGGCCATAAGGTAAAGTGTTTTCACCAAGGGGACAAAAGTTTCGCCTATATGTACTAGCTTCAGCCCGCGACTTTGTTCGCGTGAAACTTCTTGTTTCCCCGAGCCACCCCGTCGTATCGCATCACCCGCCCGCGCTATCACTTAACGTTCTTTTTGACTTTTTTTCTTTTTGCTCGGCTCCTAAGGGTCATAGCGTGATGTTAAATAGCCTATAGCCTTCCTCAAGAAGTGGGCTATCAAATGCAAGATGAATTTTTCAAATCCGACTGGTAGTTCCAGAGATTACCCCCTACATACAAACTTACAAACAAATTTTACCTCTTTATAATATTATTATATAGTATAGAGGTATAGATTTAAGATCAGTCTGACACAATGGAACGTTAATAGGAAATCTGAAGCGCTACTTAGGAACATAGCCATCGTTTCTCCAAATTCTCCTAAAGTGATGCTCATAAAGTTCCATTTTTCTTTTTTATAGGTCCACCTTCCCTATGTTATGGAGATAAGATATTTGCATTTTGTTGTTGATGATTGAGTCGAAGTTACTTTACCAATAGTGGCTGGTAACCGAAACCGAGCGTTGGGTTTCAAAGTCAGTTCCGACGAAGACGGGAAAGGGTTCCTTTATTGAATTTACAAATTTTTGGAAGGATTGTTCCAGAACTTTCCATCTCATCAGGCGCCGAGCGTCAATGATTTTGTAAGAAACACCAATTTAGAAATTTGCTGATGGCATAACAGGCTATTGTTGTTGAATTAAATTAATATGAATGCCTAAGAAGCCTTCGGTTCGCGGTGTGGGCGGAGTTGGAGTTTTAATGGTTATTAATTGACTTGCTATTTTATGCTTGTTAACAGTAAAGTTAACCTTTTTTATTATTGACTAATTGGCTTAACAGAACTGTTATTGAAAGATCTTTCATCACTCAATTCTCAACTCAATTTTGAAGCTTTCCAATATGACTGTTTACTAACAAGTAAACAGTCATATTGGAAAGCTTCAAAATTACCACGCTTAGAAAACATGTTAAAAACTGCGATTTGATTGAGATTAGATTTAGCACCCTAATTTTGTAACACATTATCAATCAGAATCAGAATCATTTTGAAGCAAATTGCTAATCCATTGCTTCATAAGTTCGAAAAATATTTCTGCTCAACACGTAAATAACGCAATGAATGTTGTTGAACTGTCAAAATTAAACCGATTCCAATTGATAATGTGTTACGCAATTGCCCCGCATCTTAATGTTTAACTTGTTAAATTAAAAGATTGAAATTGCCTTTTAATTTCGACCGAAATCTTAAAACATGAAAGCCAAATGATTGTTAAAGCTGGTTAGTTAGACTCATAACATAAACTTATTTTCCAAACAAATATGCTGAGAAAGGAAAACCATTCGGCTAACCTTGATTGTATCACGTTACTCACAACGTTTATTTGTAAAGGTGAGTAAGCACGTTTCCTTACAAAGCTTCTTTCTTATACAATCAGATATTTTGAAAGCCTGGCTCACGCAGGGATTACCACCTCTGCCCTTTACATCGTGATTTTACCCGAGATTGAAAAATTACCCGTCGTAAAATTTTGCTAGTTTCGAGTTGCTTTGAAAAACCAGGAAAACACTGTGGGTTATTAAAAGTTTTTTTTTTTTCAACTCAGTAGGTACCCGATTTACAAAATTGCATTGGGTCATTTCTTTCGACATTGATAGCAGAATTATTTTTTATCGCGCGGTACCTGTACTATAATATTTTAATTTAGTTTTCGCTAGATCCAAAATATTATTGTTCTTACTAGAAGATTAAAGTTGGGTTTTAAAAGAAAAGCACCAGATCCGAAAGTCCAGGTCCGAAAGTTTTGTAACCAAATGCTAGAGTTTAACTTTCTTAAAAACAAAACTGATTGATCCAAAAAGGTTTCTGACTTCAAAAAGTATACAAAACTAACATTGCGCATCTAACATTATTATACCTTTGTGAATCAATTCTAAGATTTTATGTAAATATTTTACCAATTTTAATACTGAATAAAATATTTATTATAATTATCTAAAGAGCACATGAAGGCATGTATATTTATTATAATTATCTAAAGAGCACATGAAGGCATGTGTATCGACGTCGCAGATGCCTTTGTCGCTCGCCTGTATGGACACTAAACGTTTTTCTTTCTGTAATATCTACCAAAATGTTATTTTCTAATAAACTTCAACTCAAGAAATAAACAAACTTGGGTAACAACAACAGCCAAAATCTCGTCTTCAATCATAAACCCAAAACTAAAAGTTATTTCAGATAATAAATATTATTTTCGTTTTCCTTCGGGTATTTCCTAGTATGTATTTACATAATTATAACAAAAACCAACAAGAAACTTATTTAACTTAAAAAACTTGGTGTTGCTATTGCCTAGAAAACATATTTTTTGCGATGTTTTGTATAAATCATGTTCTCTTTTATTTTTTGCAATCGGTTATTGTTACTGATACTTCTGGGAGCCTTTTTGTACTTCAAGAAAGACTAGTCTGCACAGTAAATACGTCATCATCATCGTCATCATTTCAGCCGAAAGATGTCCACCGCTGGACATAGCATAGGCCTCCCCCAAGCACCCCCACTTCGACCGGTTTTGTGTTCCTGCGGCCTTCAGAAGATCGTCGATCCACCTTGTGGGAGGCCTTCCAACGCTACGTCTTCCGGTACGCGGTCAATAAATACGTACTCGTAATGTCAAGGAAATTAATAGCTAAGCAAAACTACTAACTTAAATTGACCGTACATTCAAATCAAAACTTCAGTTGTATGAATTGTCAAAAAAATAACACGTGCACACGGCAAATCGACGTGTGTGTCAATTTCTATAACAATTAATTTTCTTGACTGTACATAAAAACTGTTACATTTTAGAAATCCTGAATACGTAGTGTCCATGGTTATGTTTACCAACAGGAAATAATTTATTTCCTTACGTAAACATGACTTTTATTACAATAACAAACTCAAAAGCCATGGTATGAACAAAACAAATCGATAGACTCAAATTATTATAAAAAAAAGAAAAAACTTCAATTCAAAGTCGACATGATTGATGCGAAAAGCAGTGTCCCCGAACAAATTATTATCGATTTTATCAAAATTCCTTCTTAAGATTATATTTTTATGTACTTATATTTTTCATTTTTCTAAAGAAGAAAACTTGTGATAAGATATTAAAAACTTTCATAATTATGGTAAAACTAGATTATTAACTAGTTATTCTGAACGTTATTACGCTAAACTATAATAGACAAGACATTTTTAAAGTAACAAGCAAGGCTCAAGTAGCTTCATTATGCGGCACTCACCTGCAAAATGAACAAGATTTATGCTGCAAGGTTTTGCAAATATGTAGACAAGATCCGATCTATAATAGATCGGCAAGTGAGACTGCATTGGATTAACAAGTTTGTGAATGTGTTCAGAATAACTTTTTTAACCCAAAAATATTCATGTACAGACGCCAGCACATCAAGCTACTATAAGCTGTCAAATTTCTTTAATAGATTTTTAACTTTAATGCTAAAGCATAAGGTTCAAAGTTTATTGGCAAAATTTCACAGTTACGGGCAGCTTGGCGTGCTGGCGTTTGTACCATTACTTACAAGTATTTTTATCACACACAGCAACGCGCGCTTTACTTGTGTTAATCAAGTGTACAAACACGCTGCAAATGTTATTTCCACCAACTTAAAATCAAAAGTCTTATATTTTTCACAGATCGAAGAGGTTTGAAAAACATTTTGTCTATAGAGACAGCTGAATAGTACTTGACGTGTCCGCTGAACTGATAGGTATTGGAAATCAAGATTTTTCAGGAGATGACTTTTCTTTTTTTAACAATTTTCTTTACCATTCATCTCTTTGTTTAAAAGATTATTTAGTTATTCCTCTTAAACCATATTTCCAGAATTTGTTTTAACCCTTCGCATGCTTAAACGTGGATCCACGCGAGACACAATGGCTTTTTAATTGTGTTTGTAATTACGGCATTCAACCGGTTTAAATAAAGGAAGCCGTGCATTAAAGTTAAATGATATACATTATTTATATCACAGAGGAGTTTACGGGTAACCACATCAATGATTCACTATATTTTCCATTAGCGTTCACAACGGACTCTGATGAAAGAGTTAATCCATTCAAATGAAAATTATTTCCGAATATTACTCCTACACAACATAAGCCTTGTGTAACAAGTATTTTGTATTTTTATAGTAAAAATACACATACCATGTTTTTTGTAAATTGATTAAATATTAAATGAGCCATTTCGCATGGATGAAATGTTGTGGCAACATATCAAAACTCCGCGATTCCTTTGCCATATTTAAATGAAATATTAATTTAATTATCACCTTAACTTTCCGGAATAAATTATCTAAATGATAGTGAGATGAGAACCACATCAAAATCCATTGTGTAGTTTAGGAGAACTAAAGAAACACAGACTGACACAAAAAGCGACTTTAATATACAAATATGCACATACATAAGTCCTACCTACGAGGCTTACACTTAACTATACCTGGCTGTGCTACGCGCCGAGCTACGGCGTAGCAGCTACGCCGCGCCGTAGCTATCAGCTACGACCACTCGCCATGATTTTATGCATTCTGTTGACATGAGTGGAAGATGTTCGTTAAGGTTTTCATTTCTTTAATTAAACTCATGCTAGCAATCAATTATATCTAAATTATTATATATTTTTAATCATTTCTAACGTGACGATAAGAAACGCTTTTAAATTTCCGTCTACGTCTTAATATATTTCCATACATTGACTTTCCTGTGTGTTTGGTCCACGATAATATCTTAACATTAGAAATCTATGAAAGCGAACATTGTGTACCAAACAAAATGAACTTCATAAATGAACATTATGACAATATTGTCCTTGGAGACTCGATCCTTCCGAGGACGGACAGGTTTTAAGTCGCAACACGTTTCCTGGATTGGGAACTCGTGTAATTAAACTCCGTGTAAATATGTACGTCTTTGTGTAAATTATTGCACCAATTTAGGGGATTTTAAGAAATAAGATCTTTACATTTACTAGATAAGTACTACCTACTACTGTTGTGTAATAAGTGAAATGGAAATGTTATTTAGTTCACAAACTTATATTTTCCATCAACTTTTTTCCCTGAACTCTTCTTTGAAAACATGTTCTTTTGTTCTTTTGAGACGATGAAAACTTTGTTCTTTACGTTCTCTTTCGGTACGATGACGGGACTCTTACACCAGGCGCCGAGAATTGTGAAGAGTATCTCCAGGAAGAACCAGATGATTTCTATGACGCTGATGACTGATCCACCGAGGCAGAGGCCGAAAATACCGCCGAGATTTGCTGGAAACATTGGAATAAAATGATCAGAATACTATCAGATTACTTGAAGGTGACTTCATAAACATTCAGCTCAGAGAACTCATTGCAAATGAACTTCAAATCTCTTTAGAAAGTTGCTTATTAGTTATCAGGGTGCTATGATTCATTGAAAATCTTGATTAACCGGTCAAGCGGCGCGGTTCGCCGATCGGCGACGAAACAATAGAAAATCAATTGTGTCTCATTAGCGGCGCTTGACAGATTAATTCACCGTTTTCTATCAGAAACACTGAAAACATTTTAAGTGTTGTTGTGTTTGTCCATTTTTAGGGGTTCGTACCTCAAAAGAAAAAAACGGAACCCTTATAAGATCACTTTGTTGTCCGTCTGTCTGTCTGTCAAGAGCCTTTATTTCGGAAACGCATGGATACAGTCCCTTGAAGCTGTGAAAAAATCAAACTTTTAAGTTAGCGTAAAAACAAGATACGGCCGTTTATGCCGTAAAAAACGTATATTTCGACACCCTCAAGGGAACCCGTTGACCTAGAATCATGAAATCTGGCAAAAAACAAGGTCATATAGCACAAGTAAAGGAAAAAATCCGAAAACCGTAATTTTGTACTTATGCTTTTTAAAAAAACCGTGATAAACTATTTACATACCTACAAATTTGTACGGAACCCTCGGTGCGCGAGTCCGACTCACACTTGACTGGTTTTTAAATGATATAATAATATTCACGGTTAGTTATCACAGGAAAAATACACATTTTATTTCAAAAGTCAAATATTAAATGGTACAATTATTACGTAGTCCGTTTGACACAACTAGTAAATGTGCTCTTAAACAATTTAGGAACGTAAAATTATTCTCTTTGTATAAGAATTGCGGCTTTCAAAAAATCATCTTTCTTTATTTGTTAGAAAAACATGAAAATCTCCGTAGGACTTATTTTTTGTATAATCTAATTTACGTATTCCAAGAACATTCTAGCAAACTTACCTAGCATTTGGTCCCAAGAGTAAAGTACTTCCCGTCGATACTTCATACAAGTATTTTGACCGAAATGTACCAGCACCTTGCTGAGAGTTTCATTCGACGTACTGAAAACGAAAAGTTTTACCTTACCGGCCTTTGAAATATTGTGCTATTTTTATACATACTTGAATAATTCAAGAAAATCCTCTGTGTAAAACATGGCTTCCGTATTTCAGGTCAAAAATAGAGGTAAACTTCTCTAGTATTTTATGTGAAGGTATAAGGGCCAAAGCACACACGCTACTTTTTGCATCGGCGATCGGCGAATTTGCGGCTGTATCAATGCTGCATCGCGCTTTGGCGACTCTCTGCGTTCGGACGCGATATCAGAATCGCGCGTTTTAGCGACTGCTCCGATGCTGCATCGCGTTTTGGCGACTCTCTGCGTTCGGACGCGGTATCGGAATCGCGCGTTTTAGCGACTGCTCCGATGCTGGCGCAAATGCCAAATCACTGTGACCGGCATCCGAATGTGTGCGGACTGTAGCGTTCAGCCGCTGTATCGAGCTTCCGAAAAGCAACTGAATTGCCGCGTTTGGCGTTTTTAAGTGTGCGGTGTGGAATGCTTGGTTGCTGCACTTAGCTTCTAAAAAGCAGCTGAAACGCCGATCGCCGATGAAAAAAGTAGCGTGTGTGCTTTGGCCCTTATCTAAGCAATATTATTGGTTCTAAGCACAAGTAAGCCGATAAGACAACAAAGTTAGTGGTATCGTTCCTTCAAGCCTAAACAACAAGATTTACTGTGTTTGGTATTATTGTTATGTTATCTATCAGATTAGCAAATCGAGTTTGTTTACTTTGATGTTTCTTGGGATCGAATATACAACGCCGTCAAGGATTCAGGAAGTGGTTAAATAGTCGGCCTAATAGTCTGTTCAATAATCTGCTGTGGTTGTTACAACACTTAAATGAAAATTGAAATTAAATCAAACCATTAAAGTTAGAGTTTATCACCTAAACTTAATGCAAAACTAGGCTAAGTAACCTACCAGTAAAAGCACTGCTCTACAACAGTCTATGGCCAATTTATTAGCTTCACTTTATATGAAAATGTCGGTGTGATCATCCACTGCGACCCACGGCCACACTACACACGAACGCGTGACTTGCGAGCTAATGAACTGGGCAGCTAACGTGTCAAACCTATCCATGCACATTCAGCGTAGCAGTGCAAGGTCGATTTAACACACCGATATTAAATGAATTTAGGTACAGTTACAAGCACAAATATATCGTCGCTAATCTTACTAACTGACGTATCTGACATTTTGGACTAAGCCGACCTAACTATAGTAATTAGATACATTTTCCAAGTTGAATCTGATATCTGATCATGTATTCCGAACAAAATAAAAACAAAGATCACACGAAGTGACGTATCTGTAAAAAGTTGTAGTAATACTGTACTGTAAAATATGCTTCGAATCAGTTACGTCACTTAGTTAGATTAGCGACGATATTATGTACACTGAGCAAAATCCTAAAGGGATTTTCTCGTGGGATGTCGATTGCAATTGTGGTGGGTGGGCGATCTACAGGAAGATCGCGGGGAAGACCCGATGAGACTCGCGCAGACCAGGGAAGCATGGCACAAAAGAGAGGAGAACAAGACTACCAATGATGATGATGTTAATAGGAGAAAACACACATACACACTGTTAAAAGTTACTAAGTGTATACATATCAGTGCTTATGTCTGTACTTTTCTTAGTGATTACAATCGACCGATAGGGGAAGAGGAATAATGAAACTGCTTCAAAACAAATATTCACCTCAAATGCCTCTGGTTCTTAACAAATTCCACTTCGGTATCATATTGCACGTAGTCGCATCTTTGATAGCACTCGCTATCAGATATTATATCCTTTATGTCAACTTCAATCATTTCTGAAAACAATGAAATGAGATTGGAAACTAATACTGGAAAATTGAAACTTTTATTGATATTTTGTTTATTCAGAACCATTGTTATCATTTGAATCATATTTTCAGTAATTGAACTTAAACTTTGGTGAGCGAAAACTTTGAAAGCAGATAGATAAGTTTATTTAGGGATTTTGGACCCTTAAACCATTTTTATTATAGTATTCTGCGCCCCGCGGTTTCACCCGCATAAGTTTCGATCCCGTGGGAATATTGGGATAAAAACTATCCTATGTTCTCTCCCGGGACTCAAACTATCTCTATACCAAATTTCATCTAACTCGGTTTAGTGGTTTAGGCGTGAAAAGGTAACATACAGACAGACAGAGTTACTTTCGAATTTATAATATTAGTATGGATTATTTTGCACCAATGACAAACCTATTTTTTATATCCACGCAATCATTGTCCATTCCAAGGTTGCTTGGAATAGATCGCAGAAAGCGATAAGGCCGCCCATTGTATGTTTTGTAGTGATTGTCGTATTTTTTTTGTTATGTGTATTTTCTGGTGTACGATAAAGTTATATACTTTATTAGTTAAATAAATAAAGAAATAATTTTAAATAATCATTCCATTTTCTGTACAAAGCCTACCCATGAACATCACCTTACCTACATAATTATTTTGCAAGATCGGTAGTCTATTGATAACTCGTTACCTACTGGTGCAATTATTGTCGGTAGAAAGAAGTAGCCTTGTAATGTTAGATAGGTAAGTCTGCATGATCGTCAACGACGCATGCCCATGCACATTCATGCGCATGCATGTTCGTGTTGCTTTATTCTATAATTTTAATAATTAAGTATGACAACTTTTAATATTTTGTATTTTTTTTTTTTCTTAATTTGTGTAAATATATTATTTTGCACGTCACGTAATGACAATCATGTTTGCACTCAACTTGCTTTATCATCTTGCATGCACTTTCTATGTATGTACACATACAGGTTTAAGCAAATAAAAAACTTATCTTATCTTAACGATGTAAGATACCGTCGCCATCTTGAGACTAAAAGAGTATTATCGCAGAACTAAAACACGGGTACCATACCAACCTATTGTTTGATAAATGCAAATAAAATGATCCCAGGAGCATACAGAAAATTCTTCGACGTCGAGTTCTTGAGCTGAAAGAAAAACGTTCAGCTATTAATTCACTTAAAAGTAGTCTATAATATTCTATTTAAATAAAAGTCAATTCAATTCAGATAAAAGGGCTTATGTTTAACTTATCACCAGATAAAAGAAAATATAACATCAATAAAACACTTTTTACTGCCAAAAATAGTAAATGATCACTAAAATTTATTTGTATTCTCATTTGCTCGCTCTTGCATCCTATGTCGACGACATCCTATTTCTGTGTAAAGGGCTTAAAGTAACCTAACCAAACCTAATCTCGGGGTACCCAGCTAGAACTATTGTAGTTTTAGACTTCATTTTTTGGTGTTCAATATATTTTTTTGGTGATCATTATATTAAATCCCAAAGTAAAGTAGTCTATAATATTCTTTTTTGACTCAAAATGCACACTTCTTAGTACACATTATTAAGATGTCATTAAACATCAGAACGCAGTATAAAATTATTTAGATTAAAGGGTAATGGCAGCATTTTAATTAGCACTTCCTTAAATCATAATAATTTTGAAATTGTACACTTACAAGTATAATCAAAAGGCAAGCATCTGCAGTGGTTGACCACTCTCCTCAAGATTAGGCGCGTCATACATCCCTGGTAGAAGCTAGCACCTGCTCCTTGGTCCTGAAAATAAATTAGTTTTAAAAGCATAGCTTGGATATATTTACGACAAAGATTGGGGTTTAATACTGTGTACGTATTTAGCCCCAGCTAAGTCTTTAGAGTTAAATAAATAAGAAATAAGTCTATGTCGCAGCCAACTGGTTAAATTAGCCGATAAGTTAATTGCCTAGCCTTTTAACTAAACGGCGCCGTTCAACTAGCTGCCAAAGTCAAAGTCAAAGTCAAAGCATTTATTTCAAATAGGCACATAAAAGGCACTTTTGAACGTACCGAACGGCCTAAATGATATTCCGCCAATTCATCTAATACAACATTTCATGAATTGGCTGGCTGATGCTTAGGCCGTTTATACAAAATTGTTTCTAACCTTAAATCAGATAAAAAGGGAAAACGAAACGTTAATATTATGGGCGATTGACAACCAAATCTGTACCAGTATGTCCAGTATATTGTCTGTGGTGTAAAATGTCGTGCAAAATCGATGAAACGGAAAACCGTAGAGGTGCTGTCAATGTCAAATTGTAGCTATCGATATTCAATTGAGTGTACAGACAGCGTCAGAGAAAAGGAACCCCCTTTGGTTACTTATCAAAGGGGACTCATTACCAAAGGGGGTTCCTTTTCTCTGACGCTGTCCGTACCTATTAATTGCGGTCTTATTCCTGGGATAGACGGACCCAGACCCGGGCCGGATAATATCACTACAAAAGTAACATGTAGTTACTGGGAGAGTTCAAATCAATAATACTATCTTGCTAACTTATTACTACCTAAATGTTACAACACGGCAAGTTTTACTTATTATCTTGTTCACTAATTTATTTTCTTTGACATTATAATCTCCTTACCACTTGTTATCCTAGCAGAATTAATTTTGTTCAACATTCAATTTGCTGCCACAATTTAAGCACCCAAGTACGAAATGGGCGATAAAACTTATCATTTCACATTATTTATAAAAGTTTTGTGTAGCAGGACCGAAAATTAAATTACGGCCAGGAGCGTTTTATCACCGCAGCCGTCATCGGGACGACACCGAGAAACAAAATTATTGAAACCGCACATGACGTCCCGGTGAAGGCGATCATTTGTCCACCGCGATCGAACTTTGCGTTTCAGTATGTTACGATAGACAAAACAAAAACCGGGCGAACAACAACGTGTAGACACGATCAAGCGTGTTTTGTATTAAAAGAAAGAAAGAAAAAGTATTTATTGCGACTCGTACAGGAAGATCACAAACTAAACTAAACACAGAAAAAAAAAATTAAAAAACCAAGTTATATAAAAAAAAGAAAAATGAAACAGAAAGTCCTATACGAGGCCAAAAGGCTCCTATCTCAGCATGATGCTGCAACATTAAAAAAAATAATTTCAAAGCGCTGGTATTCTGATAGGGCCCGCTGTGATGTCACGGGCAATTACAGAAATAAATAAATAATAAAATAGCTATAATAATTATGTAAAATATTAGCAATTAAAATAAAATATTAATTTTTTAATCTGCGCCAGACGTAACCTTATTATTATTATTTATTGTTGAATGGATCCGCTCTTGACCTCGATCACTTGTCTATGCCTTGAGTGTCAGAGGCACTCTTGTCTTGTGTATTGCCCACACACACTACTGTACTGCTGGCACATCAGCCCGTCATAATCTCGGGTCAAAACTTAAAACTCGGCGGTCGGGGTGATGGCGCTCGGGTGAAGGACGTGCAGTGGACACGCGGCCATACTTCGGCGACCCCGCACCGTCAACTCGTTCTTGGTGACGTCCCGGTGACGGCTGCGGTAGACCAATGCCCTAAGCCTGATAGCACCTTTTATCTTGCGTACGTATGTAAGAAACTTACCTATATAAATAAAACAAAGTCAGGTTAGTTACACCATTTATAACTCAAGAACGGCTGGACCGATTTTGAAGTGAAACTTCTTTACGCACGCTTGACTTGGGGAGTAAGCTGGCAAACGCGTGACGTAAGCGTTATGAAAAGTGTGATCGGGCGAGGCGAACGAGAGTTTAGTGGGGGATATAAGCAAGAGAAAGCAGTGCGCGCGCACATTTTCTTTCTCTCTTCCTCTCATAGCCAAATACGTTTGAAGTTTCACTTCAGTCGTGTGGTCATAATCATAAGCACACTCGGTTTTTTTATGATCTTTGATTTGTTGGATTTGTCTTCGCCCCGAATTTGACTGATTTGGAATTTACTGATTTCATTTATTGATACTGAGGCGGTAAGAAGTTTGCCGGGTCAGCTTGTTGTAAATATAATAGCAGAGTTAACATTTCTTCGAGGTTAAAGATCCCTCTTAATTATCTTATTTTACATTGACGAAAATATGTTTACAACAACACAATCCATTGTTTTATATTGTTAGATATTTTTAAACAAGCTTAATTAAATTCTTCAAAAAATACCTGAAACGTTCTGTGTTGATCCTAATTCCTGAATAACATAACATTACAATATCTATAAACAGCTCGCAACTCATTAAAATACAACAGAAACATTCAAGAAAGATTATGAAGAGCAAATACCAGCAGTTTGTATTTCATTATTTCAGTTTAATGTAGGTATTCAGTTTTAATAAGAAATTCAGCTCGTACACAAATTGTAAACTCAAGTCAGAACTAAAACTTGCTTCGTGAGGCGCCGCTGACGAGCGCGCTCCGCACTCTCAACCTCATTGCTGATGACGTAGACATATTCTGTTGCGCTTTGGGTGAATTTGAAAGAATAACTACCTATAGAATTTGTTATGGTACAAGCACTGGAACTATTTAATTTTTAAGTATAGGTACTACAATATCGCATTGGGTCTAGCCTGTAAGGATATTTGTATGTTTGGAGTAAAAAAAAAAAAAATGAGTAGGTGCGAATGAAAATAATTTTTAGAATTTAAGAAATTACGCTTTTTTTAACCGACTTCAAAAAAGGAGTTCCTTAGTTCAAATATAGCTGTTAACCTCGTCAGAGAAGCTTGCCTCGAATCTGTGAAGAGCCACAGAAAGATTCGAGGCAAGTTTTTAATTGGAACTAACTTAAATACAGCTGGTGTCTTAAGTTTTTTGAACGTTGCAAACTCATTGCAATAAAAAGTAGGTATACTTCATACCTACTGTTGCCACAAGAATGAGTAATGCTATTCTTTAGCATGATTCAGAAGTATTTTAACCCTTAATTGCATCTTGATGGAAATTTCCATCAAACGGTTCACAGGTTAAAAAAGCACACAAATGCGGTTCACAGGTCAAAATTTTTTTCTACAAGAAGATATATTCTTATTAAATCATGCAATGAAGGGACAAGAAAAAAATGCTCCACACCACAAACAAATACGCATTATTAATAGTAGAAAAAGAATAAAACAAAATCCCAACACGTGGCGCTCAGTTGTATCAAAAGATGAAAAATAAACGAGGATCTTAACTCCTTGCTCCGAGCGCGGTGCAGCGAAGCTTTGTTTTTTTTTTCAAATCTACTTTTGTTAAACGCCAGATATGCGGCCAGCAGCATTTAGGAAATGTTAAAACTTTTTCATGTATGTAAAACAGAAAATTATACAGTCCGTGGCCGCCATTTGCAATTTTTCAGCCAGAAAATTGTTCTCACAGTAGAGTATAAATTGCTGTGTTTTAATACTAGCGCAGTTTATTGTTCTGACTGTTTTGTACATTTTTTGTGTTTTTAAAGCCGACAATGCTGCTGGGAATCATTGGTTTTGTAAATTTTTCGTATATTTCATTTGACATTCTGTTCTTTCGGTTATGTTTTACATCTGTTAGATTGTTGACTACCCAAAACAAATCACAAAGGAAAAAGATTTCAAGAAGTAGGTTTTCTTCGAACACGTATGGTAAAATACTCACTTGAATATTACGTGTTTTGTTAATACTTTATGTAACATTTTCGTTTTGAATATGTGTGTCATATGGCTTTTATGTACCTACTACCTGCGCTTCGCAGTTTCACCCGCATAAGTGTCGATCCCGTGAGAATGTCGGGATAAAAATTAGCTTTTATGTTAATCCAGGTGTCAGCTACCTCTATACAAAATTTTATCAAATATGGGCCAGCCGTTTGAGCGTGAAGAAGTAACAAACATAAACACACACACACAAACTTTCGCCTATATAAAATTGACGATATTGTTATTTACGGAAGAACATCGAAGTAAATCATTTTGTTCTTAGTTTCTACATATCAATATAGGTAGGTGTGTATTATCACAATTAGAAGAAATTTTTAGATTTCGAATCATTCTCTTTCTAGGAGTTTCTTTCTCCGATACTATTAGAATAATCCGAAACCTACCTGTTTAGTAACAAAGGACTTGCATATAAAGTATGTTTGAACCAATAGTCTGACCACTGGTTCATATTTATGTCGCAGGATACTTGGAAAACTAGTTTTTTATCATTAGAATTATAGGTATATTCTATAGAAAGATTTTCTTTACAATATGAGCTCATTATATTAGATTTTTTTCAATTATCCTGTGACGTAAATAAACCGTTTCGCGTTTTGGTTAAAGAGTTCCTCAATTCATAGGTATTTTGATAGCTACTCTGTATGTAAAATTTTGTTAGGTATAAATTACTTGACTCAGTGACCTACATTTTACCGCACTGCCTGTGTTTTCATGAGGGCTCAAATAACGCTGATCGACAAAGGACATGATTAATGATATTGGCTTCAATAAAATTAGACCAACATTGTGCATTGTTTTTATATATGCTTGGAGATTAATCTATTGCCTTGACACAAAATTTATTACTTTTTACGAGAACGCAATAAAATACTTTAATTTTTATGGGCTATAAATAGAGAATAAAAAGGTTACCTCAAATCAAGATATATAATGGGAGATAAGTAACTACTAAATAAGCTATGTCGAAAATATTAACGTACCTACGGGAAAAGTTTGCGAAAACATAATAGACAAAACATAAACCCATCTGCCTTCAAATCAAGAGTGAACAGGCATCTTCTGGGCACGCTCGTTCCATCATAGACCTCATCTATCGCTTTCCATCAGGCGTGATCGGGGTCAAGAGCGCGACCATTTAGCAAAAAAAAAAAAAAAAAAAGACTGGCACAATTTTATCTTAGTGAATTAACCATTGATTAATTAATAGGTATAGTGGATAAGACAAAGTTTAAAACAGAAGACGAACAAGCAGGGGATCGAGGAAGGGGGGGGATGGAGGGGGGGTTCAGGGGATCAGACCAGAATAACTCGGTAAACACGGCTGAATTTAAAACGGGGTTAAATATACTGAACACAAAAAAATGAAGTCTGAAATTACAATAGTTCTAGCTGGGTACACCGAGGTTAGGTTTGGTTAGGTTACTTTAAACCGTTTACACAGAAATAGGAGCCCCGCGAAGCGAAGCGGGGCTCCGTCAACATAGGATGCAAGAGCGAGCAAATGATAATACAAATACCTTTACCTAGGTATTTTACAATAAAATGGAGTTTTAATTTTGGTGATCATTTACTATTTTTGGCAGTAAAAAATGTTTTTTTGATGTTACATTTTACTTTATCTGGTGATAAGTTAAACATAAGCCATTTAAAACTGAAATCATCACAAATATTTAATTAAAAACAAAATTATCACTTACCGTCTCCAATATACATTTTCTGCTGGAAATCGGCAGCGCCTTGACGTAAGTCGAGGAGTCGATAGCCCAGACATAGACGTTGACGTCAAATAACGACTCCGGCGTCAGACTGAAGTAGCTGTCAATTAGAGTCACTTTATCTTTATAATCGTACACGTAGAGCTGAAACAAAATGAGAATGATGAAATAACATAACATAGGGGGTGAGCAGAAGTCCAAACTCAAGATTTGCCAACGGGCAATGGAGCGCAGCATGTTAGGTGTTAAGCGTACAGATCGAGTTAGAACACCACGCTGCGCTCCATAACTCAAGTAGCGGATGTTGGAGAAAAAACAGCCAGGCTGAAGTGGGAATGGGCCGGACACGGCTCACGAATGCACCCGGAGAGATGGGCAAAGATCGTCACTCACTGTACGCCTGGGGCAGGACATCGCCGTCGAGGTAGACCAAGACGAAGGTGGCGTGACGATCTAATATCATTCGCAGGGCCAACATGGCCAGAGATCGCACAAGACAGGGAGGTTTGGAAGAAAAAAGGGGAGGCCTTTGCCCAGCAGTGGGACACAAAAATAGGCTAACAAAAAAAAAAAAAGGGGTGAGCTTATTGCAAAGCTGAAACAAAATGAGAATCATGAAATAACATAACATAGGGGTGAGCCTATTGCTATCAAACGGGCACGAATTCAAACTCTGGGCTGCTACTGACAAATTCCTGGTGGAAAACACAATAATGTTGAAAATCATAACGTTTTTCAATGAAATTGTATGACTGAATTACTAACAGCGCTGACCAAATAAAAAACAGTGGCACTCCCGGAGTGCCGACAGAAGTGAAAACTTGAACAATTACGTGTGTATTCTTTTAATCGTCAGGAAAAATTTCGAAATATTTATTTGGTGTCGGTAACGGTAATAGTGTCACGAGTTCAATGATTTTTTCTCATCTCAAAAAATGACAACATGCATGTGATAGACGTGCATATACAATATATGTACATATTTATATAAAGAGGTGTCAGTTACGGTAACAGTGTCGCGAGTTCAAAAAATGTCCAACGCGAAAAGAAATTTTCACGTCAAAAATGTTTTGGTGACAGAACAAAGATAAAAATAGTCATTATGCTCGTGGCTGCTGATTAAAGCTACACTTGTTTTCTTTTACATTGCGGCCTTTGATCATAAAATATACCTACAACTAATAAACTTTAAAGATTTCGTATATTAATCAACACGGCCTCATTTATTCCTCCAATCAGAGCAGTAATTCCCTTCAAAGAGCCAATCTGAAATTCACTGAACTTTTTTCCTTACCTATCATCAATCCATGTCCCTTGAGTCATTTCATATTTTACGTTCTTTCATTCGTGTTTGTATAACCATCCTGCACAACCCTAATTGATCTCTTTTTTTTTTAAATAGAATTGGAATGTCGGGATATATTCCGTTGTTTAAAGAAAATATATGGTTATGTCAGAAAAGGTTCGTATAGCGAGCGGGATTGTCACAGAATCCATACTAATATTATATATTCGAAAGTAACTCTGTCTGTCTGTCTGTCTGTATGTTACCTTTTCACACCTAAACCACTGAACCGATTTAGATGAAATTTGGTACAGATATAGTTTAGAGTCCCGGGAAAGGTAAGTAAGTAAGTAAAATTTTATTGGTTTAAACATGGTGTACATTGCATGCAGAATAATAATGGGGTACATAAAAGTTCTAACATGTTCAGCCGCATATCGTGGCGTACAAATTGGTAGGAAGAGATGGTGCATAAACCGTGATAATATTCATCAAAATTACACTTTATCATTATCTATACAACATTATTTTTAGTATATGCGAAACCCGAAACACGTGTCTAGTATTTTTATGTAAAGAATCTATGTACAAAATTTCAAAACTGATCATGAATAATCACCAAGTTATAAGCTTGTTATGTTACCTGTTTGTCCGTCCAAAATCATACTCACCCGCTCACCGCGTGCCTAAACGTACCGCGCGGCGATTGTATTGTAATTAACTGGTGATAACATTTTCCATCACACTTGCAGGCTTTGGACTGTCGTAATGGTCAAGTGTAGGTAGTTATTATAATGTACTTTATTCGTAAATAAATGCAGCCGTAAGCTACGAATAAGTAATTACTTATTCGTAAGCCGGTAAGTGATACAATGTAGTCAATGCGATTTGTTGCACCTTATGTCAACCATTTAAAGTTCAAAGTGGATGAAAAGTGTTAAACATCGCATTACTTAACCACAGCAGGCTGTAGGTACAAATAATAACTCTCTACAATTAACCATCTTGGCGTGTTTAAAAATGTTAATCATCACGGCAAAGCATTGTGTTCCACGATAGGTACTCTGATGTACGTACCATTTCTGTGTACTGGACGTTGGTGTATGAGAAAGTCATGGTTACACGACACTTTTTACATACGATAGGTAAGTACACGATCAACCGAAACAAAACTGTATGGCCCGCGGCGCGGCGGCCGCGCGCTCGCGATTAAATGCAGTTGGACGCGCGCGCGCCAGCCTGCAATACCCGGGCGACTGAAGGGGTTGCTTAACCCACGCCCCGCTCGCCCCGCTCGCTGTGCGCGGGCGCCGCGCCTATTGTGTATGGGTATGGTAGAAAACTACCTAGGTACTAATGTCGCTCGGTGGCCAAGATTTAATTTTTTTTAAATATTTTTGGGCCAAAATATAACATGGGGTAAAAATTATTGGAATCGATTCAGTTACTTATTCTGAACAAACTATATTCAGGTTTCGCATATATGTACTAAAAATAATGTTGTATATATAAAAATGAAACCCGTTTTCCGTTGTCACGACATAACATGAATACGGCTGGACCGATTTCGATGAAATTTGGTATAGAGATAGTTTGAGTCCCGGGAAAGGACATAGGATAGTTTTTATCCCGATATTCCCACGGGATCGACATTTACGCGGGTGAAACCGCGGGGCGCAGCTAGTTCATTATAAAAATCAAAGTAGTCATTAAATAAATTAGTAAATAAAATTATGAATCACTGTCATTAAAAATTTCAATTCCAGATTACAATAATATGTCAAAATTACAACATTGTCATCTTAAAAATGAAGAAAGTTGTCCTCTTTCATAAATTCTGCTATACTGTAATATGCTCTTTCAGTTAGTAAACTCTTAAATTTAATTTTATGAGCAGATATATTTAATGATTTCCATGATTTTGGCAATTTATTAAAAACTAGCTGCGCCCCGCGGTTTCACCCGCATGTGTGTCGATCCCGTGGGAATATCGGGATAAAAACTATTCTATGTCCTTCCCCGGGACTCAAACTATCTCTATACCAAATTTCATCTAAATCGGTTCAGTAGTTTAGGCGTGAAGAAAAGACAGACAGACAGACAGAGTTACTTTCGCATTTATAATATTAGTTTGGAAGTTTGGATGGTCGGAGCCATGCAGAAGATGCTCTTACTCATAAGGGCTGTTTTAGCACCAAAGGACATAGGATAGTTTTTATCCAGATATTCCCACGGGATCGAAAACTATGCGGGTGAAACCGCTAACAGCTAGTATGAAATACATTTAGAAGTGAATCACATTTACTTTACTTTGTACTTGTACCGATTCCACTGCATCATGCTAACCCTATACATGGTAAATAAAAGTCGCACAACATTAAAACATTGCAACCATATGTTTTGGGTTGTTGGATACATGTTGATGGCAAGATTGCGTACAATTTTGGGTGTTGTACAACTTTTGTTCAAGAATTCGGGGCTTAACGATCCGCAGTTGCCAATAAAAAACAAGGTTTTCAACTTTGCCTATGATTGACCGCGGATTTCGTTACGTCGCAAACGACTTAGCGATACATTGCTGTCTGTGGTGATCATTCCAACCAAAACTTCTTTATTCTATGGTATTCCGATAAAAACAGATAGTTATCGGTCTGAAACAAAGTGTCTTTCATGAATATTTTATTAATGGCATGCTGATATTTCGGTGATTAAAAATTGACAGTAAATTTATAACCGGACCGAGATACTATTGAAAGAATAAAGATGAAAAGAGCCTTTTATAAAATATACGGTTGTCTAATAACTTACTGTGTTTTTATTTATGCTTTGGTTAGTTACTGATTTAGGCCAGAATAATATGAGAAACAGAAGTCCTAACGACCTGAGTTTTTTTGCTCTGTATTGTATATGCTAATTTATTGTTAGTGTAATATATTTAATATTATTGTATTATTTGTGTTGTTTTGTTGTTATTGTGTGTTTTAATGTTGTTGTTTTGTTATTATTTTCATTGAATTATTGTATTATACTACGTATGACTTATTGTGAATAAATAAATGAACAATAATAGCTACCTAGCATTAATAACTAACATTCGTGATTTAAAAACTATTTATCTATTTAAATGTAGATTAAAAGAGCATTACCTTTCCTCTGTACTGTGAGTATATATATATATGTTTATATATTTTTGCATTATGTATTTATTTAAGTATACTTATGATAAAGATAAAGATATTTTATTTTGCAAATATGGGTACAGTACATGGTGTTATATGGAAATAGGTTCAGCCATATTTTACCAGTAGGCATGCAAAAATTACGAAAAAAAAAAAAAAGAATAACTAAATACTAAACTTTAACATACAAACAGAACAAGAGACAACACAAAACCAAAAAAAACATTATTGTAAACAGTCTAAGTTTCAATTTTTTTATCATTCAAGAATTCTGTTACACTATAGTATGCTTTGACTGTCAAAAAGCTTCGCAGCCTCTTTTTAAATAACGATAGCGGCAATTCTTTCCAACTTTTAGGTATTTTATCATATATGACCGGAGCCATGCAGTAAACGCTTTTGCGCATTAGTGCTGTCTTAGCGAACTGATGACACAGTAAGGTATTATCGCGCCTATTACGTGAAACTACATCGGCAAGACGTTTAAAACGATTTGGGTTTAACTTAACAAACACAGCAACTTCTAATATATATAAACAGGTGTAGTGTGCAGCTCGCCTAACCTTATATATGTAACTGCACACACTAATTATTGACATTATTATACGAATCGTGGAACTAAACAGTTCTCTTTTATTTCGACAACATCATTATAATACATGGCGACCCTTAGCCAGCAATTAAAATTTTGCAATCTACGCGATAAAGAAGACTACGGACGAGTCAAATAAATTATGAAGATTATACCGATAGAAGTTTATGAAGACGGAAATTAGAAGAAAGAAAATGAGGAAGATTTAAAAAATTTATAGAAGAATCAGAATCCCAATAGAAGAATTTGTTTGAAGAGGTGAAATCATTAAATAAGAAGACAGAAAAGGAACGTTGCTGCCGGGTGCTGGGAGAATGCTCAAGCCTTATGATGAGAGGATATGCAGGGCGCCGGGAGTTGAATAGTACGGGTCCGATGTGGAGCAGCTGGGAGTCAGTTCCAGTCCAGTGCTGAGGAGTTCATTCGTCCAAGCCACGTGAGACGTCGTGACCTACATAATCGTTGTCAGTAAAATAAGTAACTACTGCAATGTAAGTTTTGCAACGCTAGCATTTTTTTTTATATTCTACTATATTTGGTGTTCCCGACCTGCTTAAAGTAGCAGTAATAAAACCGATCCATAAAAAGGGAGATCAGACCGACACAAATAACTTTCGGCCCATAGCCGCATTACCTACATTTGCGAAAATTTTTGAGACAGCAATGTCAAAACGACTTTACTCATTTTGTGAAAAGTACAAAATCTTCAACGATAGTCAAAATGGTTTTAGGAAAAATAAATCTACTACACTGGCAATATTCAAATATATACAAGAAGCTCTAAATATTATAAATAATAAAAAACATGCAGTAGGGATTTTGCTAGACATGAGCAAAGCCTACGATAGAGTGTCTTATAAGATCCTTCTAAATAAATTGTATGAAATAGGTGTCAGAGGCACAGCCTACAAATGGTTTTGCTCTTACTTAGAAAATCGGGAACAATATGTAGAAGTAGATTATAAAGATGCACAGACTGGCCTGATAACGCGTGTTAAATCTGATAGAGCAAAAGTAACCATGTCAATTCCCCAAGGTAGTGTTTTAGGGTGCCTATTGTTCCTAATATATATAAATAACCTCCCTAAAGAAATAAATTCATACAGTGTCCTATTTGCTGACGACATTTCAATAATTTTTCCTTATGATAATAACGGGACCCTTAACGAAATATTAAATGACATTCTTACTAACATAGTGGCATGGTTGAAAGATCATAATTTAGAAATAAATTTCTCGAAGACGAAGCTGATGCAATATGGACCATACCAGAAAGAAAAGGTAGATATCGACTTCTCATATAATAATAGAAAATTACAATGTGTAAACGACTTTACACTGCTAGGCCTGACTGTCGATACAAATATAAACTGGAAAGCTCATATACAAACCCTATCAAATAAATTGGCCAGCTTTATATACGCTTTAAGAGAACTAAAAAAAGCAACCGACTTCAAAACAGCTCTTTCAGCCTACTACGCATACGCATATTCATGGCTAAACTATGGAATTATAATGTGGGGAAATAGTGTAGATATAGAGCGACTATTCATTTTACAAAAAAAATGCGTTCGAATCCTAGTAAATATAGAAAGTACGGAAAGTTGCAAACAATACTTTATAGAACATAAAATACTTACACTAACAGGTATTTATATCCTAGAAGCTAGTAAATTTGTAAGAAAATACCCATCGCTTTTTCCGCTAGCAAAACAGCAACGCCCACAGCAACGCAGTCTTAGAAACCGATATCTAAACGAATTAGCGGTACCAACCTCAAAACTAGCTATGTTTCGTTCTGGGCCTCTGGCCATGTGCGTTAAAATCTATAATAAACTCCCGAATTCAGTTAAGGATACAGAGTATGACAACAAATTTAAAAATGACCTACAAAACCACTTAAACTTAAAATCATATTATAGCCTAAAAGAATTTTTAACCGAGAAATAAATAAATTAATATCGACTTGAACACATTACACATACATAGCTGGGTACTCTATAAAACATCAGTCCGCTACTACCTCATTCCTGTATTTTTAGTGATTACTTTCTATTTTATTTTATCTGAAAATGTGACATATTATAATGTAAAACTAATCTATTGACATTAAATTAACTGAGATAATAATGACATTTAAGCACATTGCAAATGACATAAATTGTAGTAGTATGAGATTATAATATGAAAATGATAATTTATTTAGTTTATAAGAATGACATAATGTATAATAATAATTAATAATTTTTAAATTAATCTATATCAACAAATTATATGAATAATGATAGCATGTTAAATAAATTGAAACCTATCGTCTATACATTGCTGTGCCCTAGCAGGGTTCATTGTTTGGAACTATCATAATGTAACAACCTGTAAACAACATGAAACGCAATAAATGAATGAATGAATGAATGAATATTTCATGTTATTGTAACTGGATCATGCATTTTTGTATATTTTGTTCTGGAGATTAGGAATGTCCCAACAATTACAAGATTTGCACGCTAGATTAAAATATCTAAGAGAATATTTAGTAAAACTAGGTCCAGATAGGCGTAAAAAAGATTTAGCTTTAAAGAAACTAGAAGAAGCAGAAAAAGAATATAGTAAATTGGATTGTATTTTGACTCAGTTGAACCAAGAAGTTATAGATCGCAAGTTAGACAAAGATGCTTGTGAGGTTTTCCAAACATTAATTAATGAAATTCAATCAAATTATCAGAAAATAAAAAGTTTACTTTCTTTAGTAGATAGTAGTTGTCAAACTAGTTCTAAAGATTTTATAGAATACGAGTATACTGATTGCCTTACAAAAATGGCTGACGCATTTGATATTAAAACTGCAATTTCCCTGTTGCCAGTGTTGAATGGCCAGGAGCAGGTGACAAATCAGCTTATAGATGGTATCTTACTTTATAGTTCGCTTATTAATGAAGCCAGTAAAAGTCAATTAATACAGTTTGAGTTAAAAACGCGTCTCTCGCCTAGTGCAAAATTGCGTCTTAAAACTAACTATACAGATATAGAAAGTTTGGTAGAAGATATTCGCATTTATTTGTTACCGAAGAAATCGTATGTAGCTTTACAAAGTCAATTGTTTACGGCGACTCAAGGCCGTAGGAGTATAGAAAAATTCGGTACGGAGATTGAAGAGTTATTTGTCAGTCTCACGATTGCGCAGGCTAACGATAAGCGTGATGCATATGAGGTTTTGCGTCCACTCAATGAGAAGACTGCAATTAAACGGTTTAGTGATGGATTGGCTGATAAGCGGCTCAGCACCATCATTGCCTCACGTCAGTTTGCATCATTGCCTGAAGCAATAACGGCTGCGGTAGATGAACAATCCTTGTCTGTTCAGCCACAAGATCAGGTTATGCAATTTAGGGCTAACCAAAATTATAGACGAGGTAGCTTTAGAGGCTCTCGAGGCCGAGGAAATAGACAATTTTTTAACAGAAATAAAACGTATAACCATAATTATGATAAAAATAATGAAAATAGCACAGGTCAAAGAACTTTAAACAGCGTTAATCGAGGTAAAAACTCAGGTGAACAACGTCAGCAGTTCCGCGGACGTCCGGTGCGTTGTCAGCGTGTTCAACATAACGCGCAACAGACCGATATCCATGACAACTTGCGCAATGATCGCACAAGCCAAGCAAATGAAAGCCTAGAATTTTTTCGTACCTAAATCGTACACACATTCTATTTTTAGTTTTTGTAATTTTTGTATTATTAATTGTCGGTTAACAAATAGTGATGTTGATCTTAATTTACTGATAGATAGTGGAGCTAGCTTATGTGTGCTAAAGTATGAATGGTTGTCGCGACATAGGAATTTATTGAATTTAGTAAAACAGGATAAGATAGTCATTAAAGGAATTAGTGGTAATATAGAGTCCATGGGATACATTTATTTAGAAATTATAATTAATAATGTAACTTTACAACAAAAGTTTTACATATTTGAACACTTATCTTGTGTTGCAGAAGGTATACTCGGGCAAGATTTTTTTGAGCGGTACAACGCTGTATTAAACTATAAAGAAGGTACTCAGAGTTTGGAAACCCGAGACCAGTCTGTTAGTGTTCATGTTAATAGGAATTTATTTACAATTCCGCCTCGTTGTGAAGTTATTAAACACATCCCGACGTCACACAACAGTGATTGCGTCGTTTTGTCAAAGGAAATTTATAAAGGTGTGTTCACTGCAGGTGTAGTATCGAAGCCACATAATGGACTTATTCCTGTTAGGATATTAAATACAACTGATAATTCGGTTGACATAAATATTTCAGATTTAAGTATTAGTTGCTTAAATAATTTTTACGTTTGCAAGTTTGACGACGATAATATTTCTGTAGATAGAGTTAAAACTTTACTTACTACGTTACAACTAAATACCTATTTAAATAAAGAGGAACAAAGAGGTATTGAAAACGTATGTGCCAAATATGCCGATGTTTTCCATTTGCCAGGAGATACGCTCACAACAACTAATTTAATAGAACACTCAATTAAACTAAAAGAAAATACTTCACCAGCATACGTCAAGCCTTATCGATTGCCTAAAGCATTGAAAGGCGAGGTACAGAGACAAATAGATGAAATGGTTAAAAATGATATTATTGAAGAGACTATTTCAGAATGGTCAAGTCCAGTTCTATTAGTACCTAAAAAGACAGATAGGTCAGGAGAAAGGAAATGGAGACTTGTAGTGGACTATCGCCAACTCAATAATAGAATACAGGATGATAAATTTCCGTTACCTAATATCACTGAGATACTAGATTCGTTATCTAATAACATCTATTTTTCAAAATTAGATCTTAGTCAAGGTTACTATCAGCTATCCTTAGAAGAACAGTCTAGGAAGTACACTGCATTTACAACAGACAAGCAGTATCAAATGAAACGATGTCCAATGGGACTTAAAACATCGCCTAGTGCTTTTGCTCGTCTCATGACAATAGCAATGTCAGGATTAAATTATAAATCATGCTTTTTATATCAAGATGATTGCATTGTCGTAGGAAATTGTCTCGAAACGCATAACAAGAATCTTATAAAAATTTTAGAATGCCTAAGAAGAGTGAATCTAAAACTAAATCCGCTAAAGTGTGAATTTTTACGTAAAGAAATCGTTTATTTAGGACATAAAATAACCTCAGAAGGAATATTTCCCGATCCATCGAAGGTAGAATGCCTACAAAAATATCCAGTCCCGCAAAATGTAGACGACGTCAAGAGATTTATAGCATTCGCAAATTATTATAGACGTTTTATTCCAAAGTTTGCTGAAATAGCCTATCATATGAATGCGTTATGTAAAAAAGATGTAGCATTCGTATGGAGTGATGAATGCGAGCGAGCATTTTACAAGTTAAAACAGATTCTTATTAGTCCGACTATACTTGACTATCCAGACTTTAGCGACAACAACACTTTCACGTTACAAACTGACGCATCAAAACTAGGATTAGGCGCCGTACTGTCTAATAGCAATGGCAAAGTAGTCGCGTACGCAAGCCGTAACTTGAAACCAGCTGAGACGCGATACCCTGTGATTGAGTTAGAATTACTTGCTATTGTTTGGGCAGTTCGACATTTTAGACCTTATTTATATGGGAAAAAGTTTTACATAAAAACAGACCATAAGCCATTGATTTATTTATTTAATATGACCGATCCTTCAAGCCGGTTGACAAAGTTTAGATTATATCTTGAAGAATACGACTTTGAAATCAGCTATGTACCAGGACGGCACAACGCAGCTGCAGATGCATTGAGCCGGATACCTATTACATCCAACAGTTTAAAGGATTTGAACAAACATGCAGTATCAGTCATGACAAGGGCACAGACTCGAAGGTTGCGCACTGACTGTGACAACAACGACATGACTACTGAGGTATCCTCTACTCCAAGGCCTGATCAACCTAAGGTAGTGGAAATCCTCAAACGACCAACTGACAGCATTGAATTGATATTATTTAGTAATAAAAATACTATAAAGCAAATAGAAAAATCAAAACATTTCACTAGTGACAATGGTAACTGCAAATTCGTTCCTGAAAAATCAGCAATTTATGTGATTTCTCGATCGTTATCGACCGTAAGTGTGTTAGCGAGAGAATTACAACGTTTTTGTAAGCAAATCAAAATAAACGAGCTCATAATAATTAAAACGAAGCGCTATGAAATTTTTATTAACAATTTTATAAAGGAAATGAGTCATTTGAATGACATTCCTAAGCTACTTGTTATTAATGATGTGACAAGAGTTTCTGACAAAGACACGAAAACAGTGATCTTGAATGACTTCCACTTATTACCCACCAGCGGCCACGCGGGAATAAACAGAATGTTAAATAATATTAGGAAGAACTATTACTGGCCAGGAATGACTAATGATGTAACAGAATTCGTAAAGAAATGTAGAAGTTGTCAGATTCAAAAGCATTCCAATAGACATACAAAGGAACCGATGGTTATAACATCAACAGCATCCACTGCTTTTGAAAGAGTAAGTTTAGATTTAATGGGTCCTTTAGATGTAGATAATTTAAATTATAAGTACGTTCTGACATTACAGTGCGATTTAACAAAATACGTTGAAGCCTATCCTTTAGAGAGGAAAGATACTATTTCTGTAGCTAGGTTATTTGTAAACAATTTTATTCTGAGATATGGTATCCCTAAAGAAATAATAACAGACCAGGGAACAGAGTTTATGTCATCAGTTTTTACTGAAATTTGCAATTTGTTGCATATAAATAAACTGCATTCAACAGCCTATCATCATGAAACTCTGGGAGGATTGGAAAACACTCATAAGGTTCTAGGAGCTTATCTTAGGATTCAGTGTGATAATAATAAATCAGATTGGAGCAGTTGGCTACCATTCTGGTGCTTTACATTTAACACTGCAGTACACTCTGAGACAAAATACACTCCATTTGAACTAGTATTTGGAAAGAATTGTAATTTACCATCCAATAATGCACAAAGTTCTTATGTTGATCCATTATATAATCCAGATTCTTACCCTTTGGAACTAAAATACAGACTTCAAAGAGCACAAGCTGAAGCTAGAAATTATTTATTATTTAGTAAGGAATTAAGAAAATATAATGTTGATAAAAATGTAAACGGATTAAAATATAAGAGTGGAGATTTAGTTCTAATTAAAAATCAAGTAGGAAATAAGTTAGATAAAATTTATTTAGGACCATATAGAGTGATTGAAGATGTATCACCAAATGTTAAAATTTTAAGAGGTGACAAAGAATTTGTAATTCATAAAAACAATACAAAACTGTTTGTTACATAATATACTTTGGTTTTGATATGATGTTATTTTTTTATATAATGTAATGGTAAAAAGTATCATTATTAAAAATATGTTGTTTTGAAAATTTTGTAAAAAAAAATGTTTTATGTACTTAGATAATAAGCCATTTTTTTTTAAAAAAAAGGGGAGGTGTAGTGTGCAGCTCGCCTAACCTTATATATGTAACTGCACACACTAATTATTGACATTATTATACGAATCGTGGAACTAAACAGTTCTCTTTTATTTCGACAACATCATTATAATACACAGGGCAATGTTAGTATTTTATACTGTTTAAAGTATGGCACGCAACTATCGGTAGTTTTAAGCTTAAACATTGCCCGTATGCATCTTTTTTGAGCTTTAAAAGCTGTTTCTTTTTCGGTTGAGTTACCCCAAAATATTATTCCGTATCGTAGGTGGGATTCCGCTATGCCGTAATAAGCTGTAAGGAGTGCATCCGTGAATATTATTAATTATACGTGAAGATAATGTATGTAAAGCATATGCGGATTTACTAATTTTCTTACATAAAACATTAATGTGTGATTTCCAGTTAAGATGTTTATCTATTTCGAGACCCAGGAATTTTGTAGTCTCAACTTCTTCTACAACATTATTATTATAGTGTACATTAAGGCTCATGCTAGGAATCCGTTGACTGAAATGTATGACCTTTGTTTTGCTTAAGTTTATTTTTAAATTGTTTTCGTCTAACCAGTTTACAACTAATTTTAATGAGTTATTAATATCACTTTCATAGGTCTCTACACTTTTACAAGGTATTGTCACGGTGCTATCGTCCGCAAACAGTGTTACTGGTTGTTCAATGCATTTAGGGAGGTCATTAATGTACAATATAAATATAAAAGGACCCAGTACACTCCCTTGTGGTACTCCAAATTTAACTTCACGCTCTGATGATCGAATTATCTCTTCCTTCTTATTTTCTGTATTAATTTGGCTAATTTCAGTTATTTGTTTTCTATTTTTTAAGTAAGATTCAATTAAATTAAGAACATTGCCTCTAATACCATAGGCTTCTAGTTTTTTTAATAGAGTTGTATAATGTACGTAATCAAATGCCTGGGTCATATCGCAAAATATGCCACAGACAGGTTTACGTTTATCGACATTGTTAATAACATTGTATATAAAGTCATAAATGGCCATATTAATTGTCCTATGCAGTCTAAATCCCTTCTGTTCCTCACACAAAATGCTATGTTTTTCAATAAATTTATACAATTCCTTATAAATATATTTCTCAAATATTTTTGAAATTACGGGAATAAGTGAGATGGGTCGATAACATTCCATTAGTTCTCTATTTTCCTTCTTAAACAGTGGCTTTATAATTGATGTTTTTAATGCGTCTGGGTAGATACCTGCGCTGATACTTAGGTTAATTAGATGACTTATATGACCGCATATTTCCATTGATACATGTTTTAATATTTTTGTAGTAATACCATCGTATCCCACACTACTTGTATTATTTAACGACATTATTATTTTGTGTATATCTAATGGAGTACTAGGCGCCATGAACATAGATTTACTATTGGTATTTATTTTAAAAGATTTAGGTTTGGTGATGGCATCTGGATTTGCCTGAATTTTGTCGATAAAATAATTGTTAAATTCCTCAGCGATGCATTTGGGATTTGACAAAATTTGATTATTTACCTTGATTTTATTAATATTATGTTTAGGCATGTTATACTTTGCGCGATTAATAATTTGCCAAGTAGTTTTAGACTTACTTTTAGATGCTTTTATTTTGTGATTATTTTGTGCCTTTTGTGTCAAGTGAATAATTTTTTTTATGTAACTTTGAATAGTTTAGAAATCTGATTTTGTTATTTCTGTTAGGATTTAATCGTAATTGCCACAAAAGTTTTCTTTTCTTTCGACTACATAGTTTAATTCCTTTAGATAACCATTTCGGTTTTTTTATTATATCTACTTTTATTAATTTAATTGGAAAACATAAATCGTAAATAAGTTTGAATGTATCAAGAAATTGTTTATAGGCTACATTTGGATCATCCATGTCATACATCTCCGAAAAAGACAGACTTTTTATATAATCTTTGAATTTAGCTATATTTTCCATATTATAATCCCTTCTAGCCGTATACCAATAGTTTATTGCATATATTGTTTGCACCGGACATATGTTATTTTTATTTTATTTTGCATTATACAGGGTGATTGGAAGATGGGTGCAAAGCTTTAAGGTGAAGATAGTATAGACAATTTAGGACCATTTAAGCCATGGTTGTCTTAGACGAAGTCTTACCAAATTTTTTTAACCAAATTTTTAAGTTTTTTTTTCGGAAATTCTCAAAATTTAATGAAAACTGCATAATTATGGCCAAATTGAATGATAAATGAATTAATTTTTTATTTATTTAATTAAAGTAATGTGTAAGCAACCAAGCAAAACATGTTTTAGGCTTCTGTGTCATTAGACATTTTTTTTACAGATATTTAAACCTCAGAAAAAATAAAAAATTTGTACAATACGTCTTTTAAACCTTATTTAAAAAAAAAACGGAGGGTGCTTTTTTTGTTCAAACCTTTTTGAAGACATGCTTGATAATCGCTCTTTCTTTTGAGGTATCATTTATGCGGATATCTTACAAATTATTGAAATTAGGACCTAATAAACCAAATCGAGGGAGAAATTTTAAATTTTAGGCAGTCTAACAAAACACAAAATTTTTGCTTAAAAGAATACTTTATGTGCTCGAAATGATAACATTGTTCAATTCTAAGAATTTTTGGCACATGCAGGAACCAATTGAGGGGAACCCATTGAGGGGATTCTCTAAACAATGGCCACCGAGCGCGGTGCGACGGCATTTCCAGGTAGAACGCCCAATGAATAGCAAAAAGCGATAAAGAGTTGGTTTTTACAGCAAAATGGTCTTAGTTACTGAGGCAACAAAGTCGTTTTTCTTTAGTCAGGGTCAGTCGGTCTGTGATGAAGCCGTTACATCTTTTACTTATTAGTCAAACTACTGCCCTTGTGAGTGGACGTTGTCGTGTTGATTCACAATTTACCGTGTTCAGTTGTAGCCCTTTGCGTTCCTGCACGTGTTGTTTGCGTTAGTTTTGAACTTTTTTGTTTCACCGTGTCCAGTCGTAGCCTCGCGCTCCTGCACGTGTTGATTTTTGACTTAATTGTGTTGAGTTGACGTTTAGTGCGCTCCTACGCCGTTTTTCTTAATTGTTAAGTGACTATGGCTACTTTTTCCAATCAAGAATATGCGGATATCGTATTTATGTACGGTAGAGCAGACGGCAATGGATCTTTGGCGCGACGGATGTATCAAGAGCGCTATCCGAATCGCAGGATACCGAATGTCCGAGTGTTTTACAACACGTTTCGTCGTCTTGCCCAAGATGGGTTTCACCGCGTGGAACCTGGAGTCAACCCGGGCAGACACGAAACTGCCGTCGACGAAGACATTTTAGCAGCATTTCAAGCGGATCCTACTACCAGTACTAGAGCAGTAGCTCGAAATTTAAACATTTCTCAATGGAAGGTGTGGCATACAATGCACCAAAATGATAAGTATCCGTTCCATGGCAGGAGTGTGCAAGGTCTAGTAGAGCAAGATCCTCAAAGAAGAATTCAGTTCTGCCGTTTCCTCCTCAACAGAGACATCGAAGATGCGTGGTTTCTGAAATCAATCTTGTGGACGGATGAAAGTAAATTTTCAAGGGAAGGTATTACAAACTTTCACAACATCCATGAATGGGCCGACGTAGACAACAATCCACATTTTAAGAAGCAGGTGTCATTTCAGATGAAATTCTCTGTGAATGTATGGGCTGGAATAATTGGCAGAACATTGATTGGGCCCCACTTTTTGCCTGATCCATTGAATGGCGAAAATTATTTGCAATTTCTGCAAATTGATTTACCACTGCTGATAGAGGAATCAGGTGTCCCGATCTTCGAAAGAGACCGAACAGTCATCTTTCAGCAAGACGGCTGTCCAGCGCATTGGACTTTAAATGTAAGGGAACACCTCAACAATTGCTTTCCTGATAGCTGGATCGGCAGGGATGGACCCATCCCTTGGCCCGCTCGCTCCCCAGATCTGACCCCGTTGGACTTTTTCGTGTGGGGCCGGGCCAAGGAACTGGTGTATAACAACAAAGAAATTAACACTAGAGAAGAATTGATACAAAGAATAAATTCAGCGTTTGAGACAATGAAGCAGGAGATGATGTTGAAAATAACGACTACAGAAGTTAGAAGACGGGGCCGTGCTTGTATTAGGAATCACGGCCGTCATTTTGAACATGAAAAATAAATAATTTTAATTCAAATGTTGTTTTAATTAGTCTGCCTAAAATAAAAAAAATTCTCCCTCAAATTGGTTTGTAGGCCCTAATTTCAATAATTTGTAAGATATCCGCATAAATGATACCTCAAAAGAAAGAGCGATTATCAAGCATGTCTTCAAAAAGGTTTGAACAAAAAAAGCACCCTCCGTTTTTTTTTTGAATAAGGTTTAAAAGACGTATTGTACAATTTTTTTATTTTTTCTGATCTTTAAATGTCTGTAAAAAAAATGTCTAATGACACAGAAGCCTAAAACATGTTTTGCTTGATTGCTTACACATTACTTTAATTAAATAAATAAAAAATGAATTCATTTATCATTCAATTTGGCCATAATTATGCAGTTTACATTAAATTTTGAGAATTTCCGAAAAAAAACTTAAAAATTTGGTTAAAAATATTTGGTAAGACTTCGTCTAAGACAACCATGGCTTAAATGGTTCTAAATTGTCTGTACTATCTTCGCCTTAAAGCTTTGCACCCATCTTCCAATCACCCTGTATGTGTAGGTTTATTTAATATTTTAGTTTTAGGCTTCACACATTCATATTTCTCTCTTCTTGTTTTCACACACTATTGTCTACATTTCTTTTTTTTACTTCTCCTGTCGCAGGTCTGCTGGAAGAAATTTCTTAAGAAATAAGCAGTACCTTTGTACTCAAATTATAATTATAACATTTCCTTATGTATTTTACTGTGTGTACATCACACTAATATTATAAAGGCGAAAGTTTGTGAGTGTGTGTGTTTATATGTTTGTTACTTCTTCACGCTCAAACGGCTGGACCAATTTTGATGAAATTTGGTATAGAGATAGCTTGAGTCCCGGAAAAGGACATAGGATAGTTTTTATCCCGATATTCCCACGGGATCGAAACTTATGCGGGTGAAACCGCGGGGCGCAGCTAGTAAGTAATAAAATGAATAAATAAATAATAATATACATTAGATATACCTAACACAAATGGCAAATCCCCCCCCAAATGACAAGCACGAAAAATACTTGGCCCCTAGTGCCCGGCGGCCCGCCTACCCTTGGCTACGGTAGCGGCCAAGGCCACGGTGAGGCAAGGGGTGCTAAGAATCCCCGGAAGAGATCCGGCTACCAAAATAACCGAAAACTGGACCTGGCAACATACAACACGCGTACACTCCGGACCGACGAGAAGATCTCCGAACTCGAGGAAGAATTGAGCAGGTTGCGATGGGGCATAGTGGGATTATCTGAAGTCCGAAGAGAGGGGGAGGACTCGATAATCCTTAAATCTGGCAACTTGCTCTATTTCCGGGAGGGCGACCAGCAGTCCCAAGGTGGTGTCGGGTTTATCGTCCACAAGTCCCTTGTGAGCAACGTGGTGAAGATCGAGAGTGTGTCGACCAGGGTGGCGTACCTTATACTCAGAATATCCGCAAGGTATTCGCTGAAGGTCGTACAGGTTTACGCCCCGACCTCGTCACACCCCGACGATGAGGTGGAGACCATGTATGAGGATATTTCCAGAGCCATGCATGGCTCTAAAACTCACTTCACCGTTGTCATGGGGGACTTTAACGCGAAACTGGGTAAACGAAGCGATGATGAGCTGCGAATGGGGCAATTTGGAGTTGGACGACGGAACCACCGGGGCCACCTACTGGCTAGTTTTATGGAGAAGGAAGGCCTCTTTATGATGAATTCCTTCTTCAGAAAACGTGAGCACAGGAAGTGGACCTGGCAGAGCCCGGATGGTGCAACTAAAAATGAGATTGACTTCATTATGTCGACGAAGAAGCAAATATTCAATGATGTCTCTGTGATCAACGCGGTGAAAACCGGAAGTGATCACCGCATGGTAAGAGGCACATTGAACTTAAATATAAAGCTGGAAAGGTCTCGACTAATGAGGTCTACGCTCCGCCCAGCGCCGATCCAAGTTCAAAACCCCGAGAGCTTTCAGCTCGAACTTCAGAATCGTTTCGAGTGCCTGGGGAGCTCCGTGGACGAATATAACGATGGGTTCGTGGAAGCTGTCCATACGGTCGGGTCTAAGATCTTCAAGACCCGTCGTACGAATACGAAAAAGAAGCTCTCTGATCCTACTTTGCGGCTCATGAAGGAGAGGCGCGAGATGATCCTGCAGTCTTCAGATGATGTTCTAAAGTACCGGCGGCTCAACAGACAGATCTCTAAGTCCTTGAAAAGCGACCTTCGCCGCTTCAATACAGATCGTATTGAGGAAGCGATAGAGCAAAATAGAGGCTCCAAGGTTTTTGCTAGAGATCTGTCTATTGGGCAGAGCCAGCTTATGAAACTGAAGACTGATGATGGCAGGATCGTATCCGCCAAACCTGAGCTGTTGAGAGAGATCGAGAGGTTCTATGGACAGTTATACACGTCAACAAGCAACCCCGTTACGAATCTGGCAAACGACCCAAGAGCTAGATTGACCCGACACTATACCGAAGACATCCCGGACGTCAGCCTGTACGAGATTAGGATGGCTCTGAAGCAGCTTAAAAACAACAAGGCACCGGGTGATGACGGAATTACGGCCGAGCTCCTGAAGGCCGGCGGAAAACCCGTTCTTAAGGCCCTTCAGAGGCTGTTTGATTCCGTCATACTCGAGGGTAAAACACCACAGGCATGGAACAGAGGTGTGGTGATACTTTTCTTTAAGAAGGGTGACAATGCCCTTCTTAAGAATTATAGGCCCATCTCACTTCTGAGCCATGTCTACAAGCTGTTTTCGAGAGTCATCACGAACCGTCTCGCGCGCAGGTTTGACGACTTCCAGCCTCCCGAACAAGCCGGATTCCGTAAAGGCTTTAGCACCGTAGACCACATACATACGCTGCGACAGGTTATACAGAAGACCGAAGAGTATAACCTGCCTCTCTGCTTAGCGTTTGTGGACTACGAGAAAGCCTTTGATTCGATCGAGACATGGGCTGTACTGCAGTCTCTTCAACGGTGCCAGATCGACTATCGGTACATCGAGGTGCTGAAGTGTCTGTACGAAAACGCCACTATGTCAGTTCGACTCCAGGACCAGACCTCGAAACCTATCCTTTTGCAGCGAGGTGTGAGACAGGGAGACGTTATCTCTCCGAAACTGTTCACCGCTGCTCTGGAGGATGTCTTTAAGGTTCTGGACTGGAAAGGAGCTGGCATTAACATCAATGGCGAGTACATAACTCACCTTCGGTTTGCCGACGATATAGTAGTCATGGCTGAGACTATGGAGGACCTCAGTACAATGCTCGATGACCTCAGTAGAGCCTCTGAAAGAGTGGGTCTGAAAATGAACATGGACAAAACGAAGGTCATGTCAAATGCCCATGTAACACCCACTCTCATGAAGATCGGAGACGCTACACTCGAAGTCGTGGACGAGTATATTTACCTAGGACAAACTGTCTAGTTAGGTAGGTCCAACTTCGAGAAAGAGGTCAATCGTCGAATCCGACTCGGCTGGGCAGCGTTCGGGAAGCTACGCAATATCTTCTCGTCCCACATACCGCAGTGTCTCAAGACGAAAGTCTTTGACCAGTGCGTGTTGCCAGTGATGACATATGGCACTGAAACGTGGTCGCTCACAATGGGCCTTATTAGAAGGCTGAAAGTCACCCAAAGGGCAATGGAGAGGGCTATGCTTGGAGTTTCCCTGCGGGATCGAATCAGAAATGAAGAGATCCGCAGGAGAACCAAGGTAACCGACATAGCCCGAAGAATTGCCAAACTTAAGTGGCAGTGGGCAGGGCACATTGCTCGCAGAACAGATGGCCGATGGGGCCGAAAGGTTCTGGAGTGGCGACCGCGTACCGGAAGGCGTAGCGTTGGAAGGCCTCCCACAAGGTGGACCGACGACCTTGTGAAGGCCGCAGGAACTCGTTGGATGCGAGAAGCACAAAACCGGTCGAAGTGGAGGTGCTTGGGGGAGGCCTATGTCTAGCAGTGGACGTCTTTCGGCTGAAATGATGATGATGATACCTAACACATAAATCTTGATGTTATGACGTGTAGCCACACCGTAGATTGCAACCGTGCAAAACATGGTCAGGTCTCTAGTTTTTTTAATTATAATTTCGTCCTGAACTTACCACAGAATGTCCATTGGAGCTCTGGCCCTTGACTATAATATCCAACGCTTCAGTGGAATCTAGTTCAGGGATGAAGTTAGTCTGGTTATCTGCATGTTGCCTGTAATGGACAAAAATATGGTAAGCAGCAACATCTGCTCAATTTGTCAAGTTGTCTCTTAGGATATTGTATATTTCATGCTCAAAGAAATATCTAAGAAAGCGTTATTTGTTATGTTTTTTTGACATGACCCGTAACGGTGTCATCTTCTTTACAAATGAGCCTAACAGACTTGCCTTGATTAACGTACTCAGACGTAGAGCGTGGGTTGAGTAGGTACAAAGTTGTAAGCTAGTGCTGGCTACAATTCTCCCACGGAACAAAATATAAGTATAGCCAACCATATCATCTCAACTGTGGCTAATGAGACACAATTGAATTTCTATTGTTATAAATCAAATTTAGATTTTTCAACAGTGGTTGTTCCGTATAATGTTGACTGATTAGATATTTTATTTATTTGATTTACACGGCTTAAGAAACCAATTACATAAATCAAAGAATAATTATATAATAAGTACTAACATAAAACAAACTAATAACAACTATAAAATTCTATTACTTTCACAAAAATGTAGGCACATAACCATTAAATTGGCGAATTTATTATCGAAGAGTTAAGATAATAATAACTATGTGTAGGTATATACCGGTACCAACGTAAATAATACTGAGTAAATGAAAAATAATTGGAGGCTCGTAAAAATTGATTTACATAGGTACGACATTTAAAAAATAATGAGCAGTTCTCAAACTGACATGAAATACGGTATATCAAATTGACAGCAATGTCCCATGATAGTGAGCACCGAGCGGAACATCTCTGAACAGTTGTGCGATCTGGACCTCCAGTAGCACTCCATTACCACGTCACTGCACGGCCTCTTGAACTGTAACAACACAAACATATTCTATTTTTTAATGGACAATCTGTATTTAAAAATACCCAAATCGCTAGTGTGCCTATAATAATTGAAGAGTTCCTTCGATTTCTCCAGGATCCAATCATCAGATCCTGACTTGGTGACTATGGGACCACTACAGAAGTATCTCCTTTCGAATAAAAAAAGAATTTTGAAAATCGGTCCACAATTGGCGGAGTAATCGCGTAACAAACACACAAAAAAACAAACATACCGTCGAATTGAGAACCTCCTCCTTTTTTTAAGTCGGTTAAAAAGAGAATGACTTCAATTTTATTGTTTTTCATACCACCTGCACACTAACGTCAAATTATATGTCATGCAAACCTAACCTAAACAAGTCATTAAAACCCCAGGCTCTTGCCGGACATTAATATTGTAGGTACTCAATTTTATTATGACCCGTTGGTCATTAATGGGATTTGAATTTGGAACGTCAACTGAGGAAATCGTATGAAAAAATGAACTAAAAAAAAAATCTTTTCTTTCGATCCCATGGAAGTATAGTCAAGTAATGTAGGTTGGATTTTGTTAGTCTTCTGTTCCCTACCGTAGTTCTCATCACCTTTCCGTAAAGGGAAACAATCCATTATTATGGGTAGTAGCGTCCACCTGTTTGATAATAACAAGATTTTATATTTTGTGAAATTAGTAATTTTGCCTCTAAACGTGCTTAATATTAAGGTATGTATCTATTTGCGTTCGCAAATAAAACATCCTTATTATAACATAGGACCTACCGTAATATTCCTAGGATTTTGTTGCCAACCCAAAATATTTATAAAAGCTTCTTGATAAGAGAGCAATATTGACACGATATAAATTCGAAAACAGTTTTAAATGGCTTCCAACGAATTTTCATTTCATCAGGTTTAATTTATTATCATTGATTATATTGTTTCGAGACTTTCGAGGATAAATGACAAACGATTCACATAAATAATTGATTGCGTCGATATACTTATTGACATTTTGGGAACGTAGGTCAGTCATTTACTTCAATTATATCATTAAAGGTGCTCCCTCACCAGGAGCATTCGCGTGTAATGTAACATTACAGATTCGACTTAAAGCATTACATTACAATACGACCTTCCTGACTGATGAGCATTCGCGTGTAATGTAACATTACAGATTCGACTTTGAGCATTACATTACAATACTATCTCCCTGACTGACGAGCATTCGCGTGTAATGTAACATTACAGATTCGACTTTGAGCATTACATTACAATACTACCTCCCTGACTGACGAGCATTCGCGTGTAATGTAACATTACAGATTTGACTTTTACAAGTGGAGCGCATTGATGTTACAAGTTGTATCAAGGTATTATATTACATTACATTGTATCATTACAAGGTGCGCATTATAATGTTCGGTTTTCCTCCTTCATTGATGTAATACTCGTTTTGTATCATTACAAGGTGCGCGCTGTAATACTTGATTTTCCTCCCTTACTGATTGAATGCTCGAATCTGTAACGTTTCATTATGAGGGAGCACCTTAACAGGCACTTAGGTCCTATGTAGGAATTGGAAGCGCTCTTCTGTTTTCTTTTTCTTTATGACAAAAGACGTCTCACATTATTCTCAACTGTGTGTAAAAAAGTATTAACTTAAATATAAATGTTTCCTTTAAACTAAGTATCCTTTTTTATTTTCCTCCAACGCATTAAGATTTGGACTTCCAGCATCCTCTTGTTGCATTAAGGCGGTTGAACGATTGGTTTGGCGAACCCTAGGCAGTTAGACAGGCAACCCGCTTCACTAAATAACTACTTTTTCAACCATAGCATGAGCTATTTTGAACAAATTAAGCTAAAGAGTCTCATTACCATTTCCAGTAGATGCTTCAAAGGGTATCCAAGGTCTTCGAGCAAGGAGTGCATCTTCCGGACATACGGCTCTGGCGTGTAGTCCTTACGTTTGACCTCCGAGAAACTCTTGTAGAAATCGTTTATTTCAGTCATGTTATAGCCACGAAGGATTCTGAAAAATAGACATGGAATTAATAAACTAACCTGTGCTAATTTGTTTTTAACCGACTTTATTAACCGACTTTAAAAAAGGAGGTTCTGTATTTGACCCGTATGTATGTATGTATGTTCGTAAGTCCGCGATTTTCTCAAAACTTAATGAACCGATTTTGATAATTCTGTCATTAATGTGATCTACATACTTTCAGGAAGGTTTTAATATATAATAAATTACGTAATTATTATTCTTATGTACGAAGTTATATGCATAAATGTACTGCATCTCCAGCATTTCTATGCGATGATTCTTCTAGTCGGTGTCTTCAATTCGTTAATGCACTAGTATTAATTGAATTTGTGTGGGGGAGGTTCAACTAAAAAGTGAAAAATAAAAACTTTTATTTAAAAAAAAAGCAACCGACTTCAAAAAAAAAACACTTCAAAGTGAAAAATAACTTTAATTTATACCGACTTCCGAAATTAAAGTTATTTTTTTCATTTTGTAGTGTTTTTTTTTTGAAGTCGGTTGTTCGCTTGACAAGTCGCTCTATACAATATCTCTGGTAATGTCTTTGAACTTATTAATTTAGTGATTGCTGTATTTCACAAACCCAACTGACATCGTTTTAAGACTTTGTTTATATCCACGGGTAATAATTATTGTGCTTGTCTGAAAAATTTTAACCAAAACGCTATGAAATAAATCAAAATCTCAAATCGTTTATTGCAATCCATAATGTACAATTACAGGTGGTAAATAAAAAATAATAGAAACAATTATGGACCCTGTCGGGCACAGCAGCTATTTTAGATTCCAAAATCGTTCGAATTTTCGTGCTAGCAAGCACTCGCTAACAGCTAACATATGTTATGTTAAATGTTATATGTTAGCGACTATATATTCGCTCAGTAGGCTTAGGCCCACTGAGCGATTATTTGTTAGCTGTTGGTTTTGTAAAATACAGTGAGTACTATGTTTAATGTTGTCACTTAAAACGTACCTAGGTAGATACATCACCAAAGGAATATTACATTTTATTAAAGCCTAGCCTTTCTTCCAATGAAACTTATTTGCATTCTCTCATAAATCAGGAGACCTTAATGCCAGATTGCCGATATTTTTGCACCGTCGAACATAGAATTTATACGTTTGCCTAAAAGGATCATCGATCTCTCTCAGGTTAAATACATTTAGGCAGATTAAGTTTAAATTGATTGAGATTGACAATAATTCGGTTCCGTATTGAATCCCTTTCTCTCGAGAGGATTTAGATGAAAATTGCGGCGACGACGTACGGTGAGAAAAAGAATTTCTGCGCAACAGAAAAGAACCTAGCAAATCTTTCCTTTATCAAATCGGTAGGTACACATAATAACAATACCATTTGAAGCTATGGCACTGAGCATGCTAAAAATATTCTAAAAAGTTAAATGGTATTTAAACAATAAAAATCTATTTTCACTAAGAGACAACGCATAGCCTTATCAGAAGCATGAAATTTTGCAGAAAAGTTTTCCTCTTACAACGATAAAAAAATTGGTTGACTGTAAAGTCGATTTACGGACGACAATTTTACGTGATAACGTCATAACAAAACAATGCTTCACAAGCCGAACGCTTACGCCGATCTTGCCTCTCTATCGCTTGTTCCGCGCTCTCGCTTGCACGTTCGGCTCATTTGGAACGTGACAATGAGTCACGCTTTTTCGAGCGTGCAGCCGACGTTCTTCGATTTATAAGACGTTATCACGTCAAAAAAACATAAATTTAAGCTTCTAAGTCAACGCAACAAAAAATACGGTCATTTATGCGACATAATATTTGGATACTCGCAAGAAAATCAAAACCTTCAGGGTACTTTCCGTTGACCAAGAATCATGTTTGGTAAGTCCACGCACTTGACCGGTTTTTTTTTTTAATCCGATTCTTTCTGTTTCACATTTTAATTTCGGACTCCCAATCGGTCTGACCTGGCTGAATATTATTCCGCGGTATGAACATTATGACGTGTAGCTAGTGGTGTGCGGTCGAGTGCAGTAGGTACTATACTTACAGCAAGTCGGTGATGTTTTGTGTGTTGGGCAAGTACACACTCTCGGTGTCACAGATAGTTACAGCTGGAAAAGGTATGTTGAACATAGAGTAGTGAGTTGTTTCTACCTGCAAAGAAATAATTAATTAAAAAGTATTTTTGTTTAAATATATTTTAGTATAATCTGTCTTTACTCTATTAATTTTTTCAGCCAGTTCATGTTTAACGAAGAACGTTTACCAACAGGTCGACAGTGAATGAAAATTTAATATTTTCCTGCATGTAAGTCCATAACAATAAATTGACCGAATCACTCCCAAACTATTGTTATAGTTCGTTAGCTTGCCCAAAGTAATTTCCTCTTTCAAATTTCTAACAACAACATCTAACTTTCTAACAAAGTTACTGTGGCTTTGTGTAAATTATTTATATTTGTAAGTATATTTTATTGTATAACTAACTTCTGCCTGGAAGAAACTTTGTTATTTTTATACTTTATTCAAGACCGAAATATTTCATTTCACATAAACCTCTGACGTTTCATAAGAGCCCGTGTAGCCTCTTATGAAACGTCAGAAGCTAGGTGCACGGTTCCAATTGGTTGTTTCTTATGGAGAAGAGCCCGCAAGAAACTCCACGGTTACTCTTTTAAAAATAAATGGCTTTTACAATGTTTTCAAATTACAGTAGGTATGGGAGGACAGCGTAGGCCTGTCAACAAGTACCTGGTCCTTGATAAAATAAAAAATTGTCTACAGATTGTGACTGTTCCTAAATGACCCTAGGCTGATAAAATTTTCGTTTTTCCTAAATATGTTAAATATTAGTGTTTGGGTCGGTTCCCCCTAATGGGGAAGAGTCGCACCCCGCCACCGTACGACTCTGTAGAGCTCGTCGCCATACTGGACACTCTCCCACCGATAGAGATTAAATGAATTCCAAATGTAAAGTCCAATGCCTTCTCTCACCAAAGACCAAGGAAAGGATTGAAAGAAATGTTAAATAAAACTTAGGAATTCAATAGTTATGAACATACATTGAATGTGGTTTTAGAAAGTTAGTAATAATAGAGGTATCCAAATATGTTATTATTATTAAATTCTGAATAACCCATACACTAGTGTAACAGGTATTTGATCAGTCATTACTCACACGATACCTCACATCTACACCTGGAGTACTCAGAGCAACGCTTCCATATAGTGACGCAAGCGGCTTTCCAGCGGCATTGCGTCGGCATCATGCTCTTTTGGAGACATGGTCCCTAGCAGTTCTCTCGAACTGATAAACGTGACGAAGCGGCTTTTCCTGCGGCAACCGCCAACTGTCCTTGTCTGACTACGGAGCGGCTAGTTCCAGCGGCATTGCGTCGGCATCATGCTCATAAGGAGACATGGTCCCTATCAGTCCTTGGACTGAATATGAAATATATATGTGGTCACCCAATCCCCTGGAAGTTCACCCTTTGCACAACAAGCATATCTGCAAGACACGTGTTCATGTCAGTCTGACCGAATTATTGGTCTGAGATATAGAATATTACATTCAAGAATTACTAGGTAATAATAAAGTTGAGATTCGAAACTCACGAATCATCATTCAATATAGCTTTGGATAATCTCTCCTAGAGCGCTCTTAATAGCCGGAGGCAATGAACACAATGTTCAGGAATTTATAGTACTAGGATTTACTAGATACTAGAGTAGAGAATGGCTAATTAGGAATTACTAATCAATAGAGTTGTGGATCAACTCTCTTGAAGGTTTATAGACAGCCCAAAGCGTCCATCCTTCACCACTTCCTAGTGTTTGGGCTGGGGAGAAGAAGTGGCACAACAAACTCCCCAGCAACACGTTTCTGTCTGATTAGTTATATGACTTTAATAACTCTATCAGCCCAGGATAATTATTATAATAAAGGACTCACCCAGTCACACCAACAAACACACACACTCACCACTTCTAATAGTTTAGTCTAATCTAATCTGGGTTTCAACCCAATTACATTTAACTTAAAACCTAATACCCGCTATAATGCGACAGCCCACTCGGACATGGCCTCTTAGTGTTCCCTAAATCTCCTAACTTAACTAGCCTGGACTTGCAAGTCCGTATCCTAAAGCGGGTCAACCCCGACTGCCTCTCCGTCCTCGTTATAACTTCTCACATCCCATCTCACCATTCCCAGAGCCGCTTTCCCTCGTTTCTTGGAACATCGGCTCAGGGCCATATTTACGATGACCAGATGTTGGTGATGGGTTTGGGTCGTCCTTAGAATTCGTACAAAGTACTGCATCTTAAGTGACGTAAATTGCTCATAAAATATAAATGGAATGAGTCTCCAAAAGGTTTACTATTGTTTTACAATTTTAAAGAAATAGGATATTTTGTTATTGATCAGGGTAACTTGTCAAGCTGTTAGCCCATAAAGTTTTAATGTGTTCCAAGAGCCATGTGCCGGTTTTAAAACAAAATATAATATTTTGTTATAGGTTTAAGTGACAGATAGTCACAAGATCTACCCCCTTATTCATAATCCTATTTTATCTCTATTTTAGCTAAAATAGGTTTATAGAACGTTTGTCTTTATCTGTCACGTTGTCATTTCTGTGTGTAAGAAAGAGACAAACCCCATTTTAACTAAAATAGGTTTGATAAGTTTTATGAATATGGGGGTTAAAGTTTACAAGACCTACAAAGTCCTCACATTTACAAAATATAAAAGAATCTATCAAAAGGATAAATACAAAATAAAATATAAAACCTATTAAAACCAAGTGATATGATTGCCATTACAACCACAAATAAGGAGTTGCAATTAGAATTGTTGAGTGAATTGACAACATTTCAAACCTGACACGACCTTAAAACAAAAATACTATTTCTTTATTTTCGTATCCTGAGTTCAAATATATTTTTATTTTATTTTTTTATTTCTAAATTTCTGAGAAAAAAAATAAAAATCAAAAAACATGTGATGACGTCACATAAACGGCGGAATGAGGTAGTTACCTTTGCGCATTCCAATGTCTTTGATTGAAAACATTATATCAAACAAGACATGTCAATGTCACTAAGAAGTGTAACTAGAAAACAACTAAAAAACTGAATTGAATTCAACAATATTTTTTCCTATCAACTCGACACGCTGCTTACTGTTAATATTATCAATTTTTGATTGATATTTCGCCAATAAAATGGATCCCAATGAAAAATATACGCCAATGACGGAACCAAAACAACGACTGAGACAAGTGACATCTAACAGTTTTTTTGACGGGTCACAATAAAGCAAAGGTAATATCGCCATTCTACCGTCATCTGGCACTTACGTCTTTTTAGAATACACCGAATTTCAAAGTTAAAATTATGAATGAAAAGTACATAATTTCGAAAAACGAAAAAATATGGGTGTCCTAGATTTGAATTTACTTTTATATAACGTAATAATACATGCAGGTTAAAAATATGAAATGTTGTCAATTGTGAACAAACAAAACATTCGAAGACACGGGATATCCACCATTTGCAATGAGCCCGCGTGGCGGACTACTACCCGATCTTTCAGTTTAGAAACCATTGCTTGGAAATTCTACAGGAACAAGTTAAAAAGATAGAGTACATCTACATATTTCCAGCGGTGTTGGCTAGCTACCGCTGAACCTTTGTCGGCTATTTTTGATTTTGATTATTTGATTGTCAGCGACTTTTCTTTCAAGTCAGTTACAAGGGTGAGAACCTTTGTAATTCTACAAAAGTGTGAAATATGACCTTCTAACTGTAGGATCATTTGAGGGATGAATTTCAAAGAGCATCATTTCCTTTTTCGTTTTTCTGAATTCTGATAATAGTAACTTAGCAACATTTTATGCTTTTACTTGACAAATACGTATTTTCATATTACTTTGTAACATTAAGAGGAAATGCGGTCGGAGAGACTTTTGAAAAGACCTAGGTAAAAAGTCATAAATAAATCGAGGTTTGGCTCTCACCTATTTCCTCCTCCAATATTGGACCAATTTAAAAGATATTTCATAAACTGAATAAGAAGAATAATTATATACTGTGTCCCTATGTTTTTCTTTTTTCTTTAATAGGTGTCAAATTCGTACACTAGGCCTCTGTTGACAGCGGCAATCAAGAGCATTTATTGAGGGTGCTTATAAAAATTATGTGTCATCAAAAAGGAAAACATAGGTACCTACATACAAGTAGTTAATATTTCTTATTATGTAAAAAAATATTGCTTTATAGTCATTAACCAGAAAGAAAACAGGCGAGAGCGTTTCTATGGAGAAATGACCACCCGCATTTCCTCTTAAACTTTATTGACGTTAACATTATTGACTAGAATTAGATATATTCGGTGGATAACGATCGGGTGGAGGTTACTTTAGTAAGGCTTGAAGTTTACTCTATAGCATTTCACACAGAGAGGAGGCCTGTGTCCCAGCAGTGGGAACATTATAGGCTGATTATGTTATGTATTTCACATATATTTGGAGAAACATCGACGTAAATGTATTTTTTCTCAAAAATTAGATAAATATGCCAAAGCACTTAGAAAGCGTATTTACGTTAGGAAAGCAAAGACGTAAAATAACAAGTAGCAGTTACGTGGATGTTTCTCCAAATGAGCGATATGTGAGAAGATGTTCATTGTTTGCGAAAATGTAAAAACAGAATTTAATTCGTGAGTACAGACATCTGTGCCAGTAATTTAAAACGAATCACACTAATATTATAAAGGCGAAAGTTTGTGAGTGTGTGTGTGTGTTTATATGTTTGTTACTTCTTCACGCTCATACGGCTGGACCAATTTTGATAAAATTTTGTACAGAGGTAGCTGATACCTTGGATTAAAATATAAGCTACTTTTTATCCCGATATTCCCACGGGATCGACATTTACGCGGGTGAAACCGCGGGGCGCACCTAGTAATATGATAAAATAGTGTTGGGTTGCCAGCGACTACAAAATAAAATGTAAAAAATAATGTATACTCACCACAGTCAAAGTAGGATCAATCACAAACTTTTCCCAGATCATGTGTCCGAGGAAGCAGCACAAAGCCATGCTGGCCGCTATTATCATGGCCCACAGGAGATGCAAACCACAACTGGAAGCTTTGTAGAAGTAGTACACCCCATGCAGGGTGCAGTGCTTGCAAAACGACTTGGATTTTGAAACGAGCGTCGATTTTAGTGCTTTATTCATCGCCATTTTGGAAAATGATCAAAATTCAAGAGATAGATTTTATATTTAAATAAGTTTACCAAGAAAAATAAAATTAACGGTACATTAAGATTGCTTATTTATTTTGATGACCAATCTCAATACTCAATAATCAATTCTTTATTTCATTCCACAATGTAGGCTTAGGTGGTAAATATTTGCCAAAAGAAACAATCATGGACCCTGTCGGGCACAGCAAAAGAAAGATATGTGGAGAAGAGGGCCCACTTTGTTTTGGATATACTTTGATTAAAGGCTTAAAGTGCTTTGATTCTAATATTTCAGTAGGTAAGTAGTACTTCATACAAAAGCTATTCTAAATTAACGACAAACTAAAGTAAAGCACTCATATACGAATGATTAACATTTTAATAATTAAATAAATTGTAGTTTTTGGAGAAGGTCAATTAATTTCAAATCAACTTATAATTTTCGTTATTAAGTTGAGTAGAAACAAAAAGTGTTATTAGGTATTCATTGATTTAAGCTATTTAAGTTAAAAGTTTTATAATATATGTTTTTTTGGACTAGTTTGTAGCACCTGGTTTTGCAAGGTAGCTTTGAACAGTCAACTAACTTACCATATTGAAATTATTTATTTATTAGGCTTTTCAACAATGAGTACACTGTTACTGTATAATTTATACATTGCAAACTTAAGTCTAAAATTTATTATGCAGAAAACATTTGTTTTTATTGTTGAAGGTATAGTAAATATTGTTCATCGTTCTCCTGCCCTTATTCTCTAAAGAAGCAATGACTTCTGGAGAGAGAGAGAGAGAGTTGAGCTGTACTTTAATAGAAAACAAATTATTTTCAAGTAGTAAGTTGTTAGGGAAATAATGTTATTAGAGTTGCATGTGGGTAAATTTTACTTTTTTTTAGTTCATAATTATAACTTTCTGATATGAGGGTAGAATAAAATTGACGTCTGACAGATTTTGTATGGAAGAACTGTCAACAAAATTATTCTTCGGATTAAATTATGTGGCGTTAGAAAAATCAGCCCTAATACATACAAAAAATTGACATTCCATGTGACTTGAAGAAAATAATTATTTATTCATGCTTAAATTAAAATGTAATCAGGGCTTTAAAGACACATACGTCGTTCCAGGCTACACCACATTCATTAGGAGTAGAGGATCATAAGATTGGTGCGATACGAACATTTTGAGGTGAGACGTATTATTTAGGAACAGAGAATTATGAGATTAGCCATAATCTGTTTATTTAGAATATATGGTAGTGCTTCTTGTAAACAAAGATACTTTAACGCTTTCTGTTTTGTATTTTGTTTTTTTTTTGCTAACAGTAATTTTTCAAAGTTTGTCAACCGCAAATGCCATCTCGACAAATGAGTCGGTAATCACCGATGCGAGTAGACTGTCCCTAGTTCCGACTGTAGTAGAACTTGTTTGTAGCACGTATAAGGATGAAATAAAACCACTTTTGAAATTATAGAAATTACATAAATAATTGGCCTTATATTGTTACTCCCTCAGATCAAAATGTCAAAGAAAAAGCAGAAGATAGACAGCGCGTACTACGTGTCTTTAATCGAGAGGATCACGACGCTGCATGGGACCAGTCACTTCACTTCCAAGAGTGGAAGGTCGCTGGTGCTGTGGAGCCTGGCGGTGCTCGGCAACATCATGCTGACGGTTGCATTCATCATGGTCATCAAACAGAAGTTCAATCAGAACCAGATTGTAACTGCTGTGAGTACTGTCTTTAATTCATTCTATTTTATTTCCCAATTTAGTAGGTAGGTCTTGAGTTCTTGTCACGGCAAATAAAACTTTTTGATCGTAGCTTTGGCTGTAAAAAATATTATTCATGACCAATGTTATGGCTGTGTTTGTGAAGTAAGTATAATTCAATAAAATGTCGAATGGTAGTACAAATATATTCACGGAATGATATAAAAAACCAATTAGTTTACAAAAATTATAATCAGAATCCATTTTTCTCATTCAGACCAAAACGATTGTACCTATCACAAAACTTTTCTAGCCCAGAATCAATCATAGATAATGGTTTTCATATAAAAAAAAAATGTTATTTCTAAAAAAAAAACCTTTTGAGATGATTTCAAAAGAAACTCGTAAAAATAAATAGGTGCAATCATCGATATGAGTACCGATATACATTGAGACATGGTTGTTATAAGAACACAGGTGCTTAGGATATAAAGGGAGAGCATTTACTATATTGCAAATAAAACCTTTAAAATGTTCAATTGAAAATTTTAATTTCACATTCTGTATAACTCGTAAGTAACATTTATACTGTATATAACAAATTATATACTCAGTCAGGTGTACGGCCAAATGTGATTAATCAATCAACTCAGCCTGTTGCATGCAGTCTCTATGCTCGAAAATTGATATTTAGAGTGCCTCGGATGTCTGCGATCACTTCTGGTATTAAACCTACTAATCACGGAAACCTCTCTAAATATTTATGCTTTCTATCCATCATGATAAAGTCTATCGCGTTCCTTGTCACGTTATCAGGGCTTTGTGTCAGGACCACTTTCTTTGGGGTTTGTTTTCGAAAAATGAATTCATTAAGTAAAGCCCCTGCGACTCCAAAAAGTTGACCAGCATTTGCCCCCTGTGATTTCTGCGCCTCAAACCGAACGCTCCGACTTTCGATACGCCGGGTTCTTGTAATTCCACGTTGGCATCGAATATTTGATTAAATGTGATCACTTTAATAAAATATTCTTTAGTCAGCCATACCTTCACTTTGTATGACTTTACAGGAAAATTGGAAACCGCGTTCTTCACGTTTTCCATAAACTTTGTCAAACGCTTTTATAACTTTTACAAATTAAATCTAACAAAGGAAGTAGTAATTGAAAAGGTAATTTCATTTAATTAAATTTAATTGAGCTATGCAGTAACAAAAGGTCTTAAGTTAGTTTTGACAAGATTCAGTCTGTCAAATTTTATGAATGAAAATAATAATAATTCGGATATAGAGGCATGCATATCGGGTGATTTACGTCAAGGTATTTGGTTTTTATGAAAATTAACAAATAATGCTTATTTCCATTGTCTGAATATCATGTCGAAGTTTATGTACATCGTCCGGAACACGGTGTATATTATATTTTATTGGCTTTTAGGATTGGTATTCGATCAAAGGGATCGATGTTACATAAAAAAGGTAATATCGTTTGCCATTTCGTTCTTGTTGACAGATTAATAACAGCTTTTAAACCTTTGTACGTGACGACATCTACGGATGTAACAATTTGAAACTTCCGGAACAATATCCTGTTGGGTGAGCATTGAGTACCACAGAGGGTTGTGAGTGACTTTTGTCGTATAACATATACGTATAATAGTAATGATGACAGAAAGTAAAAAAAAATGTTTGAAAATTGTGCACTCGTCGAACGGCGAACTTTGTTTGGATGAAGAAAGTGCATGTTTTTTCCCTTTGTTATTTTTAATGTGTTTTTCTTCATTATGGCAGTGTTTAACTTAACTTTATCAAAAATAATGTTTATTTCCTTAATAAAGTCGTTTCTGTTTTTAAACAAAATGTTGCCAGACTGAAAATTAAAATATTATTTGTTCGACCATTTCAGTAACAAGTATTTGACATAAAACATAAATTGGTGAAAGAGCATACCTATTGAGTTATTAATATATTTTAACAACCTTTCTCTAAGTATTCACTGATTGCGACCTTCTAAGAAACTTGACAAATTATTCATCACAGACGCTTTCTTAAGTTCTGACTTATATTTTTCTTTCTGATTTGAAAAGAATTTCTTATCTACAGATAAACGCGAACTGCAAAGTGAACCAGGTGCCGTTCCCAGCGGTCAGCATCTGTAACTTCAATATGGTGTCTGTGAAAGAATCTCAGAATATTGCTAGAGTTTTGTAAGTATTGCCACTCTGGAATAATCGATCATAGTTTAACTATGTGTTACTACTTGGAAATGTTGATTTATTACAGCAAGAAGTTGCTGGATGTTTCAAATCTGGATGCAATCTTTTCGAGATTTTTCGTTAATTATCTACCCAACAAAAATATTTTTATTTATAAACCCCTGAACTAGTGCAACATATGTGACTCACTTGTAGATATATAGCCATAATTAGATTCAAGATTTAATTAGATAAATATTGTTCTTAAAATAAAATTTCAACATGAAACCAAACTCTATAAATACAATAGGTGCATTCAATTCAATCAGTTGAGTAAACGGTGCATGGAAAACATAGGAACCATAGATAGGAACATTCTCCTCACTACTCACTCTGCTGATTGGATAACATTTTCATTTCAACTAGAGCTATACATGTATCACAAGACGCTGACACTAGAATTGTGTTCTTTGCAGTCGTTAAAATTTTCCGAGAAAATTGTTACGAGAGTATTATAATGTTCCATTTTTATTCAGAACCCTTTACTGGCATTGAAAGCTTTTAGATTATAATAATATGAAAAAATCTTGGAATTCGAAGCTTCATTTGTAAGAGATTTCAGTATTCTACAGTGTTCGCAATACATTCTAGGAACTTGTAATGTACTCGTAGGTTACTAGATTAAAGATATTCTGTTGTAAAAAGACGAGATACGAAGACGTACAAAGGACTTCGATATCGAAAAGCGTATAATGGAACTCAAATGGAATTGTTAGGACACAGGCAGTGATGACAGATGGAGTAAGGCTATGACAGAGTAGCATCAAAGGACTGGAAGACGAGATGCCGTTCGTCCGGCGCGGCGGCGAGATGGGCAGACGACATAGTTGCCATCGCGGGCAAGACCTGCGGGGCAATTGCGTAACACTTTATCAATCGGAATCGATTTCATTTTGACAGTTCAACAACATTCATTGCGTTATTTACGTATTGAGCAGACAAATTTTTCGAACTTATGATGCAATGGATTAGCAATTTGCTTCAAAATGATTTAGATTCCGATTGATAGTGTGTTACGCAATTAGGATTTAGGCTGGCATAGGAGAGTAGTATTGGCATAAGAAAAGAGAGGTGTATGCCCAACAGTGGGCGATGTCGGGCTGTTGATAATGAGGATAACAAATACCATAATCTGATATGATTTTTTTTTGTTATGAAAAACTATTACTTACTAGCTGCGCCCCGTAATTTCACCCGCATAAGTGTCGATTCCGTGGAAATATCGGGATAAAAAGTATCCTATGTGCTAATCCTGGTTGTAAACTATCTGTGTGCCAAATTTCATCCAAATCCGTTCAGCCGTTAGTGCGTGAAGAAGTAACAAACATACTCACAAACTTTCGCTTTATAATATTAGTGTGATAGTGTGACTGTAATAATTAGCAAATAAACCTCGACTCCCACGACCCGTGCCCACGCCACATTGATTTTACTAAAAGCCTTCATACTCTGAGTAAAATTTAATTATAGAAAATTATTATTTTATATTACAACATACCATATCATAACGCCTGTATTCCCCAAAGGATTAGACAGAGGTGCACCTATAGTACCCCCACATTTCGCCAGTTATATTCAAGCCCCATATAATAGGGGCGAGCTTATTGCCATCACCCGTTGCTACTGAGAAATTCCTGATTGAAAAACCCAATAACACTTTGCGTGATCCGGGAATCGAACTCAGAAACCTCATATTCAACAGTAGCGTTTGTGAGTACCAAATTCAAATTCACTACTCTACTGCACACAGCTGGCAATTTTTATAGCTCCTAAATTATAATGCTAATAAAAAATATTAATTACAACAGGTCAGTACCTATTGCCATTACATTTCTATTTTAAATGACAAATCGTAGACCCATACATACGTCTGCACCGCATTACGCAGCGGGGTGCGTGGAACGAAGTAAATTCCCCGCACCAAAGCGCGTTTTTATTGAATTTGTATGTAAAGAATCACGCGCGGGGGCACGTTATCTGCGTAATGCGGTGCAGTGTGCCAACCGCCTAAGACTACACAAAATACTACTATTGACAATTTGACACCTACCTTTAAGGAGAGAGTTGGTTTTTGGTTGCCTCAAACCACTGCCACTTCATTAATTACTAAACCATAACTGCTACCATAGGAACAGAGCATCATTTATCAATCATTTACTAACGTGTACCGCCTAATGCCAAATTTAACAATTCATCAAAGCATAGGATATTGGAATCCGAGTAGGTACACAGAAACGGATCTTTTCGATACGAATTAAATTTATTTATCTAGACGTGGACGTATCAATCATTTATAAGTTAGATAGATAGAAGATGCCTTTAGAATAACCATGAACGGGAAAACGGATACCATCGGACTAATATAATATATGCTATAGCAAGTTTGTCTGTACGTTACGTCATAGTAAATTGCTCGGACCACAGACCTCTAACTCGGTACCCGGAAAGGGATGGGAAGTAAAAAGTAACTTAGAAAAAATAATAGTTTTTATCCCGATATTCCCACGAGATCGATACTTATGCGGGTGGAACCACGGGGCGCAGCTAGTAAATTTATAAAACTAGGTGCTACCAGCCATAATTTTTCTGATGCTAAGAAAAATATTGAGTATACGATGTTCCCTGATTGTACAGAGTATGTGGATATACGAAGCTAGTTCTTATTTGATGAACAGACGTGGGTGGTAAATACCAATTTCGTCATTCGTTCGAAAAATAAATTATTTTGAATACATAATGTTGTAATTTCAGAAAACATTACAATAGAAGCGACGAGGAAATTAGAAACTTCTTCAACGCACTTCCGGTCTTGAACAAGTTCGACAAGAGAACCCAACAATTGGGAAACTTCACAGAAATCATGAATATTTTGAAACATCATTTCTTCACTGTTGATACTATTATGGAAGAGGTACAGTATAATAATACGAATCATTCTCTTTGTTGAGTTTAATATCAATCTAACTCCAAGTTTCTGAAGAGTAAATCTACGCATAAATTAAGCTAACTGACCGTCAAACTGACGTTGACTGCTGTGATTGGCTGAATGAAATAACAACAACCAATAAAATCACTCATGAGTTTGACAATTTTTAAGTTAATTTTTCTGTAAATTTATCAGAAATTGGGTATTCGAAAGTTTGAAACTTTTTTACTTAATTTTTTCAAGGACTATTTTGCTTCAGGTGCATCAAAAGTGCGAGAATCTGATCCTGTACTGTACGTTCAACAGAAAGGCGAAGAATTGTGAAGACATGTTTGTGCTGGTCAAGACGTATGAGGGATACTGTTGCTCTTTCAACTATGCTGCTCTGAATGATGTTAGCGAGGTGTACGTACATACATCGTGGTTTTATTTTTCAACAAAATTACAATAATAATAACGTGTGTTCTCTACCAAAAGTATCTGATGAAAATGGAAACATCTCGATCAGATCTCGAAAACATACTTGTACATGAATTAAGAGCTTTGCGTACGCTACATACATATACGGTTTAAAATATCATTTATTTCTCAAAGATTTACATAATCACTTAATGAGAAACAAAGTTTTAACATGCAGGTAATTGTTAAAATAGTCCAGAGCGCTCGTCGCGCAGCTAGGAAGTACATAATTAGTTACTTTAATAAATTTGGTGAGTGGGTACATCATAATAAATTACTCGAATACGCGCGTCGTTGTAAACATCGAGCGCGCTATTCTTATCAGCACTGTTGTAAAGCACCGTGCACACTATACAATACCAGATAATATAATACTTTATTTATTTATGTTGAAGCTGTCGAAGATGTGTTTTTTTAACATTTTTTTTTAATTATATTACGCTATATACATATTATATTATACAGCGTGCCGCTTTAATGGCCACATTAATTTAACACGCGTATACAATTTCGCGTTTTCGTTTTATGAACGTATTTTAATTTCATTAAAAATTGTAAATCATTTATTTTAAATTTTTTAAATAGCACCTTGGAGCTACCAGTGGATACTTAAATAACTGTAGCATAGTGGTCATTTTCCGGGGTCACGGATCTAACATTGTATCAATGTAACGAATAACGTGCAAAGAGTAGGTATGCGAATTGAAGCAAAGAGAAAGAGCGCTATGTTGGCGAGCGGCGCAGGCGGTACTTTTAACCGACTTCAAAAAAGGAGGTTTTGTATTCGACCCGTATGTATATATGTATATATGGTTGTTTGTTTGTCCGCGATTTCCTCAAAAACTAATGACCCGAATTTTGATAATTCTTTCATTAATGTGATCTACATACTTTCGGAAAGGTTTTAGTATATGATACATTAGGTAATGATTCTTATGTACGAAGTTATATGCATAAAAGTACTGCATCTCCGGAGATGTAGTACATTTAAGCATATAACTTCGTACGCACACTTATAAATTGAATTTTGATGATTCTTCTAGTCGATGTCTTCAATGCACTAGTGTTAATTGAATTTGTGTGGGATAGGTACAACTAAAAAGTGAAAAATAAAAACTTTTTTACAAAAAAAAACAACCGACTTCATAAAAAGAAACACTACAAAAAGTGATACTTAAATAACTTTAATTTCGGAAGTCGATGCAACATTTTGTATACGTGTATCTTTTTGCTGAAATTGCATTTTTTACAAAAAACCTAATCAGATGTTCTTTTATCTATCAATAAATTTAAATTTAAGGTTTTTGCATTAAAAATTAGCTAATTAATTTAATTTAATTATTTATCTACCCTCAAACCCAATACATTTATTAGAATACAGAAAATACATGGTGGCTCTTATTTTGTTTTGACTAGTATATATACATACATACCGGTCAAAATCATAACCCTCCTTTTTGCTTCACCGTAGTCGGATAAAAATACAATTACTACTTAGTCCAAAATCACCTCAAAGAAGAAATCTCTTCTAGAAAACTAGTACCAACAAACAAGACGTGTCCTGCTGCGAATAATTTACGATAATAGGCTCAAGAAGGATAAAACTAAATTTAATGTCAGTATTTTATTATGATTGTATTATCCTACGTAAATGAGAAATTAACGCCCACTCCTAATAATATAACATAATTAATATTTTATGTCCACCAACCCGGACTATTACCACGTGGTGGATTACGACCCACGCCCTTACAGTAAGGAGGCCTTTGTCCTAGCAGGGAACGTTATTCAAGGCTGATTCTTATTGTATTATGTAGGTAAATTATGGACATATATTATTTTTACTTTGTGTAAATTATTTCATCACCACTGCTCTCAAAACGGTAAAGGAAAACATCGTGAGGAAACCGGGATGTCTTAGAACCATAAAATTCGAAGACATGTGACATCCACCAACCCGCACTGGGCCCGCGTGGTGGAATACGGCCCACTTCCTCTCACAGAGAGGAGGCCTGTGTCCCAGCAGTGGGAACGTTATAGGCTGATTATTTTATGTATTATTTTTAGTTTTAATAATCAGGAGAAATGCATCAACCCTCATTGGGCCAGCATGGCTCACTCCCTCTCACAGCGAGGGGCCCTATGTCACAGCATGCAGCAGAGGGAACGTTATAGGCTGATTCGGAATGAACTTATTTGTAGTGTAATATCAACATCATACTGATTATTTTTTTGTAGTGCTACCATTTTTGGTTATAAATGATTTATTCTCTGTAAGTAGGTTTGTACAAACACTTTTACACGTCAATCATATTTTTTTTAAGCTAGATGAGGTCGGCGTTTCCTATCTGACTACTCTGAAAAGAAAGGCCGAAACAAACTCAGAGGTCACAGTCCCTTTTAAAGTCCAGACAAAATCTTGGTCAGATCACGTGAAGAGCATGTGTCTGAAATGGTCTTTTGAGGAAAGAACCACACAGATTGAGCGGACCTGTCCAGTCAGTGCATGCATTTGTCAAAAATCGTGCAGCTCAACTTTCAGAACTTGAGGAGCTCAACGATTCGACGAACAATACCAAAGAAACGAAAGGTTCATGTTTATCAGTCATATTTGTAGCATTCAATGTGTTTGCTGGCAGGCCCCTTCTGCACTCCACTCCGGACAACGATTTAGAATACTATGATGACCAGAATCCTGATGGAGGAATAACTACGAACCCAACAATTATAGCTACGTCGGAGTCTGGCAGGTAACTTGAACTCATTCATAATTATTTGACAAGTAGCTGCGCCCCGCGGTTTTACCCGCATAAGTCTCGATCCCCTGGGAATATCGGGATAAAAAGTACCCTATGTCCTTTCCCGTGACTCAAGCTATCTGTTTACCAAATTTCATCAAAATTGGTCCAGCCGTTTGAGCGTGAAGAAGTGACAAACATATTATAAACACACACACACACACTCACAAACTTTCGCCTTTATAATATTAGTGTGAATAGTGTGAATTAGTGTGATAGTGTGATGTTTTATTGTTTTACGATTTCGTCAAAAACACATACTCACTCATTTATTTTATTCGACCAAGTTTTAGGTACAATATGTTAAAGGTGCAAAATAGGGTACATAGGTATTTTAATTTTCTTCATGTAGGTAGTTTCAATGTTTATGCTGTATGGCAACATAAATGGACAGTATTCAAACAAAAGGCCATTGTTTGTAGTAAGTACCATAAAACTGTAATAAATACAGTTGATGTTGACTTTGGTTCCGTGACCATAGCTACGCGTCCCTTATAACTAAGTTCGAACATTTTCAATCAGAAATAACGGTGAGACAGTTTGATTATTCAGTAAGGGTTATAAAGTTAGTAAGTATTTTAATTTTGTTCTTTAGAATTCAGATTCTTTAAAGTTTTATTAACGATGTCACAATTTTTATTTCAGGGAAACAGGTCTTAGCGTGGTGTTTAATGTAGAACCAAAAGACTATCCGAGCTGGTCTCGTGTGCGCTTTTATGGAGTCAAGGTACCTTCGAACTAATTATTTATTTATTACTTTAAGCACACAAAATGTACGGCGGACTTCTATCGCATCGTCTCAAGACATAACACAAAGTTTTTTCTTAAGTGGCCAATTATTGCAATCTTTAGTGATAAAGATTTCAATAATTCTTCTAAACACACACAAACAAAAACAAATACTCAGTTTAATACATAAAGGAAAAGTTATACGAAAAGTTCAAGCTCTTTTTGTTCATCTTTTTTCTTTTTTTTTTTAATTTTTGTATCAGAAGGAATGTTTATTTTGACGTTAGCATTACTAGTAATACAGTTATTCAATTCACCTTAATCCAAATTATATCTTGCGATAAATAAAAAAAAAAATAGGCTAGAAGCCCACGATCCAATTTCATAAATGGATAAGAATGTTTTTTTTTTTTATTAATTTCCTAGCTAGTTCTCCTGTATGTTGCACCTGCCATATTTTGTCTCTGCATCACCCTAAGGTTGACTGGTAGAAAATGCCTCAGGCATAAGTCCGCCTTTGTACAGTATTATTTTTTTTTACTTGTGCATAAAGTTTTAATAAATAAATAAATAATATTTTTTCTTTCTAAACACAATCCTAGTGATAAATTCCACGCGATAAGAAATAAGCATTTATTTACCTCTAAGTAAATCGCCGCATACGTCATAGATTGAAAAAAGGTAATTTAACGAGCCATTAGCTTATATTGCTATAATTTCATGTTACCCAACTTCCTCGCCTTTTGTGAACACTCTCCACAATTAGGGGCAAATCATGAGAACCGAGTGTTGTTAAGATATCGTAAAAAAATGTTGGTTTTAGTTAATTATCTGCAAGGCAAGTAATGATGACATCTCAGCAAATCTTTCGCTGATATCGCCTGCGGTTGTTGTTTAATTGTGTGCCTGTAGCCAACGACAGCAATCGATATAAAATAAATAAGTAAATAAAAATAAAATAAAATTCGCTTAAAAACTTGCTTGAAAGTTTTTACACATACACCCATAGTATCAAAAAATAAAAAAGAAATTAAATTAAATTTGAAATAGATATTAAATTAAATTATTATTTAGATAAATAATATTATAGATTATAGTTTTCTTATAAGTAAATGTCAGGTAGGTTATATTTAGTTAAAAAAAAAAAACACGGATATAAAAAGACGGGTTCACGTTTAGTGAGTTTAGGCAGTCAGCTACGTTAGTAGCGGGACTGACAGCTTAGTATTAGAATTTAATACTCGGTTTCTGAATTGAGAATTTTAAGTTGAGAACTAATCTAACTCTACTTTAGCATTACTTAAAGTGTTAAAAAAGTCCGCAAAATTCGAGGTTTTTTGCAGAGAAATTTTGAATTTCGCGGGCTTTAATCTAGGGGCTTAAGTACCGTCTGTGCTTGAGAATATTTACTCGTAAATAAATACAGAATATATACCTATGTGGTCTTAAATGCATCGACTCGTGATGGCTCTCAGCCTCAACACAAAGCTCAGTAATATTCTTATACTGTGAATGGCTTGCATCTTTCAACTGTTTCAATCTCTTTTTGAATATCAAATGTTCCATACTTGAAAAGGTTCTAAAGGTGTTGCGGCTATTCAGAATTTACAGTTTATTTATTTTTAGTATACAGGGTGTTACAGAAAGGGTATATCAATACAAACAGGTTGAAGAGCGTATCTGGTCTGGAATCTCTGTACAAAATTTCAGCTCAAAAACAGTAACTTTGTAAATGCTTAATATTTTTTTATTTCGATAGTTTATTAAATTGAAATCATAAAAAACATGTCACCGCACTACGAGGGTCATTATCCATTATCTGTAGTGTGTCTGTGCGCCTAGTACACGCACATCACGCCGCCGCGCGCCAGTGCAGCGCCGTGATGTCGAAATAAAAAAATATTAAGCATTTTTAAAGTTAATGCTTTTGAGCTGAAATTTTGTATAGAGATTCTAGACCAGATACACTCTTCAACCCGTTTGTAGTGATATACCCTTTCTGTAACACCCTGTATATATGTTGGCTCTGTCAGAGTTTTAAAACTAACATATACATGCTATGTAGTAGCACAAAAGCAGGTTATTTACGAACAAGTGCTACCTGTAAGCACACAATTAGCATAAGTATACGAAAAGAGTACTTATGATCATTTTAAACACACGGAGAGCATGCTGTAATGCTACTTACTAGCCAACTAGCATGACTTTTAATATTTCCGATGATGGGTTTTAAGAAGCTCTTTGGCAAGCATGTATAATGTCGTTGACAGCAGGATGACGCCATCTTGACATACGTATTATTACGTAATATAATATTACGCGTATATTCACTGAAGTGTTGAGCAGAGGTGTATGGTAGCATTTCGCCAGTTCTGTTAAATTTTAGTTTATGACATATAAAATCGTCTTCTTGGGATTAAATGCCTCGTAGAATATTGAGTAAAAACATAACCTGTTGCTATTTTCTGTGCACAACATCATACTTTCGTTTGTTTAAAGAAAACGCCGCCTAGCGGGAATTGAAATGTCAAAACCAAAGCCAGGCGGGAGAGAACTGATATTGGCACAATAAAATTGAAAAATAATAAGTTTTCTATTATCAAAAGTTATTTCACTAAGACAAACTAGATATTCTTGGAAATATACTTTAATTTCAAAGATAATAAATAATAAAATAAATATGTTTTTATATTCTTTCTGTCCTAATATTTAAAAATATAATTTATATGTGTATAATGAAATAAAGGAATAAAATAATTTTGAGAGCGTGTAGTTACTGACCACAATTCACAGTTAAGGATTCCTATTAATTTTGAGCGTTCGACTTTCCAATATTTCATATCCTTTGAAGCTAATTTAATTTTCTTTTTTCTGTACCAGTCAGCAGTGAATTCGTTTCAAGCAAACTTTTTACGATTAATTTGACCGACTGGACTGGACTGGACTTTTGTGAGACTTCTTCATAGGAACCTACTACGCTTCTGAATGCCAAAGTTCATTTCATCAGCATCTTTTGCATTTCAGGTACTCATAAGTGATCCAAACGACTACCCAGAAACGACAATCCTGTACAGATACATTACTCTCGGAGATTCGGTAGACATCAAGGTGCAGCCGTTGGTCTTCCAAAGTGACTCCAACGTGCGCAGGGTGGAACCCAAGAACAGGGGGTGTTGGTTCCATGATGAGGTGATCCTAAGCCATACTAACCGGTACAGCTATGAGACCTGCGTTACGGAGTGTCGGATGAAGAATTATATGGACGCTTGTGATTGTGTGCCTTATAAGTATCCGAGAGGTAAGATTTATTTATGCTTTCTTTTCGCCGCGGATTCGCTCGCGTGGAGTTCATTTTTTCCCACGGGAACGTACTACAGGAAACCAAAAACCTTGGGTGCTGGTACCCTAAACTTAACTTAGATGGTTAGTTCTATCTGTGTCCTAAATCTCATCCAAATCCGTCCAACCATTTTGGTAACAGATAGACTAAGATACTTTCGCATTTTTATAATATAAAAGCCTTAATTTATAATAACATATAAATGAAATTAGTTAAACTTTTTTTTCTTTGCACATGGAAGTAGGTATTTAAATATCATTTATAATATAAAAGCCTTAATTTCTAATAACAAATAAATGAAATTAGTCAAACACTTTTCCTTTTCACATGGAAGTAGGTATTCAAATATCATTATCAAATAACTGAATGTGGTTGTACTACTCAGCCCACACTTTTGAATCGTCATACAAATATTATAACTCTTAGTTATTTTTGTTTCAGAAAAATCGACGCGTATTTGTGAATTCGAAGATTTAGGGTGTTTGAACAACGTGACAGGTAAATCAATAACAAAATATATTCGCGCTTTCATTTGATTCAGTGTCACGCGTAACGACTTTCAGATGAATGAAACTCACAGATCTGTTTACAATTAATATTCTACTAATTTACAGACGTAATTAATAGAATAATTTTGTAAACAGCTCTATGAGTTTCTGTAAGTGTTTACTTATTTATCGAGATAATTATGTTTGTGAACAAGATTCTATGATAAGATTAACCCCGAAAACTGATATCTATCTATAAATTTATAATAAATCTGTAAACGAGGCGTTTTAATTGTTGGGGTGTTAAAGGATAACCAACAGATGCCATTTCATAATTTTTTTGGAATTTTTGTCTGTTTGGATGTAAGAGATTAACTGTTTGAACGGGTTCTACGTAAAAAGTACCAAAACAATATGTTTAATTTTTATACTCGAAAATAGTGTAGAACTCGGAGTAATGATTAGTTTTTGTTTCATCGCAATCGCTTCACTCTGTCAAAAGATATAATCAATTTAAAGTATTCTAAAACAACTTTTCATTGCGTAATGTGGAAACACGTAACGACATCTATTGGCGCGATATAGTACTAACAAAACATTGTGATATAAATAAATAACATTACTATGTGAATATTCACGTCATAAAGGCTTACCTTTATGAGGAAATAACACAGAATGATTATACAGTCAATTGGGGCTACTTTGACTTCCAGGGTTACTTTGACAAGGCCGATCACAACGCTATGACGCGTTCCCCACACCCCACGCCTCGCGCCATATTACTCGAGATCACGCACACTTGCTGAGCACACGTGAAAACCGATTTTGGCGCTCTGTTAAAGTAGTTCCAACGCTTGTCAAAGTAACCCTGGAAGTCAAAGTAGCCCCGTTTTGCGGTAATGTTATAAAAATTGCTTTCTATTGATGGTTGATTAGTGACGCTAATAGATTCAGCTGCAGCCAGTAAGACTGGAAGTCAACCTTATATAGTTAGAAAAACCTACGCAGAAGATGACATAAAATCTGCTGGTCTGTTTAAAATAAGCTTTGATGATATTGACAAGAAAATTAATGAGATACTACACAGTATTCGATAGATTCCTTGTAACTTGAAACTATAACCTATCTACATTATCATTGAAATATATACTGTATATAGATAACCTATTTGGGCTCGTGTTCTATTTAATTTGTGTCGAGTCTGTGGTTTTGAAACCAGTGGGATCTAACACCTATCGTGGCGATAGATTAAATAGGATTAAGAAAGTAATTTTAAAATTTATTTAAGGCATTTTCTATGCGACTATCTCTTAAACAGATGGTTTGAGGTGTCTTTGAAATCCTGACAGTCATGTCGAAAGGCACAAAAAAATTATAAAGCCACGACAAGTCACGTCTGCACTGACCTTCCGTAGAAAATATCAGTGTATCGGAGCTTAATGTCATCTAGGTAGTCTGAAGACACATTTTATAATGTAGATACTTCATTTTTACTGCAAGAGGCAAACGTTGCGTTTAGGGAACCCACATAGAGTTATTAAAAATCTTTATGAAATAAAATAAACTTAAGAACAGACGACTTCAGGGCCACACTTCTGATTACTATCCTATCAACGCTAGCCCCAGAGAATGTCAGCTGCAGTATATTGAAGCGGCGTTCTGTATTCATAGCTATTGACGTACATGCTTAGACAACGAGGTAGTACTCCTTAAGTCGAAGTAAAATCATTTATTTCCACATAGATACTACAACCACACTACATCGCAGCGAAAAAATGTGGGCAAGTAGTTGGTACATAGTTTCGATGCGGTTGCGTTGTCGCTATTAGTTGCTACGTTGGTTACGTAGTGTCTAATGTTGGCAGACAGACAGATCGACTCCGGCTTTCATAGAGAGCTTTTGCTGGTGGTTGTGATGTGACGTGGCTTTGATGCGGTCGTTATCGCCCTCACGGTTGTTTTTGACGGCCAAATGTGTTCCGTGTGAATAAACTATTAATTTTAATACAAATTAGCGCCCGTTCCCGTGTTGTCGTTATGATGTGGTTGTGGCGCGTGTGTTTGGACCCTTAAAGTCACTTTTGGACGTCATATAAGTTTGATTACATAATTATTTAATATCGTGGCCCAATTTGCTTAATTTTATTTTATTTTATTATCTTCAAAAATAAATATGTATTTTTAATAAAAAAAAAATTGTTACAGTAGGTATTTTTTTATCATATCATTCAATTTTTTATTCTTTCCATATCTTCTTAAACTATAATTATAAGATATAAAAAACTATTTTTTTTTGTCTGGTACTTGTTTTACAACTTAACCATTTTTAGAAAATTCGTTTCTAAAGATACGTCATTGTAAATACGTAATAACTGAATATTTAGAATGTAAGATATCTCTTTTAACAAACAATCTCAAGGGGATTCTCGAAGTAATGGGCTATTACGGTAAAATATATTATCTTTGTAGCGAACGTAGATAGCGATTAAAACAATTTGAATAAATTAGAACATACCTTAGTACCTATTAGAAGAACACAGCTTTTGTTTTAGCTTCTCATAAAAAAATACGTAGTAATAACATAACATTGAAATACACCTAAATTATGTAGTAAGTTAAGAAGGGCTTAAAAGTGAGTTATTGTTAAATAAAGTTGCTTTTCGTGTCTGTTCAAGTAACCGCGTTCTTCTTCTAAGCTATGCAACGGGTTTTAATGTGGTTAGTTGGTTATCTTATCATCATCCATAAGATAATGTATGCCTGAAAGGTTTATGTGTATAATAAATGTAAGTCAGTATTGTGTCAAAATTTCAGCTTTTACTGAAGGTTTTTTACGAATACAAGTTTTTAATGTTATAACACAACTTTAAATCCCCATGCACCCATAAGCACAACGTTTTGCGTTTGTTACATTGCACATTACAGCAATTATTTTAGTGCAATGTTACTTAGTTTGATCTACGGAATGCCTAGTCACCCTGTATTTAAAAAAGAAATCGCTATGTTTTGTCAAGTTGTAAAAACCATGTTAGGCAGGGGCAGGTCGCTAGTTGTAAGTATACGAATTACTTTCAACCTCCGATTTAAACACTTTCAAATGATTCATTTCGCTAACTATTCAGTTACTTAAATGGTACTTAATGGTAAGCTTTTTTCACACTTTCATCTCTCTAACGCTCAGTCCCTAGTTTGCAAGGCCGCATTTTTTTATTTATTTGTACAGTGAATTACAGTATTCCCAAATTAATAATGCGCATGCAGATCTTCGCTAATTGTCGTATTCCCGGAAACATCCGAATCATTGAATCGTAAGAGCACTAAATTATGCATGAAGAAAATGCACTTAACCACTCTATATACATATCGTCTTCCGACGCTCGGGAAATACGACCGTTGCCGAACAGTGCCGTAAATTTCTATGCGCATTATCACTTTGGTAGACCTGTATGTTTGGAGCCTCTTTTTAGGCAAACAATGCCTATGTTAGGGGACTCCGCTCTTCCACATCTTAGAAGTAGCGTTACAATTAAATATCTTGTTATTCTTATCATCAATATTCTAACATCTTGAGTATGTATCATGTGGTAAGAAGCGTGGTGTGCTTTAGTTTGGTGTGGTGTGTGTGGGGTGCGTGTAAGATATAGTGTGGTATGATGAGATCTGAAGGCCAATGCTCGTAATTTAAAACGTTCAAAATGTAGTCGCAGTCTCATCTCGGCGACAAACAAATGTCAAAAAGTAGGGAAATAAAAGGTTTTTTTGACAGACTGAGACTGAGATCAGACTGTGAACGTTCTTAAAATTACGAGAATTGCCCCTCTAATGTGATGTGGTGCGGTGTAGCGAGTTGTGGTGTACAGTAGAGTAGTGCAGCATATCGGTATCCTTTGTCATACTGCCATTAATTCGAGTTACAATTGTCTCAGAAGCAGGAATACTATTAGTAAATCTAAATACCTTATGTTCTTCAGTACGTAGATGTAAGTAGATATTGCTGGCGCCTCAGTTAGCTAATTATCAATTCAGAGATAGAATATTAATTAAGTTTTAATTGACTATGATACTGTTAGATTCCTATGTCTAATTTTGGATAGGTACTTACGGTAAACTTTATGAATAACTAGCTGCGCCCTACGGTTTCACCCGCATAAGTCTCGATCCCGTAAGAATATCGGCATAAAAAGTTTCCTATGTCCTTTCCCGGGACTCAAGCTATCTCTATACCTAATTTCATCTAAATCGGTTCAGCGGTTTAGGAGTGAAAAGGTAACATACAGACAGACAGACAGAGTTACTTTCCAATTAATAATTTATCAATGTTTCTGTTGCAATCCCTTAAATATAAGAATGTTACTCTGTATCTTTATAAATACATATTTGTGTCACGTTTTTCTGGGTAAAAATGGACTACTTTTTAAGCCACAAAGTGCTGTAAAGTCGCTTTTCATGTCTGTCTTTGTGACCGCGTGGTTCTCCTAAACTATGCGACGCATTTTGATGCGGTTTCCACCATCAATTAGATTATTTATTCCGAAAGGTTTTATGTGTACATTACATTACTATTTAACTTACAGAAATCTCAGTGTTTTGTTAAGTCACAAAAACCGTGCGAATCATATCACTGGTTTTAATATAAAAGTGCTTCTTTTACGTGAATAATGATTGGCTTAGAACAGCTCGGTCCCAAGGAGATAGTACCTACCAATGCGTTGCTTGGCAAACGTAATAGTAAGCAGTTTGTTGTAATCATCTCATTATCTCCCATGAATGGCCTACTCTCAGATATCTACCAAATTGCAATGAATGGAAAAAAAATTGTTACAGTTCATAAATCTACGAAGGAAATGCAGTGCGATCCCGTTTGTTACATGGAGTGTCGTGACAAGAAATACAGTGTTAATAGCGACCTGACGCCCTTTCTACCTGACAACTATCCGGATAAAGTTACGTGAGTGTTCTTATGTCTATTTTAAATGTGCTTTGCTTCGTGTTTTGTTTTCTGCAATAATTCCAAGTCAGCACGAGTCTATCGGTCGGTGCGGAGGCGGGGAGGCCTATGTCCAGTAGTGGACGACCTGCGACTGGAATGATCATTATGATGATGAGCTATCTAAGCTTAAAAAGATTTGGGTAAGTCAGCGAGGTTGATCTACTTAGAGTGCGCTGTGCGTGCATTAATCTTACGGGAACTGAACTTCAATCGGTCAGCCACTAACACAAATGTAGGCGCCTACCGCCAAGAACCATAAACCACATTTTCATATTTTTTTTAAACTCAGACGGTGTAGATATTAGTTTTTCCAACAGACTAGAGTTAGCTTTGTAAGTTATTAAGAGAATTTTGTAGTACGCCGTAGGCTCGAATCCAGACAGGCGCTTTACTTTGTGTAAATTATTTCATTACCACTGCTCTCAAAACGGTGAAGGAAAACATCGTGAGGAACCTGGCATGTCCTAGAACCAAAAATTCGAAGACATGTGACATCTGCCAACCCGCACTGGGCCCGCGTGGTGGATTACGGCCCACTCCCTCTCACTGAGAGGAGGCCTGTGTCCCAGCAGTGGGAGCATTATAGGCTGATTATGAAGAGAATTTTTGTTTATGAATTCTATCATGATGATTAACATAAGTACGACAAACTGTTTTATTCAGTTTTGCATGTTTTTCGAAGTCAGTAACATTTTTGGAACAATCGGTTTTCGTTTCAAGGATGTTCAACTCGAGTATTTGGCTACAAAACTATCGGATCCAGTGCTTTTCTTTCAAACCTAACTTTAGTCTTCTAGTTACAACAAAAACATTTTGGATTAACAAAAACTAAACTAAATTATTGTAATACTATGCGTAGTTTTACCTTTGTTTAGTTTATTTTTGTTTGTAGCTTAAAGGCTTTTGGATGAATCCAATAAATAAAAAAATATTCTGCCATCAATATCGAAAGAAATAACCTAATCCAAGTTCGTGAATCGGGTACTTACTGAGTTGAGAAAAAAAAAACTTTTAATCACCTTCAGCGTTTTCCTGGTTTTTATAGCAACACGCAACTCGCAAAACTTTAACAAAAGGGCAAAGGAGGAAATCCCTGCGTGCCTACTAACCTTTACAAATTAATGTTGTGATTAGTCGAATGCTTTTCCTTTCTCAGCACATTTCTTTTGGAAAGTAAGTTTATGTTTTGAGTCTAATTAACCAGCTTTAGGTAATACGGGCTGGTGTCCGCAACTCCACGTTAATGCGCGTATTTTGCATAAGAATATAATAGGGTCCATAGGGAAAGAAACTTAAACAAATGAAAAACTTAAAATAATTTTTAAATGAAATTGCATTATTTTACCTTTTCGTGATTGTGAGTGTATGAGTATATTTTTGATATTATGCATGTAAGTATGTATGGAGTTTGCTATTTTAGAATCTTAAATGTATCTTCAGTACTTTTATAATTTAAGCAGAGTAAATGTTTTCGCATGACCTTTTTAAATATGTGTGAAATATATTTCCGAAAACCTAGAGTTACACTAAATTTATTATAAATATACGCAGCTAGAAAGAATAGAAATCGCTGTGCAAATTTTGTCTTATATATTGGTTGTATGTAGACTTTGTAAGCTCTTTGTATAGCGTCTGGAAAATCCGGTGGTTTGTTGTGTTGAATAAGTAAGATCTTCTCAATGTCTGTCGAAAGCTAAGAGCAGCACTTAGCATGTAAAGTTCAATTTGTTAAAAACATTTTAGACCGATATTGAATGTGCCATAAAAACCTTTTCTGTATGGTCTCAATACGATTTTTGTAGACATTATAATTGGGGTTCAAGACATGAGAGGCATACTCCAAATGACTACGAACAAAAGAAGAGTATAATATTTTAATAGGCTTTATAGTTTTGAACTCTGAGGACACCCGTAGAATTCAAAACTATAAAGCCTATTAAAATATTATACTCTTCTTTTGTTCGTAGTCTGAGGACACCCGTAGAAGATGTCGTGCGGTGTCCCACAGGGATCGGTTCTGGGGCCGCTCCTGTGGGACATCGGCTACGACTGGGTGCTGCGGGCCGACCTCCCTGATGGCGTCAGCGTGGTTTGCTACGCTGACGACACGCTGGTCCTGGCGCAAGGTGGTCGCATTGGGCCTCGAGGTGGCATTGCACAAGTCCGAGGCCATGTCTTTCCATGGGCCTCGGAACGGGCCACCATCGGGATCCCAACTAACGGTGGGAGGGGTTCACATCGGCGTCGAGGCAACGATGAGATACCTGGGTCTCGTCCTCGACAGCCGGTGGAACTTCGTCGAACACTTCCGACGTTTGGCCCCCAAACTGGAGAGGACCGGGGCCGCCTTCAAGCGGCTCTTGCCCAACCTGGGGGGGCCAAACACCTCCTGCCGGAGGCTTTACGCGGGGGTCGTGCGGTCCATGGCCCTATACGGGGCCCCGGTGTGGGCGCGTTCTCTGCGGCGGCGAGCCGCCCATTATCTGAACGCGCCCCAGAAGGTGGTAGCCGTAAGGCTGATCCGGGGGTACCGCACGATCTCGGGCGAGGCGGCAAGCCTCCTTGCCGGACTGCCGCCATGGGATCTGGAGGCGATAGTCCTCGCGCGCCTGTATGAGTGGCGCGCGGAGGCACTGAGCCGGGGGGAAACTCCGCTTCCGCGGCAAATCGCGGCGGAGCGGACAGACCTCCGGCGCGATCTCATGGTGGCATGGAAGGAGCGACTTTCGCAACCCAGCGCAGGGCACGCCACGATAGTGGCGGTAAGACCCCTCTTTGAGGAGTGGCTAGAGAGGCGTCACGGCGTCCTCACCTATCGCCTGACGCAGGTCCTCACCGGACACGGATGTTTTGGGAGGTTCCTGCACATCATCAGGCGGGTGTCACCACTGCGAGGATCGCCCAGAGGACACGGTGGAGCATACGGTGGAGGTCTGCCCCGCATGGGCGGAGCACCGCCGTGCCCTCGTAGAGGCGATCGACAGCGGCGGCGACCTCTCGCGTCCGGCCCTGGTTCAAGCCATGGTCCGGGGCGAGAGGGAGTGGGAGGCGGTCACCTCCTTCTGCGAAGCAGTCATGCTAGCGAAGGAGGTGGCGGAACGGCTGAGGGAAAGAGCCTCACACCCCAGCCGCCGCGGGAGACGCTCCGGGTGACGGGAGCCGCGTGACGACTCCCGGCCACCGTAGGCGCGGGCCTGCGGACGGAGAGTAATGGGTAGCTCACCGTCCGATCAGGACCAGGCCCGTGCCGGACGGCGCGTACGTGTTCCACGCGCGCCTCAAAGAGATGTCAGCATAAAGGAAGGGGCCTGCCAGGGCCGAAGCCTGCCGGGGGTGCGGGATTGTCCGAAAGGGTTACCGCTACCCCGGAACATAAAGGGCTAAGGAAGGAACACGGATGGGTTTTAGTCAGTAAGAGTCTGACACTCCCTTCGCTCCACCCAGAGCGGGAGGGGTCATTTGATGATTTCCCATCCATAAAAAAAAAAAAAAAAAAAAAAGGACACCCGTAGAATGAATCCAAATGCTTTTGATGCTTTTTTGATTATATTGTCTATGTGTGCATCAAAGAAGAGAAATGCCTATTAGCTGAAAATAAAAGGGTAAACTTTACCTTTTAAAAGCATAAAATACCAAGTCAATTAATAACCAATTAAAACTCCAACTTCGCCTACACCGCGAACCGAAGGCTTCTTAGGCATTCATATTAATTTAATTCAACAACAATAGCCTGATATACCATAAACAAATTTCGAAATTGGTGTTTCGTACACAATCATTGACGCTCGGCGCCCGATGAGATGGAAAGTTCTGGAACAATCCTTCCAAAAATTTGTAAATTCAATAAAGGAGTCCTTTCCCGTCTTCGTTGGAACTGACTTTGAAAACGAACGCTCGGTTCCAGTTACCAGCCACTATTGGTAAAATAACTTCGAATCAAGCATCTTTTATTATAAATATCTTATTTACATAACAGGGAAAGTGGATCAAAAATAGAATGTTGGAACTTTATGAGCATTAAACATAGCGGAGAATTTATTATATACTAATGATTTTGACGATGTACCTCGAGTTCAATTATTTTTGGTTCTAACAAATACATTCACTTTCGTCTAAAAATGAGGTACCTACGACATTTGTCTATGATTGTTTTGGTTTATGATGTGAAACATCTAATGTGGCGAGTCACAAGGGCTGTTGGCGTGGCGACGCTTCGCCACGCGCTCGTAACTCGGCTGCGACTCTTTCGCAGAGTTACATTAATTATTTAGTTCGTAATCAATTTTTTTTTTATCCCCAGTGGCAGGAAACGACTGCGCGGCAGGCCCAGAAAGAGATGGCGGGATGAGCTGGGCTCCTTCTTAAGGGATAATCGCAGTGGACCGGGAGGAGTGGAAAGAGGGAAGGGAGGCCTTTGCCCTGCAGTGGGAAAATACAGGCTTATAATAATAAATTGAGAATACTTTTGTTCTATAAAAAAATTAAATATTTTGTGTCTGATTATGCCATATTAATTTCCTTTAGTAAACCATTATTTCATGCATATTTTTAATACAAAATAGTTTCAATGTTTCATAATTCTCTGCCAGGCGTCCCGCGACGACTGAATTTTTTCTTACTAGTCATTATAGAATGTATTTACTATCGCATGGTTAAAACCCAATCACTTACCTATCTTACCTAAAATAAATATTGACTATTCTACGAATGAGAACAACTAACACCTACGATTCAAATAACTAATATTTTCTTCTCATATAATACAACTTCAATAATTTCTGTAAAAAAGTTTTTAAACAAACTTTTTATCGGGATAGCAAAGGTCGCATACTCGTATCTCGCGTCGCGTCGTTTGAACTGCTTTTAGAGGTATTTACTTATACTTGGAAACATCCTGTCCTACTCTTTACATAATACAGGGCTTTGATGTGTGTGTATTTTTGTAAATTGAGCAAGAAAAATGTATGACTACGTCTACGCAACGGATTTTGATGAGGTTTTCACTATTATTTAGAGAATTTGTTCCGAAAGGTTTATGTGTAAGATAATAAAATAATGCGAAACTTTCATATAATTAAGAAACCTGGATGTTTTGTCAAGTCGACAAACCATGCGAAGCAGGGGCGGGTCTATAGTTCTTAATTAAAAATACAACAGTCTAATACCTATACCTATCTACCTACCTACCTACCTGCCTATTTCTACTTCCTACTTATTTTGAAAATAATAATTCTGTGAATGTTCAGCGCCGGTGTGAACGTGAGCGAGTTGGCTGCATTGCAAGTGTTCTTCGATAAATCGAACTGCAACTGCTACAAGTTGACTCTGCTGATTGATTCGACCTATTTTATTGGTACGTACTGAATTATACAGGGTGAAATTTTAATCACCGTTTTCCTCTTAACCCCTGTACTCATCGTTATGAACAACTTTTACTACGGGACCAAATATGAAATCGCGAAAAAAGAAATCAGCTGTTCCCTACATTCTGACGAGTTATGCGAACATAAATGTAGGGAACAGCTGATTTTAATTTACGATTTCAGGTTTGTACCCATAGTAAAAATTGTTCATAATGATGAGTACAATGACCCCTTAAGAGGAAAACGGTGATTAAAATTTCACCCTGTATTTATACGCTTTGTGTGTTTGAAAGTATAGTCGAACTTGTAATTGCTTATCACTTTTTACAACAATTCCTAGTAAAATAAAATTTCATTGAGGTTGAAATTGCTTAACTCATAGGCAAATGTCGTTTCATGACGTGCAAGTAAAACTCAACATTGAGACCAACCTTAAGCAATTACGAGAGTGACTATACCTTATTCTCCTTCGATCACGTGCATACCACAATAAATTACGAAAGTTGTAATTAAGTTAAAGCTTTCTCTCGCGCCCAGACATTTAATTAATTACGAGACTACGCATAATCTTTATAAGATTTATTACTACCTTTTACAGGCGGACTTACCCTAAACTAAAGCAAAAGTTTTAACCAACGATAAATATTTTATTAAAACCTGCTTTTGGCAGCTGACAGTCTTCCAAGTTAGGCATTTTATAGAATTCGAATAAATAGTTGTAAATTCTGAGAGTACTGGCAATAAAAATCAAATAAGTACACACGAACTCGCAGAATACCAAAACGCGGGATAGCTATTTATTATTTATGTATTTTTATTTTTGTAAAAGTCCGAGTAAAATGTTGTGATAAAACACCGAACGAAAAAGTATTAAAGTGCAGAATGTGCTTCGATTAAGTGAGCACATTCAAGAAAAGTCCTATCTTATGTAACCCAACTGAAGTTAGCTCGTTAAACTGTTTTTTTAACGCTGAAACTCTGTAATTCAGTAATAGGACGAAATTTAAACAAAAATTGTTAATCACCCTTGACTGATTTTAATTTTAATATCTTCAAAGTCTGTGTATTAACCTCTCAGGGGCGGGCTATTAACTAACATCATCAAAATTAAGGAATAACCTAATTTAAGAACGTGTAGCGGTATCTACAAAACGCCACACGCGGACTACGCGTCATACTGACGTCACACAAAATCCTGCATCTCGCAAGCAGAGTTTACTGCGCAACTAGCATATAAATATACAACGGGCAGTTGCCCGCCAGACGCGACACCCGTCTGGTCGAAGGATCCTCCCTTTTCTATGGAGTATCCCTGTTACTCACACCTCTATATAGGTAATTTAGGTACGGCAGACGCAATCCTTCTTAACGAACTGTTAATAGAATCTTTGATACATAACAGTCACAAATCTTCAAAGTCAGTTAACTATTCATTGATTACTTACTAATTGTACTGGTAATTAAAATTTAATGGAAAAGCCATGAATATTTAAAACATCTTAGTTTCAACGTCAATCTTAATTTGATGTCTTTCAAAGGAGGCGGCAAATTACAGTTCACGGAAATTATATAGCGAAATAATCTACCTTGGCAACCCTGTTTCAATTTGTAATACTGAAACGGTACTTTTAGAAAGGTAAATTCAACAAGAAAAGGGTTAATGATGCTCTTTTAGTTAATGGAATTATGTTTTAGGCAGTTACGATAAACTGCCCAAAACATAATTCTATTACTCGTAACTCATTAAAATATAAAGAGAAGGGGAGATTACTCCAAAACCGGGCACGGGGGTAAAATCGGAACAATGTACTTTAGTCTCTTACATGCATCAAAATTAAGCGCGCGCTGACGGCTTTGATTGGTAATCCGTCACAGAAGTTCACGCTCACCGCACTTTCAGCGCCCAAACATTACGCACCTTCAGAACAGTAGCACAGTATAAATCAAAAAATCATTTTTTTGGCCAAAGGAAAACAAAGTTTTGAAACTGCAAACTTTCAACTTTGAACTGATTTAATTTTTTTTTTTTTTATGAAAACCTATCAATTATAAAATAATTGATAGGTGAGGTATTGATTGATAGTTGATAGTTTGCAGTTTCAAAACTTTGTTTTCGTTGTCCCAAAAAAATGTTTTTTTGAGATACGTCACTAGTTCTGAAGGTGTAGTAAGAAGTGCCGTCTCTAGATGCTATCGGCGCGCTGCGCGGTGACCCGGTGTTCTGTGTGGCGTCGATGTAGATTCTGAAGCTCGTGCGCCTGTGCTAAAGTTGGTCACCGGGCGGTTTAACAAGTTTTCGACTAAACAAGACCTCCCAGGAAGTCAAGTGCCTAATGAAAGGCAGTTTATCTTTTATAGATACACAGCACCACTGGGCTAATACTACTTTCGCGTTCTTTCACACGACCTACATTATTATTACATTATGGTTCAATGACAGGTCTTCATTATGTATATTAAAAGGCGTAGTATTGGTGTTTTCTTTTACTAACATCGTTTTCAAGGTAAAACCTGTCGCAAGCCACGTGATATCATACAGTACGTGAGTATCAACGTGGTCTCATATTCTTAACGAACTTTGGCAAAGTTTGAAAGGTAATGTTTGACTAAAATTAGAAAACTTACAAAGTTTTCTGACTGTAAACGAAACCAGAAATAAATTAAGGAAAATCAATATTTACTAATCGAAAGTAACGCTGTTTGTCTGTATGTTACCTTTTCACGCCTAAACCACTGAACCGATTTAGATGAAATTTGGTATAGAGATAGTTTGAGTTTCAGGAAAGGACATACATAGGTAGTTTTTATCCCGATATTCTCACGATCGAAACTTATGCGGGTGAAACCGTGGGGTGCAGCTAGTAGAAAAATAATTCGTAAAACTGATATTCAAGTAAACCAGTTTTATATTTTTGACAAGGATTATATTCGAAATGATTTGAGAATCCTTTCAAATGTCAATTTTTTATAATATTCCAATAATCTAAACCTTCACATGCGATGTACCTACCTAAACATTGACGTTAGCTGTTGTATTTTATTACACTAAGTTAATTGTGTGTATTAAATGAATCTGTTTCTTTAAGGTACCACGAAATCAATAAAATACATAAGGCTGTAAGTATCTTATGATACCCGCAAGTGTGCCTAGTGTGATTACCTTTGAAAATCATAATTTAAAACCACAAAGTTTATCGACAATGTCACTTTTACACATCATCTAAATTGATACAAAAGGAAACGATATATTGCTTTTCAGCAGTTTATGTAACTAAAAGTAAAAACTTTTTTACAAAAAAAAAGAACCGACTTCAAAAAAAAACACTACAAAGTGATAAATAACTTTAATTTCGGAAGTCGGTGTCAAAAAACGAAAATGCGGAATCAACGACACCGACTTCCGAAATTAAAGTTATTTATCACTTTGTAGTGTTTTTTTTTGAAGTCGGTTGTTTTTTTTTGTAAAAAAGTTTTTATTTTTCACTTTTTAGTTGTACCTACCCCACAAAAAAGTAAACAAAAAGATCGTTAATGTAGACAATGTAGATAAATTTTTAGATTTTTGTTGATTTTTCAAAAACCGCTTGTCCGATTTCGATAAAATTTTCATGGGACTATTTGGAAAGTATACCCTTTCCAACAAAAAAATAATTTTTCAAATCGGTTGGCAAACGACGGAGTTATGCGCGAACAAACATAAAAAAAAAAAAAAAAATACAAACATTCGAATTGAGAACCTCCTCCTTTTTTAGAAGTCGGTTAAAAAGTACATTCTCCTTAAATTTTATCAGTTCAGATTTTTATCAATATTTTGGTCAATAAATTAGATTAATAAAACAAAAGTGTTAATCGACTTTTGTTGCTGACCGTATCAACCAACCTACCTCACCACCGGTCACTTATCTTGTTCCATCACAAAGGCATAAGGTAAGAATATGTTAAGGCGGTAAGACTAAACCGGTAGATAGATATAAGTATCGACGTCACTGCGCCATATACAGGGTGAAATTGAATTCATGGGCGTCCTTTTAAGGAGTCATTGTAATCATCATTATGAACAACTTTTACTACGGGACTAAACCTAAAATCGAAAAAAAAAAATCAGCTCTTTCCTACATTCTGACGAGTTATGTGAACATAAATTTAAGGAACAGCTGATTTTTTTTTGCGACAATTTCGGTTTAGTCCCATAGTAAAAGTTGTTCATAATGATGAGTACAATGACCCCTTAAAACGATGCCCATGAATTTAATTTCATCCTGTATAATACTTACCTTCGAAGGAGGGATCGGTCAATAGTATTTTGTTATGACCAATATAACTAATTGTAGTTTGAGACTTGTTTGTCACAAAGTCATTAACATGTTACGTCATATATCTAACCCACTCTTCCTGACGGTCATCTGACTGTACCTATATAATAGCACTCACACTTACACGTTTAACGTGACTAGGGACGCGACCTGTCGTCATTTGATCCGTGTTTCCCGGAATTATTTAGGCGATTAATGTTGTTAGTTCACGCTCTAGCTGCAGTAATTAGAAACAGAAATAGTCACGAAATACTATAGTCAATAGACAGAAAATATGGTAAACTTTACCTAAAAACAAAAACGCATGACTTTTACGCGTGCGAATTAATAATTTGCCATGACAATCAGAGTAAATGAAGACTAGCCTTTATTTAGGATGACACAATGATGATGTCGTCTTAAACTGCCAGTCATTGTCATTTTAGACTTAAGTACTTACTTTATTAATATTTGCAGTCAGTTTTTGATTCTCTGTCGATCAAATAAGTTGTGTTTACATAACGAAAATTATGAGGTTTTGGATAGAATGCGTGACATATGTCTGTGGGGTGAGTGAATTGTAAACTGATTTAAGCAGGTAATGTTGGGATAAACAGTATATTTTGTTGTTCGGTAGTAATTTATTGTGGCGCATGTTAAGTCAGTTAATGGTTTAAAGTGAAGAGCTTCGATTGATAATTTTAGCCTTACAAAAAAAAAATTACTTAGACCGTCAGGTTTAAACCATCATCGAGCCATTTTGGAATATCGAACTTTATTCATATTATGTACGGTCGAACAAGCTATTTGGTAAACAAGCAAAAATATTCATCTTTCCATTACACAGCAAATATTTAGTTTTATTTTGTGCTTTATAATTTTTTCAGCTTATGACATCCTTAATTAAATAGAGAATTGACTAACTCAGCACACCATTGTTTAATAGTAGTTGCAAGTTAGCTGCTTGTATACCAAATAGCTTGTTTGACCGTACGTACCTATGTATATTAAGTAAGTTTATTTTTTCAAATTCTAAAAACAAACACTAATTTTAAACCGAAGTCTAAGTTATCGATGTTGTATAAAACTATACCTATTTTAGTCGGAATTAGGTTTATAATACAAAAACTGGCGGAAAGGGTTACTTTGCTTTGACCGAAGTAAGATCTCGTTTTGGAATAGTCAGCTAATGTTTAGGAGCCCTCGCTAAACTAGTAGGCTAAAGCATGCATCTTGAGGAGGTTCCTTCCTCAAACGAGATGGCTGACCAAAACTTGTCTGGGTCTTCTACCTCGCTTCAAAAATGTAAAAACGTGGCAATACTAACCTCGCTCCTTTTTATTCTGTAATTGCACAGTTAATTGGTCTTTGTCATGATTAGTTACTATTGGACAAGTGTAAAACACAAAATATTTGTTACATTTTTAATATTAATCAGGAATTTTCAAAACAAAATGAAATAAATGTTCTCCTTTTTTTCAGCTACGTACGGTGGTGTTTTCTCGCTGAGTTTCGGCGCCTCCATAATAAGTTTGGTTGAAATAACGTATTTATTAGTTTCTTTTATAATAACTTTTGTATTACGAGTTGTAACTATTGTGATTTCGAGGACATAATTAAATCCCATGCAAACATATGGCTTTTGTTTTATTTTGAAACTGCACCTATTTCAGATCGTCGTGTTGGGTTATAGGAACCCGCAGTATGAACTCATTAAATTGGCTTCTGTGCTTCACCTGTAAGGGCGGTAAACTGGTATCGTGAAAAATTAAAACATCATATAATACTTGTACATTATACGTTAACACAACTCAGCTGCATTAGCAGCTGCTTTTGCGAATTCCGCAGCATGACAAGCATCTTAACTTTATCATATCTTTTTTGTTTTAAAAAAGTATTTTTTCGACATACCTACTTGCTTACGTTTGGATGAAAATATATTTATTTAATATTAATCCTTATCAAAATAAATTCTTTTATGATCACAAGGACATCATGGAGGTAAGATTTACAGAAAGTATAATTGGGTCATTTATAGTTTCGGAGTTAATAAAAAGTTATGCGTGATCATACATAAAAAAAAATATATATATATATACGCGTCGAAATGATAACCTCCTCCGTTTTTTAGTCGGTTAATAAAATTACTAAAACGCAAAATGCCGCTGAAACATTCACGAATACAACTTTCATTTATACCTCTCTAGCTTTTTGCATACGTTTTATCCGTTTACCTATAGATCAATCAATCAACCAATCAACTCAGCCTATCGCAGTCCACTGCTGGACATAGGCCTTATCTATAGATGGCGCTTTGCAAATACGTCATTTTTCTAAATCACGGTGTTAAGATTTTCCGCGGATTGATGACCCTCTCGATTTATTATTCTGATAGTTTTGTCGTTGTCGGTAATTGGGTGATGTATAAACAGTTGGATGTCTTTCTATTGAATTCCATCGTTTGTTTAGTAACATAAATAAATACTTCGTTCGTTCTCCTCTTCGTTACGTAATTCTGTTGTACGATTGTTCCTAAACTATATCAAGTTGAGCCGAGGTAATCTAATAATAAAGCTGAAGAATTTTGTTGTGTTGAATTGAACGGGGTAATCTAATCTCTGGAACTACCTATCAGTGTCAGTTGAAAAAATATTTTTGCATTTGATAGCCCATTTTTTGAAGAAAGCTATAGGGTATTTAACGTCACGCGACGATTCTTCTTATTCTTCTTATTATTGACTGCATATATGTTCTAGATTGATTTTGTTAGCATTAGCATACCATGTGGATCTGCACACCAAACGAATTCTGTGCCTATTTAAGTTGCGTAAAAGAACATTATTTAGCAGTGGACACCGTCACACTAAAGAGAACTATATTAATATTAGTTAGAATACACTTAATTTCATGTGGAGTGATACTATACGTACATATATCTATACATATAATAAAACTGTAGAAAAGAAGTTTTTGTACATTAAAAAAAAATAAAAAAAATATAGCCAGGGTGTTAAAGGACAACCAATAGAACCCAATTCCAGCATTTTTAGAATTTTTGTCTGTTTGTCTGTTTGTATATTTAGTTATCCGAGCATCACGTAAAATGTACGAAATCAATGTAGATAACTTTTATACACAACGATTTAGCGTAACTTGAAGTAACATTTAGTTTTTGTTTCATTGCAATCGGTTCAGTCTATCAAAAGATTTTTGAATTCAAAGTGTACCTACCAGAAGTAAAATTAGTTAACGTGTGTTAATATGCACTTGGTCTCACAACTTTATGTTTATATATATTTGCGTTAATCTATACTTATAATAAATCTGTAGAGAGGTCAATTCTGTACATGAAATATATTTTCAAAATAACTATCAGGGGGTGATTAGTGATCGATACTGATGCCAAAAATGCAATCAGTAAAATTTTTGTCTGTCTGTCTGTCTGTCTGTCTGTCTGTCTGTCTGTCGGTCTGTATGTTCCTTATAGAAACAAAAACTACTGGACGGATTTTAACGAAACTTGGTACAATTATTCTTCATACTCCTGGGCAGGTTATAGTATACTTTTCATCACGCTACAATCAATAGGAGCAGAGTAGTGAAGGGAAATGTTGGGAAAACGGGAGAAGTTACTCCATTTTTTAAGCTTCCGTCGCGTGTGCAGCCTTAACGGTTAAAGTTACATAGAAATCATGTATGACGGAAATATTCTACATAAAATTTTCTAAAAAATATCCCGTAACAGCATATGTCTATCTTTTATGGTTGACTCACAATAACACGTGTAACTCCTGATAGCTTAGCAGTTCGGAGCATTCTGATTATATTTGTTTACTCTTACGTTTATAATACTCTCACTCATCCATAATTTAAAAAAGTTAACATTATTACCTATTCAATAAAAAAAGAATCATAGAAATCGGTATAGAAACACCAAACTTATACATGAAATAAGCCATCGCGCCGTCACACGTGAATACTGAATCATGCTATAAGGATTATTTTTGTGTAACGGTTGCCGCGCTCGACACGGGTCGCGGCGGCGCGGGCGGTAGGGTATAAAAAGGCGGGAGGTCCGTCATTCAATATTTGGCTGTTGATGCGTTCAGAACATTCGACCTTATTGACAGACAATAATTGATATTGAGAAACCGTGCTTATCAGCGCGACTTTTAGTCTTTAAATAGTTTATTTGAATTTTTTTTGTTGTTATTTTGTAAAATAGGTATGAGTTGTTTTGGTAGTGTTTAAATATTCGTTCAAATTACAAATTATTAAGCGTAGGTACTTTTATTAATTAAAGTAGTTATAGATACCTATTTATTTTTAAGTGAAGTAGGTATAGGTAGATAGTACCCATTGCACAGGCGTTTCAGCTTTATTTCTTTTTTGTTGTGAGTTGTATATATTTCTGGGTATGATTCTATTAGAATATTTTAGTGTAAATAGTCATTAAGATTTTAAGTGTAAGGTAGCTAAAGTTAGGACCTTTAACGTAGGTTATTTTGTTAGGTAACTGACAGCCTTTTCGTTACCGTAGATTATTACACAATGCCACCTAAAAAACCATTATCTTTATCTTGAACTTCGAGTAAAGCTAAGAGAATGAGAATTACGCGATCTCAAGAATCGGCAGAGGAAAGAGCAAATCGGTTAAACTCATAAGAGTTAGAGCCTCAACTTCTCGAGCCAATGTCATAAACGATTTTTCAAAATTCCACCCCTGTCGGGGTGAAAAGCAGGGATAGAGTTTATTTGAAAAATCTGATTCCTTTGTTCTATAAACTTTTAAGTTTATAGAACAAAGGAATCAGAATTGGCCCGAATACTTATTTATCTAAATTAATTATAAAGATCATACCAACATACATTTTCGAAACTTTTAGAGGAAAGTACGAATTTCGCGCGGACGAAGTCGCGGGCAGAAGCTAGTAATTATATAAATTGAAGTAACATTGAGTTTTTTGTTTCATCGTAATCAGTTCACACACACCTAAAAATTGTAAATTAGAAAATTCTAAGTGTTTCAGAAATAAATATTAAAACAGCGCCATCTGTGGACAAAATTAGTTAATGTGTGTTAATATGTCTCACAACTTCACGTTTATACACAACAATATTTGCGTTAAAAATTGAGTTTTTTGTTTCATCGTAATCAGTTCACACCTAAAAAAAGACGGGTTGCACTCCGGGAGTGCCGGCAGAAGAGAAAACTTGAATATTAACGTTGAAATTAATCAATTATTAATTTAATTAATATAACTAATTTTTTTTCACTACTTCTGCGTCACTTTTTTCATTTTACGTCCACGTCTACGTCCACGTCCATCCATCCATCCATCCATCCATCCATTGTCGTATGTCACTTAGTTCACTTCGGTTGGCGCCGCCGTAGAAAGAGAGGGGGGGGAAAATCTCTCCTGACGGTCACGTGTCCTGACGCGAGTTTAACATTTTTTACCCATTACAAAAAGTGTGCAACGCCGCTAAAGAAGTTTTCACTTCAAAAATGTAAATTTGAAAATTATAATATGGACTACATCTGGAGATCAACTACGTGCAGTATTGAATGAATATTAATAGCACTTCGATAGATGGCGTTGTTATGGTTTGCCCACACCGGTAGTCGATGGACAGAGAGTACGTATCAGAAATTAGTTACAATCCCGTGGAACTCGAAGAAATTTTACAAAATGACTGCGCAAATTTGACAGAGGAACAGCGCCAGACGTTTGATAGGGAATGCTGCAGTGTAGATAACGCCTCGGGTGAAATCCTGTTTTTAGACGCACCGGGTGGCACAGGGAAAACTTTCCTAACCAAAGTTATTTTGGCTCGAATAAGGAACCAAAGTAAATTGCCCTTGCTGTCGCCTCTTCAGGGATAGCAGCCACATTATTGCCTGGAGGAAAAACGGCACACACAACACTTAAAATTCCTATCGACTTGGACCGTACGGAAAGCCCGGTTTGCAACATATCACGAAATAGCGATAAAGCAAAGGTTTTACGCGATTGTGTTTTAATTATTTGGGATGAGTGCACAATGGCCAACCGCAAAGCTGTAGAAGCAGTGAATAGAACTTTGTAGGACATAAGGCAAAATGACCGGCCGATGGGAGGCATTACGGTACTGTTCTGCGGTGATTTTCGGCAGACACTCCCGATAGTACCCCGAGGAACGAGAGCCGATGAAATTGCTGCATGTCTGAAGAGTTCTGTTTTATGGCGCAATATATCATCTACACACCTGAGCGTAAATATGCGTGCACAGTTAGGAGGCTGCGAAAATGCACAAGAGTTTTCCAATTTATTGTTACAAATAGGCGATGGCACATACCCCGTACAAGAAGATGGAAAAGTTAATTTGGTCGCTAATCTCTGTTCTTGCGTTACATCAAAACAAGAGCTAATTTCTTCTGTGTACGGAGATTCGACAAATATGGGAAATCAAGCCGGATCTTGGCTATGTCAGCGAGCTATTTTGACTCCCTGCAATGACCAAGCTGCGGCAATTAATTTAAAAATATTGATGCATGTGTCCGGGAATAGTAGAGAATACACCTCTATAAATACAGTTATGGAAGAAGATGACGCCACGCACTACCCGGTAGAATATTTGGATTCCCTCAACACACCCGGACTTCCCGCCCACAAAATAGTTTTAAAAATCGGTGTTCCAGTAATTCTCCTCAGAAATTGATGTCCTCTCAAACTTTGTAACGGCACTCGGCTCGAAGTCACAAATCTGCAGCAAAACATTATCGAAGCTGAAATATTAACCGGTTGCGGTGCCGGTGATATTGTTTTTATTCCAAGAATACCTATTATTCCTAACAACTTTCCTTTCTCTTTCAAACGAGTGCAATTCCCAGTCAGTCTTTGTTATGCCATGATGATTATTAAAGCTCAGGGCCAGACATTATCCGTTGCGAGGGTGGACCTAAGTATTGGATGCTTTTCCCATGGTCAACTATACGTAGCTCTTTCACGCGTAAACGACCCCAATAACCTTTTTGTGTACGCTTCAGATGGTTCCACAACTAATGTTATTAATAGAGAAGCACTAGCTTAAATAAAAAATAAAGATTTGAATCGGTATCCTCGCAGGATACCGACGCACACAAAATATATTGTTAAGTTCCGCGCGACATCCACGCGAACGAAGTCGCGGGCACAGCTAGTTTTTAATATTATTCGGAAACGAAAACTATGATTTATTTATTTGTATAGATATTTACATAATATAAGCTAACATATAAACTATAATAATATGTACAATTATATGAAAAAAAAAAAACAAAATAATTATAGGGCATCAAAGAATTATTATATTTCATGTGGAACATTTCGGTTTAAAAACATTTATTTCTCAAAAAAGAACATTAAGGTTCACTTACAAATTGAGAAATGCATAGACAATATATAATAAAAGTAGATACAGTCTCTACATTTACATAGAACATCAACTTCTAACACTTCTGGGATGTTCTTGCTAGATACTGTTGCAACTGTTTGGTGCGCAGACCTATTGTCGGCTGCAGTACACAATATGTAAAGTCTATTGTGTGGCTCTAATCTTCGGCACGATATCAAGACGAGAGGTGGAGCAACCTGCATCTTTTTAGATGAAATATTACTTCTAAATCGTCTAACTTTGATAATGATACACTCACAGTAATATTTTTTTTTTAAGAGTGCACTATTTTACTAAGTTATAATAAGAATGAGAGCAACCTATTTACTAAACAGTAGATCTTAATAAATTTTTGGATATTATCGTATTTCCCAGTATTCCCGTTAGGCAAAGTACAATAATTATTACTTCCACTGTCGTAATTAAGACATAATATCAACGTTTAGGGGCCTTCTCCACGAGCGAGAGAATCGCGGCGATATTATCGTCGTGTCACGTATTTCTATACACTCTCTTAGAACGTGTCTCCACACAGCGATATTATCGCAGCGAAAGTTTGATGGTACGGCGAGACTATCGCCGCAATTCTCCCGCCAGTGGAGATGGCGCCTTAAAGTTAGAGAAACGTTGATATATCGTAAACAATAAATCATCACGCGTTTTATTATTATACGCCACAATTTCTGGAGGGCCTAATCTCCGATGAAAAAAATCTATCTCCCGTAATCCTTGTATTGTCCGTGTATATTTTATGTTCTCGCTGCTGAATATTTCATTCACTGTGCTTATTGTGCTTGCATAATTGTGTCTATTAACTTTGTGTGCTGACTAACCAACCCTTTGCTCCTCCCAAATGTGATTCTAGTCTGGAGAAATCTGGACTTCATAAATACATAACCGGGAATCAAATATTATTCACAAGGCTTCCTACATACATTTAACTATCGCACCGGACGTACATTGGTAACTTAGCATCTAAGTGCTTACCTACATTGGCTTGGATACTTCTGACTGTCATCAACACACAACTTTCTATACATATTATAAAGATTTATTATTATTTCTCCATTTAAATCAAACAAAACCTTTAAACACTTTGTTCACGGAAATTGCGTTTGTTCTCTCGTGGATTTATTGTCTGCTTGGAATTTCGCTTCATTTTTTCTTTATTCTTTGCGGTGAGAACAATACACCTTTCTGGTTGGCACAATGGCTTGCGGTAGTGAGCAGTACTCTATGAGATTTCTTATTAAAGTATAGGCTAACTTTGAATCTGTTGGCAATCTTTAACGGATGACTTAGGCCAACAGCAGCATTGACAGGTTTTTTGAATTTATATTTTTGTGCATGCAACAGAATTCGGAACACCATGCTGCTTTTCAAAACGGGTATAATAGACGTAGGAAAGAAAGCTGCCAGGCTCAAGAGGGATTGGGCGGGTCACACTGATGTGACCCGCCCAATCCCACTTCCAATCACACTACGGCTTCCGCCCAATCATACTGCGGCTGACCGTATGCAGGATGACCGCTGGACAAAAGTTTCCACACAATAGGTGCCTGAAGATGGACGGCGCCGCCGAGGTCGACCCAGAAAGTCGTGGCGAATAGCGCAAGGGCTGGTTTGAGGTGGCGCGGGAAAGGAGTTCCTGGAAGGACACGGGGGAGGCCTTTGTCCAGCAGTGGGACAGTATAGGCTAAACAAAAAAAATAATTGTGCATGGAAGATAATATTGGTGACGTTAAAACTCACTAAACGGTATGTACATTGAAAAAATTCTAGGGTGATATTGACTTTAAGGAAGGGTTTATCTATACAGTAGCTGTGTGACTATATTATGGATAAACGAAAATAAATAATTTATCTAAGTAGATAAATCAGAGAACTTGACGAGAGGTATCAAATAAAAACTTTTCTCGTGAATGTTTGAAGTTTCTGAGCTGACTTTCAGAACTTTTATCTCTAAGAACACCTTAAGTAGCACCGGTTTCTTCCAGATTATTGCTGTTTGGAACTCGTATATAAGTGTTGGGATGCTTACTGGTTAATCTTCAACAGAACATTGGGTAAACATAATGAAGGCTTGTTTATTGTTTCAAAGGAGACAATTCCGTGATTTCATAACAACATGTTTTAAAAGATAAAGAGAAATAAGAGTAATGGATGGTCACCCATCCACAATCAAACCGCGGCAAGTGTAGCATAACCTTCGATCAACCCGTGGTTCAAGGAACTCATAATTTTTTGGGTGCAATGTAATTTGAGCTTTGTTAAGTACGATATTCAGTTTGTTGTTCCATTACTTGAAAATTATCTCAAATTACTGGCTCTAATATGATAAAAAAATTAGTCGTTAGTCTTAGTTTACGTTCTTCCGCTACTAATTTACGTTGTTTTCATCGTCTCAGAATATTATTTGTCGTTTTTTTATCGGTCGTTAAAGACCTTGAAAATGATTATACGCTTGCTAAGGGCACGGTCAAACTAAATTCTATTGCTAGAAACTATTTACTACACTTCCAATTATTTTTCTTATATATTTTTTCAATTTTGTGTTAAATCGTTCTCCAACTGGTCATCTATAAGGCGGGTCGTTCACACGCTTAATAACAGTTAAGGCCATAATGGCGTGAAACCGCCATACATTTCCTATTGTCAAGTTTAACACGCACTAAAATCATACATTCTTGTCGAATCGAAACCGCCATGATTGATATTTGACCTTTATTTGCTTTTAACGCGTCATAAATCAGTAAACCGGTTTCCATCCTTATTTTTCATGGAGTAATGGGGTGAGTGATCTTCAAAGAAGGAACATTATAAGTGTAACTCGTACCTATTGCGCGCGTTTTCACCCATGCCCCATAAAACAAGTTGTGATGGAACAAGACTTGTCAAAAACATGTCGTGTATTATAATAACATACTCGTGTTGACGGATTGTTAATTATTTTGTTCAACTTCTTGAAACTTTTGACAAGTTTTGTAAACAACAAGTCTCTTGTTTTAGGTGTAAACGATAAGGGAACCGGTAGATACATGTTTTATATGCTGTTGCGATCACAAAAGCTGACTAGAAATTTTCTCCTTTTTCTATCAACAGCTGTAAACTACTGTTTTCCATGGTCCAAAGATATTTTCAAAGAAACCTGGGCTGTGTGACACGGGTTGAATCCCGTCTGTTTCCTCTAGCAAATAGATAATTTATTTTCTTCAAGAACATGAAGCGGTTTAGACGGGCAGATGACATAATAATGTATTATTTATTCGTATTTGTCTTGGGTTGTTGGAAGCAACCAAATCTTTCATTTGTACCTAAGTTGCTTTTCATAAAGACTCCTAAATCATAAGAAGAGATATTTTAAAACTTGTTTTGGTTAAAAACTACGAAACCGCTCTTAACCTTTGACCGCCGCATCAAAAAAGCAAAAACGTGCCCTCAGCGCTGAGCTACGAATTACAAATACCTACCGTGGCTTGCTGGGCACATATTGCCCACAGCCAACTAGTAAAATTAGCCGTTTAGTTAACCGCCTGGCCTTTGGAAGTAGGGCTCGCCTCGCTTCGCTCACTTTGCTCGCACGCGGTTGATCACAGTTCTAACCTAACCTAACCCATTTCGTCGGGGTGCCCCGGCTTAGTTACTGCCACCAATTCGGCTCTCGCGTAATTGGTTACAGTTTTAACCTAAATTCTATATTGAATATCGTTCAGGCCGTTAGTAGAACGGCCGCCGATTAGTTAAAAGGCTAGGCGGTTAACTAGACGGTTAATTAAACCAGTTGGCTGCGACATATACATAACTGTGACAGTCAAAAGTTTAATATTATACCAGTTTCTAATCGGCGAGGCCTATATTCGTCAGAAAATTTAACATTACGGTGTAGAATATTGCAGTTTTAGTAAAGTAAAATATTGTTTTATGGTATTTTCTGTCCAGTAATTTAACATGAACGTGGGACATTTTCGAAGATGATGAAACAAGCCGCTACAGGTATACCTACACATTTTGCTACAAATTGAGTCCAGTTCTGCCGCTGGAGGAGTCCAGTGGCAAAACGGTGTTGGCGTGCTTTCGTCAATGCCTCCTTCTATCTTTGCTTTAAATTCATCCATAGTCGACGTAGTTGTTCAGTATATGTTAAATGTAAATAGTGCAAGAAGGAAAACAAACAAGTCAGACCTAAATCTGTCATGACTAGGTAGGAACATGATTTCGTGGAAATTATGGTCAATATCGACAAAGGGGTTCCTTTTGTTATGTAACCTGACTGATGTCACATTGTTAAAAAAGTAATGGGTACTACCACTGTAATCGTTTACCTAGCTAGATGCGTGCGGACTAGCGTTCTATTCTGCAATTATTTTGTTCCAGGTCTCATTTTTTTTTCGCAGAGACGCGCCATTCGGTCTCCTTATTTTCTACTACTGCCCTATTTTTATGATTTCGAAAGGGTTTTTTTCTCCATTGGAATGCTGCTTTTTGCTCCATTGCCTCTTTTCCATTTTGTTTAATAACCACTTTAAAAAAAAAAACGCGAGATGTTCGTGACAGTAAACAAACAGAATGATGTGGCGTTGTTTGAAAAACGCTTGCTTTTTTTTAACAGTCGTAGCTTTTGGTCCAGTCTGACATTATATTGCGTTATGTTATTTGTACCTACTGAGTTGAGTAGAAAGCATTTCTGCCGTATTGGGAAATAGATACACATCATTTTAAACTATTTAAGGCTTTCTTGGGTAGAAATCAATATGATAACGTGATACAGCACTATTCATTCAAGCTTTAACAAAATACAAGTATTTTAATTACGACATAGCAATAACAAAATGTGATGAATGAATGGTACTCTAAACTTCGGTCATTGTGAAGTAATCGTACACGAGATCAAGCCCTCAAGTACCGCACCTTGAGGAGCTGATCTTGGTAACTGAGGTACTGTATTATTCGTAAAGATCTTGGGATGCTGATATCGTAATAATGGCGCATCAAATGATTACGCCCTTGAGTACGTCGTTGAGGAATGTTTATTAATACGGGCCTTATTAAAAATTACTTAAAAACTATGTTAGTAAACTTTTACAAACTAAAAATGACGTGGCCCTGTACCCAGTACCTTATAAAGGGACTGTCCACATAACGTTTTCGTTTTTTCTTTGAAGATAATTAATTAGTTGTGAGTATTTGAATAGAACCTTTAACACATTTGCAAGTGCAAAATAAAATTGGTTCTAAAACTAGGAGTAGAGTAATAATTGAGTCTATTTAACATGAATGATGAAATAAACAGCCGTTTCCTAATATTAAAAACCGTTATTGAAATTAGTTTGCACTAAAAAATACACAAAACACATTTTGAAATATTCACCAGTTTTTCAAAATTTTGTTTTAGTTCGACAGAATTATTAACAGAATTTTATAATGGCGTAAATGTTGTATCAATATAAATCATTCACAAGCTTCTATGTAAAAGTTGCTTTACTAAATTATGACAAGGTTTCGTAATTTTCTGCATTATCACATTTCTCGTTAAAATAGCAACCTGTACAAACGAGCACAAAAACCAGTAAATTGATGACGTAGACACTTCCAGACACGCTACTTTTTATCATTTTGAAGGTTTGCCAGATTAATGTCAGGGTCCGTTTTAATAGCTTTATCAGCATAGTATTCACTCAAATAAACCGGCTTTTACTCAATTTGGAGCAAAATGTGTAGGTAAACCTGTAGCGACCTGTTTTATCATCTTCGAAAATGTTCACGTTAAATTTTTATGGTATTTTCTGTCACTAGACAGAAAATACCATAAAAATTTAAAGATTCTTTTCATTTTACATTTTGGTGATTCAATAGAAGCTTATTATTAAAAACTCATTCTATTTAAAACCTTTTCTACAAACACGAAGTTTCGTAAAACAAAAGCAATTATATCAGGTGAAAAGCAATTAGTATAACAAACAGGTTACCGTGAAGTTGGTCTGTTGACACACGCCGCGCCCGCAGAGCAGCTTGCGAGCCGAGCGCTGGAAGTTCCTCGTCATCAGGCAGTACACTATGGGGTTAATGGCTGAGTTCGCGTGACCTGGTGACAAAATTATAGCCGGTTAAAAGTCATTTATAATTGACTAGCTTCTACCCGCGACTTTGTTCGCGTGGAAGTCATACGACACCACAATATCACACTATATCACACTAATATTATAAAAGCGAAAGTTTGTGAGTGTGTGTATGTGTGTGTGTTTATATGTTTGTTACTTCTTCACGCTCAAACGCCTAAAACAATTTTGATAAAATTTTGTATGGAGGTAGCTGACACCCTGGATTAACATATAGGCTACTTTTTATCCCGATATTTCCACGGTATCGACACTTATGCGGGTGAAACCGCGGGGTGCTGTTAGTAATAAGTAAAAATAATAGTCCCCTGACCGATTTCGGTCACGGTGGCCATTCTCAACGAAGATTAGCTAGGTTCGCAGGAGATAATAATATTATAGTGCACAAGTGTGTGCGTAAACACAGGTGCACTTTCTGTTTCTTTACTCTCATAGTCCGATGGGACGGCAAGGGAGATATAAGGCACAGGACCAACCCGGCTTTACGTGCTTTCGGAAGTACAAGGGTTTCACACCACCAACTGCCAAACTCCGGGCTGCTAATGAGAAATTCCTAATGAAAAAAACCCAATAATACTTTGCCCGATCAGGGATTCGTACCCAGGACTTCTTGCACAGCAGTCGCACTTGCGACCACGACACCAACGGGGCAGTCAACGACACCACAATACACTAAAGTAACACCACATTTCTATAAAACATTCCGCTACATATTTTGTAGTTTTGGTCTCAGCAGCCAAAATATGAAGAGGATCAGGACTGGTGACGCGAGATCAAGCCGAGTCTAACAACTTATTAAAAAAAAAAATACCAAATACAAAATGTTTATTTCTGTACCAACTAGTATACATTAGTTTATGATTGGAGCCTCCTTTTAAGCATGATGACGCCTGTGTTAGGAGACTCCACACTTCCATAGCTTTGGCTTGTACAACTTACAGAATTATTTTTATTTTCTTGAATTTATTACATTTTTATAAGTACATTAATGTGGGTGTGTTGGATGTGCGGAGTGTGTGATGTGTGAGAGGTGCGTGAGGTGTGTAGAGCGAGTGTGGTGTGTGATATGTTTGAGGTATGTGAATTCGACCACTCAATTCTCGTAATTTGGGTTGATAAACATAATGTTCAGCATAAACAAGCAAAATATGATCCAGCTCCATTCCACATCTAGGTGAACATTTCGCTTCAATTGCATGTATCGTCACGTTTTTCAACCGAATCACACAATATGCGGAGCATACGTGACAAGAATTATATTAATCAGATTGAGTAACCACAGTTTAATTAATTTAATATTCATACAGAATCCACGGATCACTTCGTATACCAGATTATTACAGTATGATATGCTTTTGTTTTGTTTGGCGGTGGCGACCCAGTGGTAACAGCCCTGACTTACGAGTTGTAGGTCGTGGATACGAATCCAGGCAGGCGCTTTACTTTGTGTAAATAATTTCATCACCACTGCTCTCAAAACGGTGAAGGAAAACATTGTGATGAAACCTACATGTCCTAAAACCAAAATACTCATCAATCCCATCATCATAAAATTATAATTACATTAATCCTGAGAAAGTAGTGGAGATAAAAACTGCCACTTGCTCACTTGAGTTGTCGCTGCTATCCAAAGTCCGAGAATTTTACAGCTAGCTGTCATTATCCATACATTTTTTTGTAAACAAGGGACGTCTTTACGCATAGGTAATTAATTAATATTCTACACTCCAAGTCTCATACATAATGAGTTATCTAGTTTTCGTTTAATTTGTGATCGACACACAACTAAACATAAACCAAACAATGGTGATTTATACGTTCAAATATGCTGCCATGTATACATATGCATATACCTATCACGAGATTTCAGTTTTAAACCCCATTAACTTATATTTGTTATTAAAAAGGAAAGCAGAAATAAAATGGAAAAAACTAAATTACAGGAATTTGAGCTTAATTATGTGGTTTTATTGGTAGGTACTGGTCCATTGCATACCACGATTACCTACATAGCACAGTGTGGAGCAACAAGCGAAACAAAAGTGAAGCGAAGTAATACACTGAATAGCAAAATCCTTATGGTTTTACGTCACGCTTTTCGTGTGACAGGTGGTACATTGTGTTTGTGTTATACGATGGTTTTTATATTTGCTTCGTTTCGTACTTATTCGTTTAAATTTCGCCATAAATCATCCGCTAAAGATGTATAAAACCAGCAACGCATTGTTTTATTTTTGAAAACAATCTTAGGTAATAATGATCTCAAAAACTAACAAAAATAATTAATATATTACATTAGGCTCTGGCCACACTGAGAGTTAGGAAGTCACGCGACTCTAAGAAACTCACAAGTTAGTTGACAAAATCGGTGCGGACGATTTTCCGTCCGCATACCGAGCAGGATTCGCTTTAGTATCGCCAGAGCATTATGCGGATGAGCCACGGATCCAAAACATTACGAAGATTTAATAGTAAGCAGTTCATGGCTGCACCGTGCAGTGCCCGCACGGCGGAGTCTCATCCAGCCCACATTCACGTCAGCACTCCTCAACGGGTCAAAAGTTTTGGTATGTAGTATTGCATGTATTCAAAAAACATGTCCGGGTTATCCCATTGCATATTCACAGGGCACAGAGGCTTGCCTTCCCGGAATCAAGATATAACAATGAAACAGCTACAATGAATGAGCGTGTGGCGAAGTAAATGATAAATGGTTTCGTAATGATGATAGATATGTGGTTCCGGTAAACACGTTCAAAGGCAAATTCATTCCGGATGGCCTATCCATTCGGAAGTTATTTGCTTTTTATTGACTTTGGAACTCTTCCAAATCTTAAATGTAGTGCAGACATCAAGAGACAAGTAAATAGATTGAATGATGCTCACTTTTAAATAATTATGTTGTTAAATACCAGACTTTAAGTTACCACAAAAATTCATTAGGCATATTATGTTACTGATGCCACAAAAGTTAATGAAAAGAAACATTCTCCTTTTATCTCAAAGTCATCAGCAACTTGAATTACCGAATTAAGTCGAGCGGCAAACTAAATCGAGTGTCAATCAACGCGTCTAATCCTTGACGTTACGGTCGTTTAATGCCGAGCTAAAGATAATTTTATCGATCGCATTAAGAATAATGGCCGATTACTGACTATTATTATAATTACAAGACAAAGGTGATAAGGAAAAGGTTTATTGGGCATGATTGTCAAGCGTCAGGTCAAAGGTTCATAATCTGCAGAGTGTACATGTACCTATGCAGAAACAACACCACGCCTATATTGTAGTTGTGTATAAACAAAGCTGTACTATTTCGCCAATCATGTCTATCTAGGCTCATGCATGTTACAGGGACTATTGACACTATTCAGCAATTTCAAAGAAACATTCATGAAATTTATAAATATCGATTATAAAATAACTTGGTAAATCTCTCAGTATTGTGCGTGTAGCGGTATCTACAACGACATATGCGGACAACACGTCATACTGACGTCACGCAAAATCCTGCATCTCGCAAGCAGAGTTTACCGCGCAACTAGCATAGATACAACGACATGAATTATCAGGCAGTTGCCCGCCAGACACAACACCCGTCTGGTTGGAGGATCCTTTTCATAGAGTATGAGTGAATTTTACAACCTGTTCCTCATACCTCTATATGCGTACAAACTTACATTTGCAGTTGGAATGTATGGATGAAGCCACAGGCAGCCGGGGCACATCTTTAATACGGAACCCTCAGCTCACTTGTCCGGTTTTCTACCAATCAAAACACAAATAAATAACTTCAACCTAAGAAATATATATTATTTATACCTAGACTAAGATCAAATAAAATCTCAAGTAATCACATTACAAGAGCTATAGCCGAAAATTCCTCTCAATTTGAAACAAAAAGGGTATAAATATAAATATTTGCAGTTAAGTACCTAAGAATCGTTCATGATAAACAGATGATACATTTATTACATTATTTTCTTTGTTTCTTCTAAAGAAGAAATCTTTTGTTGTTTATGAAAACAAGTTATTGACAGACAAGTGAAATGAGACGTAATAACAATGTTACATACGTATTACGTTTTAGGCATTAGGATTTACGATGTGATTCATTTTATGTATTTTTTTTTTTTAATTTAAAATTGATTAATTTGTTATTTATATAGCGTTCTTCATAATTATGCTGTGCAGTTGTTTTTTTATAAATAAAGTCGATGTTTTCAAGGACTTTGTTTGGAATTTATCACATGTCTTTTTATAAATTCTGAAAACAGTTTGTAGCTCGTAATTAGGGATGGTGAATTGACGTTTGTTATAATTTTTCACGATAGTTAGAAGTCGTACAAAATTATTTACATTGCGTGTGTATCTGTCGCAGCCAACTGGTTAAATTAGCCGTTTAGTTAACCGCCTAGCCTTTTAACTAAACGGCGGCCGTTCAACTAACGGCCTGAATGATATTCAATTATAGTTTAGGTTGTGGAACTGTAACCAATCACGCGCGAGCCGGATTTGTACCAGTAGCTAAGCCAGGGCACCCTGACCAAATATGTTAGGTTAGATTAGAACTGTGACCAAGCGCGAGGCGAGGACTACTTCTAAAGGCCAGGCGGTTAACTAAACGGCTAATTTAACCAGTTGACTGCGACATATCCACATAGAGACAAGAGTGCCATTATATACCAGTGCTGAATTATTATTTCTTCATAACCACTTGAAGTTTAATTATCAAACTATCAATGGAATACTTAACATATATGACAACCAATATCCAAAATGCCCACCTTAAAAAAACCAAGAATAGGTACTGTTTCACATATTTCATAAACAACACCATAACAACAATATAGAAAAGCTTGCAGATGGCCCAAAAGAACAAATCCCTCCATTACGATTTAAATGTTATGACGATCATGTAAACAAACATTAATATAAGGAAAGCACAAAACGAGAAGGCTCCGTTAGATATTGAAAAGAGTTGGTTCGGTCACGGAGTATTTGCTTCCCAAGGGCTTTTGGGCAAGCATTTTGTTAAATCCACTTTGAAAGGGGCCCATAAATATTACTTCTTCGGAACTGTTTATGCGTATTATGTAGATATTTAACTGTTTATAGACCACTATACATCGATCACTAAACCACGATAACACATTTTGACAATAATGTGTTTAACAATCACGATCACTGTTATAAGTTTAGTATAACACATCACACATTGTTAATTTTATACTGTCAATATTGAATCTTTATTAAAAACTAGCTTCTGCCCGGGACTTTGCTAACAGTATTTTCTCATTCGCACAAAGCTCTTTCAAATGGAAACCTGAACACAATGAATACAATGTAAAGTTACCAGGCCAGAACTGACATTTCAACTACCTTAAAGATTGGTAAACTACTGGTAGATTCTATCTTTAACTTTACTTTGTTTATTTGGACGTAATTCTAGAAGATTCTTCTTTAATATCAAACAAAATATTCTTTTACACGATGCAGGAGTTCGTAGCCAAAAAATAAACAATTAATATGGTGTTTTTAGGTGATCCATTCAATAAACATTCTTTGACACACATCAATTTAATTGATCCGGGAAATTCCGTACGAAAGAAATAATTTCTTGTAAATAAATACCAAGTCTTTGGAGTTTGAATAAAAGAAAAATACCGAGATGGAAAACGCTGGAAGGAAACAGAAATGCTAAATTGTGTTTGATATTACTTCTTGATGTAGGAATAGGTAAACTTACTATGAATGGGAATGTAACAGCTGCTTTTGTTTTGCTGAAAGAGGAAGAAAAACGGTGTAAGGCTCCCGCCGCAGACAGGAGCGACGCGCCTCTAGTAGTCTTTGACAACTTTATGGAAATTGTGCTACTAGAGTCGCGTCGCGCCTGTCTGCGGGAGCTTTTACTGTACTGTAATAGAGCTAAGCAGGTTTGTACATGTTTAGACACTTGTGACGCAGCAATGCTTCCAGAGTGTAAAGTTTTGTTCCAACCAAAAAGTTGCTTCGTCCATTTCTGGTATTGAAACAATTTTGTTAAAATACAACATTTTCCAGTGAGAGAATATTCAATGAGAATCATAACGAAACTTTGTAAGATAACAAAATCAAATTCAAATTAGGCTGAGAATCAGCACTTATCGAATGTCAAAAATACAAAAGACAGTCCCCCAAAACGCCCGCCCTTCATCTGTCGACATGTTGGCTATATTATAAGAAGGCCTGCGACTCGATGCCACATACATGGCGCATGAGGGTGCTGGAGTTGTACTAGATGTACACACTCTGAGAACTCTACACACCTTAAGTCGTGTATGGGGCAATGGAAAACGGTTCTTCGCCATCCAGAGAGTCGAAAGATCCAGGGAAATGATGAACCTGTATGGATTAAACGGGGAATATTTCAGGGCGACAGTTTGAGTCCACTTTGGTTCTGCGTGGAATGAATCCTCTAAGCACACTGCTGGAAGATTGAGGTCTAAGCTATCAGTTGAAGAGTGGTGCTCAGTTCATCTCACCTCATCTACATGGATGATTTGAAACTCTTTGCCCCCAACAAAATGCGTCTGGTGGAGCTACTAAAGGTAAAGGAAACTTTCAGTAGCGCCATTAGGATGGAATTTGGTGTAGACAAAATAAATGTGCAGTCATACATGTAAAGCGAGGGGAGATTATAAAATTCGAGGGAATTCAACTCGCGGATTCCATACACCTTATATCTCTTTCCTCACCCGAAACCTATAAGTATTTGGGTATGTTGGAAGCGTTTTTATTTTGAAATGTTTTTACACTTATAATATTTTAAGAAATATTATAAACAAAAACACTAAAACAAGAATTAAAGAGGAACATTCAATTAGAATACGAACGCTGAAATTATATAAACTCCTAGAAAGTGTTAGCGAATTTGTATCTTCAGCCCATTATCATGTTGAAGACTTATTTGCATGCCCTGAACAAGGCGTGTGAACTCAGCGAATGATAATAGGGGTTATTCCCTAACCAAACTGAGGCGAATCCCGCGTAGCGTGTCGTTTGTTTTGATGATTTGGAAGTGGCGTAAATAAAAGTCTAATTAATATAAAAGAAGTAGTAAAAGTCAAAATAATAACAGTCACACGGGCCGGTCGCAAAGTTAAACAATACTTCCTGAGGCCGATCCGTGGTGAAGATCCATTACACATCGAGATCTCTCTATGCCTCAGAAAGCACGTCATTCTGTTGGTCCCGGTCGTATATCTTTGTCAGTCGCTACTGGTAGTTCGAAATCCAAAAGTCTTACAATTAGTCTTTCCAAGGGGTATCGTGTTACCCAATAACTGAGCTGTGTAGGTCAGACAGGTAGTCGCTCCACGTAAAATACTGGTATTCAACTGCATCTGGTCGAAAGCCGACTCCAACGTAGTTGGGACAAGGCTAGGCAGATGATGATGATTTGGAAGTCACGCGACTATTCGCGTCAGTTTTAACACCCGGATAAAAGTTAATTGGTGATCGGCGGAGCGAATTTCGTCTTGCATCCCGCGCGGGGTTTGCGTCGATATGACCTGAGCTTTAATGAGACGGTAATATATAATAATATGCAAATTATATTAGATTCTGCGATACTGGTTTGAAGATAGCGTTGATGTGGGAATTTGTGGCTCTTTCGTTAATAATTTTGGTTTCAAGATATTGATGGTAAAATGTATTGGACTGTATAAACAGCACCGCAATTGCGAAACTGACTTTCAATCATAATCCGAAGGTCTTTGAAGGAAATTGCTAATAGGAACTACACACATCAAAAGTGTCTAGGGATCAACATATATTTTTGCAATAACTTTTCTCCTGATTGATATTAATTAAAATTTTCTTTAAGGATTCATCAAATAAAGTGTTTTCGTTTGTCACAGTAACGATAAACCAAGTCACCTTTGCATTAATAAAGGAATTTGCCATTTTCTTAATAAAGGGATTTTTGACATTTGAACCACTAACACAAAAGTTCGAAAAAAAGACTGAAATAACAGTTTTCTTTAAAATTTTATTGGGTAATTTAAACAATTAATAATCCGTGTTTCTACCGCGAACACTAACAACACAAGAACATCGGTTTGGCATACTCAAAATGAGTTCATCCAAATCACGCTGTGGAATGGCCGCCCATGTTCGTTGCAACAACAAAAAAAGGTCTTCTTGCGACTGGATACCCTCCATATTCGGCAGAGCTCTTCTCTGTAGCATATCCCACGCATGCTCAATCGGGTTCAAGTCTGGCGACTGAGCAGGCCAGGGCAGGACATTGATGTTAGCTGCGGCGAGAGTCTGTCTTACAACTCTTGCGGTGTGCGGTCGTGCATTATCATGCATTAACTGAAATAAGGGACCGATTTGCACTTGTAGAGGAACGATGACGTCTGATACAATCGTCTCAGCATAAATTTGAGCGTTAAGGTTGCCTCTGATCCAAATCAACTCAGTTCTTCCGCCGATCCAAATACCCGCCCATACCATGATGGTTCCACCACTATAAGGATGGACTTCCTGGCAGGATTTTAATCGCTGTTGGCGTCCAGGGGTTCTCCAGTGTCGTATACGTCTTGTATCCGGTCTCATACCAAAACGAGACTCATCAGAAAAGCACACGAAACGCCATTGTTCTTCTGCCCAATTTCTGTGTTCAAGAGCCCATTGATATCGAATCCTACGATTGTGCATTGCTATAGGTGGTACCCGTAGCGGTCTTCGGGAATGAAGGTTCACTTCATGCAAGCGGTTTCTGACTGTTTGGTCGCTAATTAAGTTCCCTGAAGAGTGATGAAGCCTCACGGCTAACATCATGGCGGTTATTGTTGGAGCTCTTCGAGTTAAGATTTGAATGTATCGGTCTTGTCTCCGTGTGGTGCAGCGATACCGTCCTACATGGCGCTCAGCCACGGTACCAGTGCTTCGGTAACGTGTCCAAAGTCGACTGATAACACTCTGACTTGTATTCAGAGCTAAAGCCACAGTACGTTGCCGGGAACCAGCTTCTATCATTCCCACGGCTCTGAGCATTTCTTCCCTGCTTAAATGACGTCGCCGCTCCATAATAACGTTGGTTTTAATCAGTAGTAGGGAAACAGTAGCACTAATAATGTCTTCAATGCGTTGTATGTTTTTATAGGGAAAATATTGACAGCTGATTTTCATCTTTTACTCGAATTTGATTCACAGTTCCTGATTCAAATTATGAAATGCACCAAAAAGGATCCATATAAATTTATAAAATCATAAATTTATTACAAAGCCACATCTCAATCTCCAGAAATCCGCATAAAAATGCTTGATCCCTAGACACTTTTGATGTGTGTATTTAGAAAAATCGTGTTCTTGACAACATAGGTGAATGACGCAATGAATGTTGTTGAATTGTTAAAATGAAAGGCATTTCTTTTGAAGGTGTGTTCCGCAATTACACCGCAGCGTAGAGACTGTTCTTTTTGTAAGAAAAGCAATTCGGTAAGTATTGATATAGATAAGACATAAAGCCGCGTACGCACGAACGAACAAAAACATGGTGAACACGAACATCGAACACTTTGTTCGCACGTGCGTACCACTAGCGAACATAACACTGTGTTCGTCAAAAATGTTCGTGGCGATCCAATATGTTCATGTTCACCATGTTTTGTTCGTTCGTGCGTACGCGGCTTTAACAATTTTATAGGTAGGTTTCAATCAATCAATCAACTCAGCCTATCGCAGTCCACTGCTGGACATAGGCCTCTCCTAGGCTGCGCCACAGCACCCTGCCTACCCCAGCCACCTTCTTTAGGTCGTCGGTCCATCTAGCTGGGGGACGTCCCACACTACGCTTGCCAATACGAGGTCTCCACTCCAGGACTCGTCTGCTCCACCGGCCATCGGTCCTTCGACAGACATGGCCAGCCCACTGCCACTTCAGGTTAGTCGTAGGTAGGTTTAATACTCTTCTTTATAGGATGTCGTACCCAAAGGGTGACAAAGAGGCCCTACTACTAAGCTTCAGCTGTCCGTCCGTCCACCCGTCCGCGGCGTCCGCTCATCCGCCGTCCGTCCGTCTGCCTGTCGAGCTGTATCTCATAAACCGTAACAGATAGACAGTTGAAGGTTTCACAGCGTGTGTATTTCTATTGCTGCTATAACTAAACATAATAAAAAAAAGTTAAACACAAGGTCTGGAACGTTTTTTGAAGTGAAAACTTCTTTAGCGGCGTTGCACACTTTTTGTATGGGTAAAAAATGTTAAACTCACGTCAGGACATCGCGTCAGGACACGTGACCGTCAGGAGAGATTCCCCCCCCCCCCCCCCTCTTTCTACGGCGGCGCCAACCGAAGTGAACCAAGTGAGACACGATAATGGATGGATGATGATGGATGGTGACGGTGACGGTGACGGTGACGGTAACGTGGATGTGGATGGATGGATGGATGGACAACCTACACTGCTGTGTATTCGCAAAATTCGTGTATATAAAGTGTTTAAAATATGGAAATGGAACAAAGTGCATCGATTAATGAAAAAAGTGACGCAGAAATAGTGAAAAAAAATTAGTTATATTAATTCAATTAATAATTGATTTATTTCAACGTTAATATTCAAGTTTTCACTTCTGCCGGCACTCCCGTCTTTTTTTTTTTCGTAACTAACATAACTCCGTGTTCTTGTTTGAGGAGGCAGGAACTGAACCATCAATTTCCAGATTTTGCTCCTCCTAATCATCCTTGCGGATGTTGTCTAGACTTTGCTAAGGGACACAAATTGAAGATGTGCCTTTGCTTACCAAAGATATTGATTTGATTTTTTTATAATAATAATAATAATAATAATAATGCGGCTGGCAACACCAACGTCAACAAGTCAATTTCATTCAAGCTTATAATTTTCAGATTATTTAAATTTTAGAAGCAGTTTTATTGTGTAACTATACAACCAAAGTCCAAATACCTACTCGATTTTATTTATTTTCAATAGAAAAAGTACAATGAACCATAATAGTCCAAGTTTTTACCAAAAACAGCCGAACCGGAGGTGACATCTGTCATGTCACCTCCGGTAAAACCAAAACCAAAGAAATAGTACAAGAATGTTGACACGATCAGCCGCAAGACGCGCACGCCTACCACCTCCGGACTCTTCGCTCAGCTCCGCCTCGCCGCCCGCGCCGCCGGTACCCAGCGCCACTGTAAGCGCTGTGACGACGCCGGCCGCGGCAGTTGCGTCGAGCTCGAGCGACGAGTATTTCTCTCCGCCCACGACGCCACCACCTGTTCGTCGACGGGGAGGACGCCGGCCGCCGGACGGCTTAGGACCTCGAGGCCCATCGGCCTCTGATAGGGTCCCAGCTCCCGGCGGAAGTGTGCAGCGCATGAGATGGACACGATCCATCAATGAAAACGTCATGCGCTCATACTATGGGGCTACAGAGGGGGGAAACAATCTGACCGCGTATCGTGTTCGGATGCTCTCTCTTTTTCAGGTGCTTGAACCAGCTGTCAACGTTTCGGTACAACGACTGTCGGATCAGGTGCGGGTCATCCAACGTAATCATATGTTGGATGACACTGTACTTAATCGCCTGCGAGATGAAACACAGAGTAGCCATGTCATCGCTCCCCAGTCGCAGACTGCTGTTATACTACCGCAGTATAATACAAGTCATGCTCACGAGGGGAGTAATGATAGGGCTACAAACGTAAGTACCCAGTGCAATGAGGAATTGAGGAGTGCTTTGGAGGATGCGATTCAGGAATATCGCTTCATGTCGCCCGAACTTAGGCCACGCTTGCCTCGTTTGCCCATGCATAACAAAAATAGGGCGCTGGTGGCGGCCCTGGATTCGCAGTTGTCAAAATATTTTGATACCTGCGAAGACCTCACCGATACTCATTCGATTCTGTACTGCGCGGCTGTAGCGGCATGTCGTGTAGCTCATGTTAAATTTAGCAATGACTCTAGAGCTACACGACCGAAACCAGCCGTACCAGCTTGGCAGTGCAGAATTGAACGTCGTATTGGTGGGGCCAGAACGCTCATCGGCAAACTAATCTGTTTCAGGGAGGGCAATACTCGCCCTAGAGTGATGCGCTTTGTGAGGCGGGCATTCTCGGGGACTGATATCAGCCCTCAAGACTATATGCCCTGTGTCACAGAGCGCATCGACTTCCTGAAGCAGAAAGTGTATGCATGGGCGAACCGTATCCGTCGGTATAAGCGGCGAGTAGAGCGATACACTCAGAATCGCACCTTCCAGAGTGATGAAAGGTGGGTTTATAGGGGTTGGGAACGACCGGACCAAGGTGTGGCTGACACGCGCCTGCCAGATGATGATGCCATGTGTTCCTTCTGGCGCAGTATCTGGTCGGTGCCTGTCAGTCACACCGAAGGTGATTGGGCTCGAGAGGTCGAGCGAGCCTGCGATCCAATACCAGAAATGGGGGCTATAACCATCTGCCCCCAAGATGTAGCTCGTGCAGTCCGTCCACTGCCCAACTGGAAGTCTCCAGGGCCGGACGGGCTGCAGAACTTTTGGATAAAATGGATTACAAGGTCGCACGCTCGCTTGGCATCTCAGTTCCAGATCGCTTTGGAATCTGGTTCGCTACCCCAGTTCCTAACGACAGGAATTACCCACCTGCTCCATAAATCAGGTAGCACCGCGGAACCCAAGAATTATAGACCGATCACGTGTTTACCGACGGTTTATAAAGTTCTTACATCCATTTTGAGAGCTAAAATTAACAAACATATAGACACCAACGCCATCATGTCTACCTCTCAGAATGGATGTAGGAATGGATCCCGCGGTACTAAGGAGCTACTCCTCATTGATATGGCCATCAGCCAACAGGTTCGTCGCTTCCGAAAGGATCTGTCGACATGTTGGATAGATTATAAGAAGGCCTATGACTCGGTGCCACATACATGGCTCATGAGGGTGTTGGAATTGTATAAAGTAGATACAACTCTGCGCACCTTCCTGATGTCGTGTATGGGGCAATGGAGGACGGTCCTTCGCTATCCAGGATGTCGAAATATTCAGAGGAATAGCGAACCGATAAGGATCGAGCGAGGCATATTTCAGGGTGATAGTTTGAGTCCGCTTTGGTTCTGCTTAGCCTTGAATCCTCTTAGCACACTGCTGGAGGATTCAGGTCTAGGCTATCGGTTGAGGAGAGGTGGTCAGGTTATATCGCACCTCCTCTACATGGATGACCTAAAACTCTTTGCCCCCAACAATTTGCAACTGATGGAGCTACTGAAAGTAACTCAAACTTTCAGTAACGCTATTAGGATGGAATTTGGTGTGGACAAATGTGCGGTCATGCATGTAAAACGAGGGGAGATTGTGGAATCCGTGGGAACTCAACTCTCGGATTCCACAAACCTAAGAGCCCTCTCCGCATCCGAAACCTATAAGTATTTGGGTATGTCGGAAGCGTTAGGCATCAATGTTACTGATATGAAGCAATCGTTGAAGGAGCGCTTCTTTGGCCGCCTGAAAAAAGTACTTAATAGTCTTCTATCAGGCGGAAACAAGGTGCGCGCCTTCAACGGTTGGGTCATGCCGGTTTTGATGTACTCTTTTGGCATACTCAAATGGACTCAAACCGAACTCGACGCCCTGGATAGGAGGGTCCGTACACTGCTGACTGCAAATCGAATGCATCACCCACGGTCATCGGTAATGAGGTTGTATATCCCGCGAAAGTGTGGGGGTCGAGGGTTTTTAAACGCTAAGACCCTCCACAATCGCGAGATATGCAATCTCAGGGAATACTTCCAAGAAACCGACGTGGGGATGCATCGAGATGTAGTCATAGTGGACAAGGGCCTCACCCCGCTCTCCTTGGCTAAAGAGAACTGGCGCAAACCAGTAGTGCTTGACACTAATGATCGCATGGAGGTATGGCAGAGTAAGGAGCTTCACGGACGCTTTTTCCGGGCCCTTCATGGACCCGATGTAGACCTACTAGCGTCCGTAGCCTGGCTACGTTGCGGTGACCTCTTTGGAGAAACCGAAGGTTTTGTCTGTGCAATTATGGACGAAGTTGTGATGACGAACAATTACCGGAGATTTATTGTGAAAGACGGCACGGTTGACATCTGTCGGGCATGCCACCGGCCGGGAGAATCAATCAGGCACATTATCTCCGGGTGTTCTCGTCTAGCTAACGGAGAGTACTTGCATAGACACAACCTTGTAGCCAGGATAATCCATCAGCAGCTTGCTCTGAAATACAGCCTTGTGGAATCGGAGGTGCCGTACTACAGGTATGTGCCCGACCCAGTTCTCGAAAATGGAAATATCACATTGTACTGGGATCGATCCATCATCACTGACAGGACTATTGTTGCCAATAAGCCTGATATAGTGGTGATGGATCGATTAGAGCGGCGCGCAATGATTGTTGACATAACCGTCCCGCATGATGAGAACCTCGTGAAAGCCGAGAAAGATAAACAAATAAAGTATCTTGACTTGGCTCGCGAGGTTGTCGACATGTGGGATGTTGACTCAGCAATCATTGTGCCGATAGTCGTCACAGCCAATGGATTGATTGCCAAGAGCCTCGACCAACACCTGAGGAGGCTCACGTTGGGCAGCTGGATCAAGGGCTTGATTCAGAAAGCGGTACTTCTGGACACGGCTCGCATTGTCAGGAGGTTCCTCTCTCTGGAGCCCTGACCGCCGGTAGCTTGGACCCTGTTCCCGATACCGGTGGGCTACTATTTTTTATATTTTTAAATGTTTTTATATATTTTTTATACTAATATTTAAAAATATAATTTATATGTATATAGTGAAATAAAGGAGATAATAATAATAATAAAATAATTTATTTGCGTAAAACATGGTATACAGTGGTGTTAGGCATAGGTCAGAGTAGCACAAACATGTTTAGCTAAGATAAAACATAGCATGCAAAATTTTAAGGTTACAGGGTCATTATAATTAAGTGCATTAATGTTAGAATATAATGTCAATATTTTTTATCCATAAATTCATTCAAACTGTAAAAACTACATTCATTTAGCCATTTGTATAATTTGTTTTTAAATAATCTTACATTTAAAAATTTGAGATCGTTTGGTATTTTATTATAAACACGCACACACATTGCTAGACAGCTTTTATTATATTTGGTTAGCTTTGGCAAATCATTTAACACCAGTCCATAAGGATCACGTCTACTCCGAGGATATACCTCGCTTGCTGTCTTGAATAATTGTTTGTTCTTGGTCACAAACACACATATTTCGTAAATATAGAGAGATGGAAGCGGTAACAAACCAAGTTTTTTAAATATTGGTCGACATGTATCATCCGGCTGAAGTCCATAAATTGACCTTAGGCACTTCTTTTGGGCGATGAACGCTCTATTTAGATCAGTGCTATTACCCCATATTATAAGACCATAGCGTAGTAACGATTCAACATATGCATGATAGGATATAACAGCAGTTTTTATGTTTGTTACATTTTTGACTTGTTTCAAGGCGTATACGAATTTATTGATTCTACCACTGACGTTATTTACGTGTTCCTTCCAGTTCATATCTTGATCAATTGTTATTCCTAAAAATTTTGTATGTGGTACCTGTTTAATTTTATTTATATTAAGTTGGATATTATTTCTATTATTATTAGATCGATTGAATTGTATATATACGGATTTGTGTAAATTTATTTTCAAATGATGTATGTCAAGCCAGTGTAGTAGTATATCAATAGTATTATTAATGTCAGTCTCGTGATCTGTAACGGTATTTTGTTTTTTATCAGATGTCACAATTATGGATATGTCGTCAGCGAATAAGATGCATTTATGATTAGTAATTTTTATGATATCATTAATATATAATAGGAATAATATAGGGCCTAGTACGCTACCTTGGGGGACTCCAGATTTATTATGTCTATATTCCGATGAGTATGATGTGATGTCTTTGGCTTCGTTCATTTTACTGATAATAACACATTGCTTCCTATTACTTAAGTAGGATGATATCCACTGGAGTGCAGGTCCCCTAATCCCAATTGTTTCCAACTTTTGAAGTAGTATATCGTGTGACACCAAATCGAAGGCTTTAGACATATCAAAGAATAGAGCTGTAGTCAGATAGTTATTATTAATATTTGTGAGTATAGTTTTCATAAGAGAATAAACAGCTAACGTAGTCGATTTATCTTTTTGGAAGCCAAACTGTTCACTACTTATAATTTGAAATTTGTTGCAGTAGTTAATCAGTCTTTTAAACATACATTTTTCGTATATTTTTGATAAAATAGATATTAAAGTAATGGGACGGTAATTATTGATATCATATATATCACCCTTTTTGAATAAGGGCTTTACTATTGATAATTTTAATTTTTCGGGAAAAACTCCGGTCAAAAACGAAATATTAATTAAGTGAGTTAAAACACTAGTTAGCTCATTACAGCAAGCCTTTATGATTTTCGTGTTGATTTCATCGTAGCCTTCCGCTTTGGTGTTGCGTAGTGACATTATTTCCCGGCTCACCTCACTTTCCAACATTGGTTTCAGAAACATTGAGTTAATACTATTATTTTTCCTAAAGCTTGGATCGACACTTTTTTGTGTAGATAAAGGCGATAGGTTTACGTAATGGTCATTAAATACCGAAGCTATCTCTACAGGGTCTGTAACCACAGTATCGTTTATCTTTATACCTTCTATATTGTTTTTAGGGTTAGTATTATTTATTTCGTTTTTTATGACGCTCCATGTCGCTTTACACTTGTTATCATGCTTATTGATGTAGCTTATATTCGCGTTCTTTTTGGAACTATAGATACATTTTTTCAGTAGATTTGAATAATGTTTATATTTAGTTTTATTAGTTGAGTTTTTGTTTTTGTAGTACTGATAGCGCAGATTACGTTTAGTTTTACAACTTTGTTTTAAGCCTTTGCTTATCCACTTTTGTGTGTTCTTGTTATTACTATTGACCTTGACTCTTACCCTAGGAAAACACAGATAGTAAAAAAGGCAGAACAATTCATGAAAATCACTGAATGCATAATTTGAATCAATGGTGTTTGCATAGATGTCGGACCAAGAGAGATTTTGCAAGCATTCTTTGAATTTCCGGATGTTGTCCCTGTTGAAATCTCTTTTATAAATGTAATATACCGGCGATTTCAATGGTTGATGTTTACTAGGAAGGCTTAACATTTGTGCGGTGTCATGGTCTGAAAGATGCAGAGGTAATACGGTTGCAGTTGCATTGTCAATGTTGCTTAATATGTGGTCAATACAAGATAGTTTGCGAGTCGGGACATTGATGTGAATTTTTAAATTATAATTTTTACATAAGTCCTGTAAAGCATTTGTGATGTTGCCTTCTTTAAGGGTGTTTATATTTAAATCTCCGGCTATAACTATATTTATTTTTGATTTGTATTTCTTAAACAAATCATGTAAAAGTGTTTCCAATTTCATTAGAAACTGATTTGGATCAGACTGTGGCGTTCTGTACACACATATAATTACTAATTTAGTACTCAACTCTAAGCCACAGACTTCAAATGTGTTCTGCGTTGCATAGGATTTTATGATTGTCAATTCTTTGTAATTTAATCCTTTTTTTACTAGTATACAAGTGCCTCCCCTTTGTTTGTCTCGACAGAAGTTGGTAGCCATTTCATAGTTGTATACTTTGATATAGTTTTCACAGCCTTTTTTTACAAAAGTTTCCGATAGGCAAATTACATCAGGATCGTTATTTACTTCTTTTAACTCCTGGATCGTAATTTCTAGCATCTCTTGTTTAGACAGGATACTAGCTATATTCTGGTGAAGTATTTTAAGATGATGCATTGTAGTGGCTTTGGACACGAAAAAATGAGTTTTGCTTGTTTAACGCGTCGCCCTTGTTTAAAGCAGGGAAGTAATAGGGTATAGTCCCTCTATGACCTGCCTTGAGTTGTGTAGAGGTACTACATTCTTGGGGCTCTACTATTTCACGACGTTTAAAATAGTACGGGATTGTCCCTTTTTTTACTTTAAAACTTGGTTTGCTACTCGCTATCCTTTTTCTAATTTCATTAGGGTTCAAGTATTTATCACTGTAATCACTACAATCTATAATGTAGTTTAATGACTTACAAATATGAGCTAAATTAGGATGCGCTTGATTTACAAAGTGACATTTTTTATACTTATTACACATATCTTTTAACGAATAATTTAATTTTTTGACATTCAGATACGAGTTAGTTAAGACATTTAATACAATTACAGTGTTATTTTTAAATATATCCAATATAACTTGCAATTCAGACAAGACCAAGTCTAAGTTCTGGTCATTCTCTCCTATGCATATTACAAGTTTGTCGTCAGTTGTCATTGTAATATTTCTACATTTCGCAACTACTTCATAGCATGGTGCGTTTGGCATTGTTTCGGCTACACTTCTGTATTTTTCATATTGTGTATTAGTTCTCGAATGTGAGATAGCTGCAGCAAGTCCGACGCAACGCTGAGTGCCAAAAATATATATTTTCTTCTCGTGAGTCGTATTTTGCGCATTTTCGACAGCACAAGCCTGAACACAGGCGGTCACAGATTCCCGTTTTAGTTCCTGGATTTTTGGCTCACAGGTAGTGCGCTTCTCTTGCATTAATACTCCTACACGCTGCGTGAGCATTGCAATCTCCTGTTCTGCGATCTTTAGTTGCTCTTGTAGTGTTCTAATTTCTTGTTCCAAGTTTGATATATTTACATCCTCTTTGGTTTCGCCGCTCAACCTGGACAACAATGAGGTGGACGGCGTAGGATGCATGTCATTTTGATGTGTGAAAGCTGGTTTGTTTTTCTTGCTGCTACCAGGAGTTCCAAGCATTGAGGAGGAAAGGCATAAAGATTTCAGAGTTTTGTTTTCTATGGTTAGCTTATTTATTTGTTTATGAAGGTCATTTTTTTCTAATAATGTATTATCTAGCTCTTTCTCAGTACTTTCGAGCTTAAGTGTAAGCTGAGCAATCGTCTCCTTCATCTCTGAGGCTGATACGAGTTCAGATACTGTTCTGTCAATGCTTCTTGATAATTTATTGGGAGTACTATATGAATCATTTGATGTTTCGAAGTCAGTTAGTATATGGGAATCCGATAAGTTTACAGTATTTCGAGCTGAGGTTTGATTACCCAGCGCTCCATAATCTATGATTTTCTTTGCATCACATGTTTCTTTTTTTTGTGAAGATGTTGCTAATGAAGTTGGCTTTTTCCTTATGGTTATGTTAGATGTTTCGTCCGTATTACTATATTTTTTATTCCTGATACACAACGTACATCTCCATTTCCTTTTCTCTTCCGCATTCTTGAGTCGATAAGTTGGTTCTGGATAGCCGACACAATCAAATTCATACCTTTTATCGCAGGCGGAGCACAGAGCAGTGCTTTTTATGTCCACCAATTTTTTGCATGCATAACATGTAACTAGTGGCGCCATCTTGCGGATATTGCTGCAAGTACTTATTGGTTGATGATACTGGCACAGGATAAATAGTACAATTTGTAATACTGGTATTTGTTACGTGTATTCTACACATCCAGTGAAGATTCCTCATATAATTCACAAACATGAAATTTTAAATTTCCTAAAAGTGGTTTGTGGTAAGACTGAGGTTTGAACTAGCGATCACTCATTGAAGCCAGTTATTTGCAAAAGAATGGCGGCACTTTACGCACTGCGCCACCCGTACATACAATCTCGGGATGAAAATTCACAGTACTTGCCTTATAATCAATGTTCAGTTCACTCAAATTGATTGTTGATAATTATTATTGTGACGGTTGGAATTTAAATCACAGAATGAATCACTTTTTCACTTCGTCTTTATAACTTTTGGTTTTTTGCACTTATTTTGACGTGTTTAGGTTACAGAACATTTTATATAATTCGTAATGTTTTATTTATTAGGAAATTCCACTTGTTTTACGTTATTGTTTCGCAGGATAGTTTTGCATTAGACCGTGTTATATTTAGACTTAACTTCACTGTTTGTATTTAAAACTCGTAGATAACACTGTCACTTAGTTATTAGGTAACGTTCCATTGATTCACTGGGTTTTATTGACTTTTATGCACTAATTGTATTTTTAAACATTTTTATTTATCAGAGCGTTTGCTTATATGTTAAGCTAGATACAGCGCCATCTAGCGATATTCTGGCACATGTGTATTTTATACAGTTTTAGTATCATTTGTATGTCTGTATGTTAAAAAAAAAAAAAACAAAGACAAGTAACTGTTCTTGTTTCAATTAAATTATTCATGGAAACATTTAATTTTGTCTTCCCTTCACCCGCAGGGACAACATTGAAATATGGGTCAGTTGTGAAAAAAGTAGTTGTCCGCTAGAATACCCGTTCATCTATGTAGTTATGTCCCACGGGGTTAGATAATAACGTGGTTACAAATTGCAGCCTCTGCCTGCGACAGCGTGAGATAGACAATGTAATACGTTTTGGGTTCCGTAGGCGAATAATAATAAATAGTAACGTAACCCCAGGGGATATACCTGAACTATATTTATTATATTATAGCAAAGTATGTGTTCATTGTAAGTTATTAGTGAAGATATTGGACTGTAAGCTTTACTAAGAATATTAAGATATTGAGTAACATAGGACCACTGCGCTTTGACGCATGATTTCAACATTGACAGGTAACATTAACTTCAAATATTTTTACCGACTTCACAAAAAGGAGGAGGTACTATGTTCGGCTGTTTGTATGTTTTTTATTTTTATTATTATTTTGTATGTTTGTTCATCGAATACTCCGCCAATCGTCGACGGATTTTCAAAATTTTTTTTTTGTTCGAAAGTAGATAGTTCCGAGGTGGTCCCATTGTCACCAAGTTAGGATCTGATGATGGGATCTTAGAGAAATCGAGGGCAACCCTCAAATTTTATAGGCTCACTTATTGTTTTTCGCATATTTTATGAAGTATCTTGTGTATTTGCGTATGGTTGTCACCATCTCAGGTAGCTGGGCTGATGATGGAAGGTACAACTCCTTAACAGTAAGAAGTTACTCAAACAGGCAAGGACTGTTTTAGTAAATTGTTTTGATGTTTGATAGGGCATTTGTCACATTTGGTCTCATGATCATCAAGTCATGACCTGATGCTGCAGTCAGGATAGTCTGCAAGTACCTACCTAACTCCTCGACAACTAACAGCAGATATATCGTGTTTAGGCTCATTGAAAACGGCTCGATGTGTGGATAAACGTACTGTTAATGAGGAACACCGAAGTACATAGAGACCTGATGCTGAAGCCAGGAGCATCAGAAAAAGTACAAACCTTGAAATAACAGCACCGTAGTCGTGTTTGGGCTCATTTTAAACAGGACTAAATTTTAAGTTCAATGCAATGTTGACATAAGTCTGTCCTGATGCTGCAGCCAGGATTATCAACTTCTAGTCTAAAAACATCAGGTCAAGATTTGATGATGGGATCCTGGAGAAATCGAAGGAACTCTTCAAATATCATAGGCACACCTATAGCGATTTGGGTATTTTTTATAGTAACTCGTGCACTTGCTCTCGGAAAGCACCATTAATTGGTGAAGTGGAACTGATGATGAAGACCACAGATGGCCACCGGAACTACTCAATAATATCTAAGTATTTCACGGGTTGCGATTCGATTACTTTAATATGGTTGCTAAGCAATTCATGCTCGTCACAATGTGAATGGTGATATGGAGCTGATGGTGGACCTGGAGAACTCCTCAACAATTAACTTCCCTGCATCGGGAAAAGCAATATTTTGTTTGTAAAAGGCGAAGATCACTAGGCTATTGTAACTTAGATAAATTATAAGCAGACCCACTAAAAAGCGTGAAAAAAAACTTTTTAAGAAAAAAAAAAACCGACTTCCAAAAAAACACTACAAAGTGAAAAATAACTTTAATTTCGAAAGTCGGTGGCAAAAAACTAAAATACAGATCCAAAGACACCGACTTCCGAAATTAAAGTTATTTTTCACTTTGTAGTGTTTTTTTGGAAGTCGGTTTTTTTTTTCTTAAAAAGTTTTTTTATTTAAATGTTTACTTTTGTCTGAACAAAAATATTTTTTTGTTGGCACACTGTTGGGTTTTGCGTACCTTGAACCCTATATTATAAATGAGTAACTCCACTGTCGCGGACAGATACCTGACCCTCGTACAAACGACACTCAAGTAGACATAATGAAGCTACTTTCGACCAGTGAGTCGTCTTAGGGGCGGAGTTATGTAGGTAGGTAAGACTCGCCAAGGCCAATTCCCGTAATCAAAAAGTTCAAAATCTTGTCGCAATCTCATTTTAGCGATAATCAATGTCAAAAATGTAGAAAAATTAGAGGTGTTTTTGACAGATTGAGACTGAGATCAGACTGTGAACGTTCTTAAAATTACGAGAAATGCCTCTCTGGAATGTTCTAACAGATCTAACTAAAGTAAAATGTTTTGAATGAATATAACAAATTTTTTTGCTAGTACTTTTCTGTTCGACTTATGTAGATAGAAATATTTGTCTCGAATAACAACACAACAGAATTTAAAATATATTGTTTTATGTTAATTTAAACCGCCGAGTTCAGACAAAGTAAACAAGTTTGCAACGTGTGGATAGTTAGAAACTTTGTGAGTAACGGCTGTGTTTTGAAATATGTTGTCAAATGTTTTTATTAGTGTACAGTTAGAAGAATAATTATATAAGTTACACTTACGCAAAATTCAACAGTGATTATATTTGTTTTAAAAATGTATCATTAATTTCGAGTTAATGTATAATAATGAGTTGGCAATTTAGAGATAAAATCACTATGAGAATGAGAATATTATGCAAATATTGTGTATTCAGCTATTCACCAACCCCCTACCCCTACCCTCCTCCTGCTCCTCTCACTACCAACTACCTATTTGCTCCTAAACTATTAGTCTATCGATACTTGGATTTTATGGTGTTACAAACATACACAACATTATGAAATAGTTCTTTTCTCTAAGTTGCAGTTTTTATTACACGAGATAAACTTTTTTGAATATAGCGTAACTGTCATGACTGTGTAACCATTAGCAAAATGCGGATTTTCTAAATTGAATTTAACAACTTGCTCATAATAAATAGGTGACAACAAGTTTATGCATAATCATTAAAATTTGACATCAGTGGTGGCCCAGTCGTCCGAAGCAAAGCAGGCGCTTTACGTTGCAAATTATTTCATCACCACTGCTCTCAAAACAGTGAAGGAAAACATTGTGAGGAAACCGGAATGTCGGAACCAAAATTTCGAAGACATGTGACATTCACCACCCCGCGCTGGGCCCGCGTGGTGGACCCACTCCCTCTCACAAAGAGTAGTAGATTTGACCAAACCAAATTCTCAAGAATGTTCTACAATTGAATATTTGTGTAATTTTGGTACTATGAATTGATGATGAATCTATTCGATGTTAGCATTAAAGAAGGTTATGGTCAGTTTTCGTACTATCAGCGCCACCTAGGAAGGGCAACGAATTTATTTTCGCTATTCAAGGAGTACCAGCATCATTTCAGAATACTGCCATCTATGTAGTGAAAAACGAAGTCAAAATTTTCAGGAACGGTCACTAGCACCTACTGTAAACTTCATGGAGAGTAAGGTTGTTTCGTACAACATGGTGTCGGTAGATGGCGCTTTCCGTCTTTGGCAATCTGTTTAGTTCCTATTACAGGACATAGATGGCGCCGGCAGTGTCGTCCTGTAATATAAGGATTGTGATTAATTAAATATTATTTTTATTTTTAGGAAACAATATTCAGTTTTGAACCTGGATTCAAACTCAAGCTGGCAGTTTCTTTTGTGTAATTTATTTCACCACCATTGTCCTCAAAACGGTGAAGGAAAGCATCGTGAGAAAAAATATCCTAGAACAAAAATTCTAAGATATTTGTGACATCCACCAACCGTGGTAAATCACGGCCCATACCCTTCACAGAGAGGAGGCCTAAGTACAGTAACAGTAGGAACATTATAGCCTGATTATGCTTTGCCAGCTAAACTACCGATATATTATTTGTGTAATATGTGTTTTTATAATGAGATCCATTACCTTTTCTCTAAAGGTGGAGCCTTTGGGTCTGTTTTTTTTGTCGGGTTATCTTACCTTTTGTATATGCACGTGTTTCTGTGACAAATAATTCTTTCTGCCTAATCGTTCGGAGATTATAAGCGCAATGTTGTTATGTGTTTTTCCTTACTTTCAAACCAATCTTCGTTGCTGAATTTTGGATCATATAATTTAAAAAAGTATATATAATTACTTATTACGCGAACAATTTTTGCCTTCGAAACGCTTAGAAGAAGATGCACATAAGGAACAAGCAGACAAGTTACGTATTAGCATAACTTCTAAGCTCAACTTGTTTCAAGAAGTAACTGGATGCAAGACCTCCTGGTACCGTCTCTAAAAGTGTATAACAAGGGTTCTAGAAAGAAGCCGAACAAGTTATAGTTTGCACACGGTGCAGGTTACGCTACGTTAAATTCGACCTATCGGGAAAAACCGACCGGCGAAGATCTAGATAGATTACTAGAAAGGCCAACATTGTTCGACAGTTATAATAATATGCAATCAAAGACATTTAACTTACAATGCATTGCGTGACTTTTTGTTTTATAGTAGGTAGAGTAAGAAACAGTGAGTTATTACGCTGTGCAATAATTATATGTAAAGCTTAGAAAATTCGGTTTTATTTTTTCTGTGAAAGGAAGTGACGACATCTTAGAAGCATCACCCGAAAATAAGTGTCTATAATATTTACAAATCTTTTTTATCATAGTGATACAGGTCAACGGTGAAAATAAGTTTGAATGCTAGCACATGCTCGGGGAAACTACCTACTACAGACTACACGAAGAGCACTAAGAACAAACTTAAAAACATTTTGACAAACTTGTTTGTCGCATCCAGAAAACTTGAATTGGTGTTACACTTACGTACATATTGTTTATCAGTTAACATGTGGGTGGCGTAATCAGAGCTCTCTGATATTGTTCAAAGTTAAAACATAACATTATTGTGATAATGCCTACTTACACCACTTGTTTTTTACGGTAAATCAACGTGATCTCAGCCTTATTGCTTTACGCGTAAAGTCTATACAATAAGCAAATAAATTTTAAACTGCGGTAGCCATGTTTGATGTAAAGAAAGTACTAAATCGTACTATTATTCCATGAACTTTTAAAATACGGTTACAGCCATTACCGCGCCGGAAGGTGTAACAACAAATTGTACAGAATTGTATAAACAATAAAAGTGTTAAAAAGTTAGTAAAGTAGCTCCTTACTTAGCCTTAGTATTTAATGTGTGTGTGGATCAAGGAGTCTTCCCAGATTTAATGAAATACAGTAAGGTTTACACCAATAATTATACACCCGTATCCATGTTGCCGGTTTCAGCAAGGTGTTTGAAAAGATAATGCTTAATCAAATGGTCAATCATTTGAACACGAATAAAATCCTTCACGATCATCAGTATGGTTTCACCAAAGGACGTTGTGTGAACGACGCCGGCGTAAACTTATTAAAACACATTTTCACACAACATCCCACAATACACAAGATGCCATCATCACACAACACACAAGACGCCATAAGAATCTTTTGTGACCTCTACAAGGCATTTGATTGCGTCGATCATGAAACCTTGCTCTTGAAACTTGAGGTTACGGACTTGGAAAACTTACGCTCGGGTAAGTTAGTTCTTATTTAAATGATAGACATCAGCAAGTTCAAATAAATGGTGTCAATTCACTTGGTGAAAAAGTAAAAATGGGCGTGCCAAAAGGCTCGATATTGGGTCCTTTCCTCTTTTTAGTGTATATTAATGATCTACCACATTTATTACAACCACAAATGGTGTTCTTTGCTGATCATACTTCCTTAATTTTTAAGGTAGATAGACGACGGTACAAATTTTAACGACGTAAATAACGCCTTGCTGCAGGTCCAAAGTGTAATTAGTTTCTGTGGAGAAGAACAAACAAGAAACTACATGGACACTCTTTTAAGTTACATTGTTTTAAAATAAAATTATAGTCAAACGTTCTAGTACCTTCTACAATTTATTTCTTTGGCATCAATCCCCATATTCCTGAGTAACAACAAACAAATGACATAAGCGCTTTCAAATCATTATTAAAATGTTTCATTTCGTTTAGAAGCAAAACTCGAGTTGCTTTTGTAATAATGTGTGGAAATGTTGTAGGGAAAATTGCTTTAACATTTTCAAATTGACTTTTTTGGCTAGAGAGACTAAATGATCCTTGTCAGGTTTATAAGATAAAGTATATATTTCTTTGTTTTATTAAAACGTTACATATTATTCGCGTGTAGCTCCGGAATATTTTAAGATAATCAAAAAGGAAATTATTTGTGTAAATGCCGTGTCGTCGTCTTTATCAGCCTATTTCGCTTCGTTCTAAGATCTACACTGATTACAAGTAGGGTCTACGTCTTTCTCGATGTCGCTTTTGTGACGGATAGTGTGGGCACACTATCGGTATCTACATCGCCAGAGTTTTACTCGACGCTGTTTTAAGGTGGCTAAAAAAAAATAAAGTCAACAAGCGCATACGCCTAATCTAACATTTATATGTAACCGTACAGTCAACGAACAAATCACGTACGAACAGATCACGTCCCGCGAACCGGTGCGACGGCGTGTTTGCGGGCATTTGAATTAAATTTTCACATCGCGAGTAACATGGATGTGTGCGTGACGTGGTCCAGATCGCGTGACAACTGTTATACTTTTGCTACCTATACATCTTAATTTCTACGGTCACTTTCTACTCCTAGTTGATATTTATGAACGCCATTTTCAGAGCACGTTTGCATAAATAACTGAAGTAAATGTTTAAGGAGTAAGATAAAGTTTGCAAATTGTATTTCTTTTTTATTATACTGTTTATGCCATTTATTAAAATTATGTACATTCGTTTCTAACTGCAAAGGGGTTTCTCAACAATTCAACCCTAGAAAAAAACTAACTAGGGTTGAGTTGTTGAGAAACCCCTTTTGAAAATACATATGGAAGGTTGTAATAATACTTATATCATAATATGTGTATGGTGTGTGTGTGCATCCGTGTGTGTATTATCGCATCGTGTGATCAGTATAAAAATAGGTACCTAATTATTGTAAAGTACGTTTTCATACGTCGTAAATAATAAAGTTTAATATTGTCACGTTGTACACTTACTTGCAGCTGCGTGGCCATCAACGATGATTGTCAATCGGTAACACAATTACAGGGTAAGTGCTTTCAATCAGCCGTCAATCGTTGACGTGAACTTCACATTTAATATTACCATGTTTCAATCAAGGGCTTGCCATAATATCATTTGTGTTGTTAAGTAGAAATTTATTAATAACAGAAGTAAACTCCTTGCTGATTTTGAAAATGAATGGTATACCTACTTAGAATAGGTACTTTCCTAAGAAAAAAATATAGTCGAAGTTACTGGAAGTCATAAAGGAAGCTTTTAAGATGTTTAAAGCTGAAAACAACCCTATTTCATTCGACAAGCCGTTGAAAAAGCTAACATAGTACGCTATTTATTCCACACAACTCATTCTTGTATTCCTTTTATCATAAAGAAGCTTTCCCACAAATATTTCCCAGACACATTTGAAACCTAATAAATCTTACGACAACACACATTTACTATTTATGTCTAAATTTTAAGTACCGCACGTCTGAACCATCAAGCCGACTGCCTCTGAATAATTAAATCTGGTCTGTTCTCAAGAAAAATTGATAGCGATCCGGAGCCAATCGGAATATTGGACGCGTGACTTGCGTTCCAAAGACACGTTTTATTTTTTTTACCAGTTGTAGGCGATGCCGACTGTACTTGTGCGTGTAAATATTTTTTATGCTTCGATGTTTATTTAATGTGAGTTTGGACTTTTTTGTGAGAGATGTTAATCATTTTTATTATAGCAATATCTTCGTAAGTTACATTGGTTGAGAAGCATGAGGTCGTGGGATTGATACTTGAAAGTCTCATTGGGTTTTAGTTAAGGTTTGCAATCCAAGCGTGGTTTTTGCGTCATGACGAAGATTTAAAACAACAATATACATAATCGGCCTGTAATGTTCCCACTGTTGGGACACAGGCCTCCTCTCTTCGAGAGGGAGTGGGCTAGTAATCTACCACACGGGCCTAGTTCAGATTGGTAAATGTCACATGTCTTCAAATTTTTATTTCTAGGACTTACCGGTTTCCTCACTATGTTTAATTTCACTGTTTTGAGAGCAGTGACGATGAAATTATTCACAGAAACTAAAGCGTCTGCCTGGGTTCGAACCGACGTTCTTCAACTCATAAGTCAGGACCATTAACACTGGGCCACCACTGCAGCTCTCTACACAAAAACAATATAACGATGTTAACATAGGCACTAAACAATGATGATCCTATAGTTCTGTTTAAAAATAAGATTTTATTTTTCCCTATAGCGGTAGGTAAAGGTTAACGTTGACGTTTTTTCATTTCTTAAAGGGTAAACCCGACCGGTATTAAAGGTCACTATGGTACCGACGCCAGCACATCATGCTACTACAATCTGTCAAATTTCTTTGATAGATTTTCAACTTTATCGCTAAATCATAAGGTTCAAAGTTGATTGGGAAAATTTGACAGCTTTGGGTAGCTTGATGTGCTGGCGTCTGTACACTAACTGTGTCATCCTGTCGTCCCACATCAAGCACCAAGAAAGTAATGAGTATTTAAGAAACACTTATTTTTATTAAAGCCGGCTAAATAACGCTCATGCAAAAAAACCTTTTATAATAAAGAAACATTAAATTGATTCCTCTCAATTCAATGATATTATAAAGAGTTTTTCTATATCAAAGGATTATGAAACTGATGAATACAACGAAGTGTCGACCAGTACTCTGTAATGATGACCATAGAGATGTCAGTAAAATATGTGAAGACACAAGCGGAAAACCCCCAGAAATAATATAATAAAATATTTGCGAAAACTATCCAGTGAAGGTATTCTTGAAACTAAGGTAACAACTCAACATAAGGATTTGGGGACCTTTTCAAACAATAACGACACGCTTTACCAATAAATCCATGTTCCAGCGTAAAAACAAAACACTACGCCTTAATTCCCACGGCAGATGAAAACACGGATACCTTACCGCGCGTGCGTAATTCACGCAAAATACCGCTTCCGGAAAAGAGGGCACTCAAAAACAGATAAAATAACAGTCGCTATCAGTAAACATGGAATATTATTAGGGCACATAAACGCTTCGTAATAAACGTGCACTAGATTTTTATGTGTTTGTAATAAAAGTTCTGGTTCTCTTCGGGAGACAGGCGGTTGGAGGTGGTATTCTAGTTACTTCAAAGCGATCTTGCTGTTAGATGTAGTTTTGGTGTTTTTGTTGTTCCACCTCTTTCTCGTTATTGCCATCATTGTATATCTTTTGACAGGCCTGATGGTCTAGTGGTTAGTGACCCTGACTGCTATGCCGGAGGTTGTGGGTTCGATTCCCACCCAGGACAAATGTTTGTGTGATGAGCACGATCATTTGTTCTGTGTCTGGGTGTAATTTATCTATAATATGTATGTATTTAGAAATATATAAGTATGTTTATCAGTTGTCTAGTATCCATAACAAAAGCTCTGCTTAGCTTGGGACTAGATGGCGTTGTGTGATAGTTGTGGAATATTATTATTATATTATTATCTTCGGAATATCCCTCTCTTTATCTTATTTTGCTATTTCAGTCACCTTTAAGCTATTCCTAGTGGTAGTTAAGGGCCTTATCAGACTCACAGACTCGCTTGCAAATCGCCAGTGTGTTAAGGCCCTTATCTTCTTTGTTCTTTCATCCTTTCCTTTGATTCTATCATCCTTTGCTTCTTCAGTTTTAAAGTCACTTTCATTGCATAAAGCTACTTTAATATCTTTCACGAGTATTTTGTATTTATTAGAAAACTGAGTCCCACCACCATCGCCATCGTGATCGTCACATTCGACACTCGCGTTCACCAGAATACCGCCAAGGTATCTCGAAAAAGTCGCGAACGGAAGCAACGGCTGTATTCATTCGGAATTTCAATGTCCTTTATCTGAGAGGAAGAGGCCATAAACATAGTCGTAAATTTGGTGTTATTTGTGAAAAATTTTGTGCGCCACGCTTTATTTATACGCACTTATTGTGTTTAGTGGCGGTGAATTGTCTATGTTTGTTCACACTTCTTGTGTTTCTGCGGGTTTGAGGATATTTTTCTATGGCTTGATATAGCGTGATGAGCTGGAGTTATTTTGTTTTGTAAATTATAATCTTCGATGTCGTCTAGTTTACGCCTTATACATTTCTACTATAATAATATTTATAAAAACGTTTACTTTTTCCACTAAATAATGAAAAATTTGAGCCTGTACAAAACCACCTGTGTTGCAGGTCTCAGGCCTCCAAACTATCTATCTGCTCAAGTTACAGCAATACAAACATCTACTAATAGATGATAATGTTGGGAGGAAAGATAAAAAACAATTTAAGACAATATAAACCAAATAATAATGAATTAGACAGCAAAGTAGGGTGCGCGGGTGTGTGTGTGTAATGAGTATGTGATAACCAAAACTGGTCTTGTAATATAATATTTATACGTACGATATACCGAGCGGGTCATTTATAAAATTACTTCTAAGAGTCACCCCACGGCTTCACAATCGTGAGATTGAAGCCAACTTTAGACTTTATACTATTAGTGAATTTAACATTTTATTCATAAATAATAAATATTAAAAAAAAATTGTGCTTATAGAACTTGACATTGTATAAAAATTACCTATTTTCATCTCAACTAATTTATAATTAAAATTAATGGGTAATTTAAATTAATTATTTAATTTTAAATTAACGGGGATCTTCTTCTCAGCGTTTCGATGACAAACTAACTACCATAATTGTATGGTTGCGGCCTAGAACTTGGCCACTTTGACTTTGTAAGTTAACTTTAATATTTCTACACCGGCAACGGTTGTATACGTAAAACTATTTAATATTAAGATCTTAATTTAATATATACTCAAAAATAAAATAAAATAATATTAACTTTGGACTTTAGTCTAAAATCTAAATTTGTGTAAGGAAATCATTCATCTTAACACTAAAGTCAAAAAAACACAATACTGCACTTTTCTCAAAGAGTTGTCTCGGCATGGGTCCAAAGGTTTATAATAAACTACCTAAAACTTTAAAAAGCATGACCAACATAAACCATTTTAAATCGCAACTGAAAAAATTCCTGATTGAAAAGGCTTACTACTCTATCAATGAGTTTTTAGATGATAGAAGCATAAAATAAAATGTCCGATCCACTTATTATTAGGTCCTTACATATGAAATTGGCGTTTTTCGTACTGGCCACTTTAATCACGAATTTCTCCTCTTTGGTAAGGAATTCCAAATTCAAATTTGTACAGCTATTTACTCATGTATTTGTGCTTCGATGACCGTCATTCATTTGTTTTTTTTCTTCTGTTTTTTCTGTTTGCGTCACTCATTTTACAAAATGGAAAATTTAAAATATCGCATTATTTACGAGTACGAGTTCCGCCGTGGCACTAGTGCTGCGGAAACGACTCGAAGGGTGAATGATGTGTATGGCGGTCATGTTGCAAAAGAAAACACAGTTCGTTTTTGGTTCCAACGTTTTCGTTCTGGAAATTTCGACCTGCAGAACAAGCCCCGTGGACGGCCTGAGACCCAAGTTGATAATGGAGAATTGAAGGCTATTGTGGAAGCGGACCCATCGCAAACCACGTCCGAGTTAGCTGCAGGCTTCGATGTTAGTGATAAAACTGTTTTAATTCACTTGAAGCAAATTGGGAAGATTAAAAAGCTTAAAAAGATTAAAAAGCCAGACCACACACTGCGCAACAGACGGCTACCAAATTAGAAGAGCTTGAATTGGAATGTCTTAGACATCCTCCGTACTCCCCGGACCTTGCTCCAACAGATTACCATTTTTTTCGCAATTTGGATAACTTTTTGCAAGGGAAAAAATTCAACTCCGATGGGGCAGTCCAAATCGCCTTCAAAGATTTTATTGATTCCCGTCCGACTGGTTTTTTTAGTAAAGGGATCAATGAACTACCTATAAGATGGCAAAAGTGCATTGAAAACAATGGTTCATACTTTGATTAATTAAATATATTATATTAAAAAATATTCGACTTTTTGTTCCTTCCATACAAAACGCCAATTTCATATGTAAGGACCTAATATTTATCTTGTTTAAAACAGTCTTGTTTAGTTTGTAGTTTTTTTACGCCTAATTTGTACGCCTTGCAAGGCAGAACATAGTGACACAACGCAAATTTTATACCATGTACCATATTACCTATGTTGAACAAATAAAATACTTTGACTTTTGACTTTGACTTCAGTTTTAATAATGTTTCTTCACTATTTCCCAACAGAATAACTTATTAATTAGTAAGAATACATCAAAAGTAGCACGGGTCAGTAAGATATGCTTACGGTTCAACGCTTCGAAATAGACTGACTCTGTCCAAGAAAATCAGTTACCAACTGAATGTCACTTTAAACAGAAGTGAACTCTCAGGCTATACGACCAATCAGAGCAAAGTAAACTGTACATACAGTCACTTAATTAACTAAATTAAATTACGGCTTATGATTAACTAATAAACTAATTAATTGATAAACGTTTTAATTTAAACAATTTATTTTAAAAAACGAATATACTTTGTTACCGTTATTCTACAAAATGAATACTTAAAACGGATGTATAAAGTTCGTGCAACCACTAGCGTACTAACTCTATATCTGTCGTTTGTGACAAAAAGTATATTCTTAATTATTATTTTTAAAAATCATTACAGTTGGAAGAGTAATAGGTACTGCAGAAGTACAGTCACTGGGTCCCTTTTTGCTCTAACTCATGAAGGGGTTGCTCCGATTTAACGAGAACTTGTTTGGCTCCTGCGATTTTTTTTCTGAAATATGCTGATATATAAATCCGTTTGTAGTTCAACAAAACATATCCTTTAAGTTTCGCAAATTTCTTTTCAGCGAAGAAGAGGTTTTGAGATATACTCAGGTCTTTCGTCAAAATAATTTGGAAAAGAATGTCCAGAGTTGCGTCGATTTGCTGTATCAAATCAAGGTTCACTTTCAATATTCTTAATTTAAAATATTGTTACTTGGATATTGGTTTTAAATAACGTCACAGTCATGACAAATACCATACCGTTCCATTTATCTCAAAGAACATTATCACTCAGCGATACACTAATCAATCTTCACCGCAAGCCGACACTCCTCAATATCAACCAGTATAACAACATTAGTACCCACTTGCTCCCATCAAAGTTGAGCTGAAGTAACAACTTGAAGCTATTCATCGTCATTTTAATATTCACCAGGAAACTGATACTGGCCTAACTTGGAGGGAGTTTTAACTATTTTTACGTGGGTTGACTTGAGTTTTGGAAACTTTATAGTTTGATATAGAGTTTTTATTTCGTTTACAATACCTTCTTGAATTTTATAGGGTTTTGTTCTGTAAAAAATTGGAGCCTATTTTTCAAGTTCTGTTAATGGTAACTTTTGATTCTTGATAGAGGAATTTGACTTACGGGTACCTTTCTAGGTAGATAATGTAGACGAAAGGGTCTTCAGTGGCGATATTATTATACGCCTTGGGCCATATCATCATCATCATCATCTGCCTAGCCTTTTCTCAACTATGTTGGGGTCAGATTCCAGAAACCAAACACCAGTATCTTACATGGAGTGACTGCCTATCTGACTTCCACAACTCAGTAACGCCTTAAGCCATATGAACATAATTTACATATGACTGCATTTTATTCTGCCTGAATTAAATAACATACAACGAAACATTAAATCTCCAAAATACGAATCAAACTCCAGAAATAATCTCTGTTGAACAGTATTAAATTGAAAGTCAATAATATCGATAGCGCACTGAGCAATATAATATAATTTTACTTCTGGCCTTTCATATCAACCGCGTGAAACGCTGTTTCACAGTGACACACGAGCACGGTCGAGTTTCGGACGAATTAAAATTATGTATTCATCTCTTAATTTATTCAAATATTAATTACCTGGGGTTCGGTGTGAGAGAAGTGTTGGATGTTTTTATATAACGAACTTTGTGAGCATCGTTTGAGAGGCTTCCTGGTTGTCCTTTCAAACGCTTTCAAACCTTGTCCAAGTGGAAACGAATAATTGTAGGTAAATAAGTAGTAAGATAATTACGTCAAATCAAATCAAAATGTTTTATAAAATTGAGATTTGGAATTCCTGTGTAGCAACAGATGCGAGGCAATGGCGAATTTCCACTGCCGTGGAAGAGGCCATGACACCGCACAGCACTCGATCAAATATTGCCCTGAGGTATTTAAAGACGGGATCAGGCAAGACCTGTATCGGCCACTAGGAGTGTTCATGGCAGTGATACCCGGAAAAAAAATCACTTTAAAGTCAAAGTCAAAGTCAAATACAAATCATTTTTTAAAGTTTAAAGTTAGCCGGCGGTGAATGTTAATTAATTTAGCACGAAAATCCATAGTAAAGAATGTAAACAGACCAAAAAAAGAAATAAAAGGAATCCCGCCACTTCATCTCAAGCAAAAGATCAAAATTAACATTAAAAAAAATCCTAATTAAAACCGCCATTGCCACTCAAACTAACTCATTACTCAAAAAAAGAACACGATATATTTTTTTATAAAAGGGACGCTAGCGCTTCGCTCGCTCAGTTGCGCTCTGTGACCTCGTTCCGCTCGAGTCGGGCTCGAGAGCGCTTCAGCCGCTTCACAGCTTCGTGGCAACGCTTAGCATGCATGTCGCTCAAATATCCCCGTCGTAATTATTTTTGTAATTCAATTGTATGTGGATTAAACTTTATTTGTGTTTTCATTATGACTCGTTAGTTTTTAAGAATGTGGTTACAGGGCGTCGGCGGGAGCTTAATTAAAGCTTCTTTTTTTGTCCTAAAATTAGAAAAGTCGAACGAAAGTGGTTTTGAGAAGCAAGTTAATTACAACCAGTTACTGCTTTGTGGGTGTGAAATTATTGTTTTATTATAGTCTATAGGTATAACTCATTTACTATAAAAGAAGAATGGACACCGAACTATGGGTTTCTTCCCTGAAGCCCAAGCCCTAAAGCTGCTGGAGTTAATGACCTAAATAGGTAACCACTTGGACACCAATAGTGCCTTAGTGTTGTATACCAATAGACAGAGCTTTTCAATGAGAATCTTTAAAAACATTGTTTCTAAAACAACACCTAGGAGGTTAATGTTTTAAAATGCCCGTTTATACGCTTAATAGATGATATTTGAACAAATAAATAATGAATAGAAATAGTTAATAAATTGACAAAATACCAGAATGTCAATAATACTTAGTTACTCAAATTTAGAGCTCTAGTGGTGTTGACCAACCAGGCGCTGGTCGAACACTCTGACTGTGTCAACCCACTAATTAGAATTTAAACCACATCCCATGGCAAAATTAAGTAATATATTAATTAGCTCGCAGTATGACCAGTAAAGTTAGCGAAGTTACCGAAATGTAAACTTGGTCAGTGTGCTAGGTTTACTAGTTGTTCTATTGGAATATATAGCTAAAATACTCTGGCTACTAACATTATATCATAAGGTTAGCGTCAATTAGAGCCGGGCTGCGCTGCAACGCAATAAATTTCAAAAATTCTCCTTCGTCACTTTTGTACATAATTATTCTATGATCCAACGCACACTACAAGCGGCCTGCTATGAACTTTTTGGTATGAAAAAACGTTGCGCTGCGGCTGCAATGTACGCTTTAGTCTATACAAGAGATCCAATATCTTAATGCCTACAAATTAATTAGAGTTTAAAAAGTAGATAAGAATTGTTGATTTTATATTGAACTTTTTTAATAAAAATTCGTGAAAATTCAGATTCAAAATAACACTCAAATCAGACAAACATGCAAAATTAAAATAAACATAAAACACGGAAAATAAAAAGGCAAAATATACAAAACAGCCTACCGTAGTAATGAAAAGTAAAATTTTAACCATCTGTGCTACGATAGCCCCGGGATAAATTCCGGGGGTCATAACAATAAAAACTTTTGGACTTCTCACCTCCTTAATTTTGCCACGGCAACTTTACACCGGCAACTTCGCCCACTGTTTCACGCGATATTATTTTGTTAAATATTTGAAAGGGGCCGGTATTCTGCAATTAAAATTCAATATAACACCTTGAATTTTGTTTGGACTTCGGAGAATTTGTTGGTGAGTAGAAACATCTGTAGGATCTTTGTGGTTCGTAGCTATGAATAAATTATTTTTCATTTTTGTCAAGGAATATTTTTAGAAGTAACCGCCGACAGATTTGTAAAAAGAAGAGGGTAAAAACTAAAAATATTTTAATGTTACACGCACATATCAACGTGCAATGGAGCGCAGTATTCTAGGCATCAAATTGACAGACCATATTCACTGCGCTCCAAAACACAGATTACTAACGTTGTAAGCTGAAGTTGGACTGGGCTGGCCACGGTTTTTTTTTTTTTTTTTTATGGATGGGAAATCATCAAATGACCCCTCCCGCTCTGGGTGGAGCGAAGGGAGTGTCAGACTCTTACTGACTAAAACCCATCCGTGTTCCTTCCTTAGCCCTTTATGTTCCGGGGTAGCGGTAACCCTTTCGGACAATCCCGCACCCCCGGCAGGCTTCGGCCCTGGCAGGCCCCTTCCTTTATGCTGACATCTCTTTGAGGCGCGCGTGGAACACGCACGCGCCGTCCGGCACGGGCCTGGTCCTGATCGGACGGTGAGCTACCCATTACTCTCCGTCCGCAGGCCCGCGCCTACGGTGGCCGGGAGTCGTCAGGGCTGGCCACGCCTGCCGTAAACTCAATGAGCTGTGGGTCAAAATAACCACTACGTGGATGAGCTGTGGGTCAAAATAACCACTACGTGGAGCCCCGTTGAAGGCGTCGCGGCAGAGCAGAGAAAACAAACGACCAGTGGTCCACTTTAGCCTTGATTCGAAAGACCTGGAAGTCATGAGGACAGGCCTTAGCCCAGCAGCATATCATAACGTGCTCTAATACCAATGCTTTTATAAGGACCCATACTTTACAGTACCAATGCAACTAGGGGTTATCTAATGCCAATGCAATTGAACGACTAATTGGTGCAAGCTTAGTTCTGAATGGAGACTTTTCTGTCAAGTTCACCACTAAGGATCGTAAAAGGCAGCTCAATATTAAAAGCTAGATCTTTCTTTGTACCAATTTCAGTATACTGACCGAGTGTCGTAGAATCACTGTCATATTTTGTTTTAAAATTAATCACTTTTAGCAGTTATAAGACCATGTTTATTAGGAAACCATTACTGACCAATGAAGTCTAAATTTTGTATATACCGATAAAAATATGAAAGTAGAAACAATAACGATTCTACTTTCACTTTACGCGAACCTCTGAACCAGCCTGCAAACATTACCGGAGGTCCAAAAAAGCGTGTGTCGCGGACGTAGCCGAACGGCTCCGAGATAACTTTTGCCCTGTTAAATAAAGACGACAGTTTTATTGAAAGTAGGGCCGTTTGCCTTCTGTAATTTTCTCGGGATACCCTTGTTTTGTGGCGTGAGTGATAAGGGGAGAGCGGGGTGGTAGATGTTTTACTTTACTTTACTTTGTGTTTAGAAGGTGGTGAAACTAGCAAATATGTACCATCTGATATAAGGCGATATCTCCTGTCTAAACAAGTACAGTAAATAACTACCTCATAGGTCGCTTCTACCTCTATGATTTGCCATTTCATTGCATTGAGCCTCCTTAGAAACACCTTTAAAAATCAACTGTTTCTGTAATAACACTTAAACTCTTCAGCCGATACACGTGGCTGCGTGATTGCTTAGCAGCAAAAAGTGCTAGCAATTTAGATTACTAGTGCTTTTTGCATTTCATTAGATATGTTTACATTTCCTAAATACTTACACAACAGTAACTCACTATCGCTTCCTTTCCTAACTTCAACCATCCCTAAAAGGAGATAGAGACATTTTTCGCTTTTCCACAAAGTTAAAAACTCGTTATTCGCGGGCGAAAAGTTAAGGGGAGCGAGCATTGTGTCTGGCGTCGAATTTATCGCTCCAGCCGTGATGACGACGGCCCGATTATGACAACAACTGGCAAATGTTAATTGGAGCATTTGCTGTTTGCTGGAATGGTCTGGGAGGAGCTCAAAGACAGTAATGTGTCGTCGGAGATGTCGTGAGGGTCCAGATTCAAGGACGGAGGTGGAGATACATCTTTGTGTAGTAGAGGTCTCATTGTGACGATAATTTGTTCTTTGTTATAAAACCTCCGGTCGGATATGGAGTTGCAACAGCTGGAAAATGATCACAGCTACAAATATCCTTAATCTCTAATTACTGTAACACAATGGTACAGTAACTTTTTGTAGGGCCGATGACAACCAATGTTAACAACCTTTTGTGACTTAAACTACTAGTAAAGGTGTAAAGGTAGCTAATAAAGATTGAACTATTACCGGTATTACAAGCAAGCCCGTTTGAAATCACAAGTTTTACTTTACACTGAAATAAATAAAACGGACTAGAGCGACATACAAAAAGTTGTATTTTTCTTTAGCCTCAATAAATAAAACAGCAATAAGTCTTCTCAGCACCGGTTGAACAAAAGTATTATTTACCTCATAAATACCTGCACGTACGAACGTTTTGCCCGAATTATGTATCAGATAATAATAACACAAGAAAAAAGGAAAAAAATAACGAAAAAAACCTCTCGTTGGAGACGCACTTTATTCTCACGAATAAAACACCCAGAAACATATGCCAGCAACTGGCTACAATATATATAAATATGTAACGCTACACCCGCCTACTGCCCTCCAAGATTCGACTTCAAAACTGAACCTAACATTCCTATCTCTTTCTATACTTTGGATGAAGACAAGGATGGAAGTTTACAGTCGAGTCGAAATTTTTCGGGGCACTCAAATACCCGTTGACTCGCTCCCCCCACAATATATTTTATGGAGAGCGCAACGTTCTTTTTGCAATAGCTACCAGAAGGTGCTCTCGAACCCTTCATATTTACGATTAAGTCGTGATCAGAAATATAAAATACTAGTGTTTTTTGTCGATAGGCTCCCCGATACACGGTGCTAGTCAAAATGCGATTTTTGTACATTTTGCTTGTCCTACGGTATACATAATGTAAGAGGTGTCGCTGTTTCGTGTAAAGATTTGAAGAAAATACGCTCGTGTGCCCCAGAGCTTGCATTTAAAATATGATGTGACTCCGAGAGCACAAAGAAATATGGGCGTCTATCGCTCAGAAGTTATGTCGGTTGCTATTTCTTGTTTAAAAAAATCTTCCGTCGACACCGCAATACGACCACGTTACTAAGGAAAAAAGAAAGAACATTTTATTCTTTTATCATATGTAATATCCACAATAATCCCACTGTTACATACACGTAACACCGCCTAATCTCTATCGTCTCAATACGTTACACCTATTTGTTGAGTGGTCTCGAGTAGTAAGAGAATTACTCTTTCACTCTTTGTCCTAAAAGGCGTGTGGGAAAGGGATAACGTTCAGTTTTTGATATATTTGTTTGATATACTGGAAAAAGCTTCTATTTTTCAGTTTCTTTCTTCTATCAGAATGGTTACCAATCCCTGATTTGTTTTTCGAAAAATCTTTAGTGTTTAGATAAGAAAACATTAGGTTAAGTGTGTAGGTTAAATTTACTAACGTAGTTGTTAAGAAATATTGTTACTAACATTTTTTGAGTCCTTGTTACTTGTTTTTAAATATAAATAAATAAAAATAAAATAAATTAGATGTGGAATAATTAACAAAAACAAAAATTGGTAAGGATTTTTTCTGTTATATCTAACAAAGCTATGACACCAAGGTAAGACATTGGAATCTCACACAGATTATTAAAGAGAAAGCTATCACAATGTCAAAATAATTATATACCGAAATAGCAAAACAACACATACCCATACACTTACATCAAATACATCCGCAGAAAAAACTAACCTTTTTGTCTATTAAAAATGTAGAAAAGTCGATGAGTTTTCGAATCACGAACTGATCATAAAATGTGGATCGGGCAGCGCGATATTTGATTTGAACTCCACTATATAATATATATGTAGGCAGGGCGAGATATCGTAATATAAGCGAACTTTATATGCAAAGATGACTCGCGTTACCGTCGTATTTACTGCAGATTTGAGAGTGAATAAAGGTCAAACAGTGGGTCCATAAACTGTGTCTGTAATTATATTTAACCATTTAAAAGATAGACCTAGACCTTAGGTATACGCAATAGAAAACTTCAATATCACATCATAAATAATATTAAAAAAAATATATAAAACTAGCGGCCCGCCCCAGCTTCGCACGGGTGCAATTTTTTTTTTCGAATTTCCAAAATTTTCTTTCATACAAACCTTGTCCCGGCAATACCGATCACAACAAAAAAAGAATTAGCGAAATCGGTCAAGCCGTTTTCATGTCAAGTCGTGACAACGGAAAACGGGTTTCATTTTTATATATATAGATAATGAAATAATATTTTATTACCTTCTGTCTTTTAGAATGGCATTTATTTTTACAGAACTTGTTATTTTCTAAACAAATAAGAAGAAATCGCCTTCCAAGAAGAAATCACCTTGTAAACAGCTGTCTAAGTTTACAAGCTCCGTAACCTTATTAAAGAACTGATTTATCAGTTCTTTCAGGCGCTTTAGCGCCTACAGGCAAATGTATTATATATATACATACATAAACTCTTGGCTTCTTCCCATGGTTAGGTAGAAACTGCAGAACGCCACCTGCTAAAAGCCTTACATAATCCTTTTGCTTCGTTTAAGTTCGTTTACGTTATTATACAAATATTAAATACACGCACGCCGCCGCCGGTTGCGAATACCAACTATGCACCTGACTTTTCTGAAGAACATAACCAATAAGGTTACTATACAGGATCAAATCAACTAGCGGAACTCCGCAAACGTGATGAAAAAATTAACAAATCATATTTTTTTTCATTTTACGATGTTTGGTTTCGTATTAGCCAGTAACTGGGTTGTGAAGGTCTGGATGGTGGGGTCCGTGGCTAAATAATAACAGCTGCACAGGTCGATTGATGAGGTTAAGCTACGCTTGCCGCGGTTGGTCTATGGATGGGTGACCATCTTTACATACCGAGACCTCTCCGTGCGTCGGAAAGCACGTTAAGCCGTTGGTCCCGGCTGTCATTCGTGGATCTTTGACAGTCGTTACGTGTAGTCGGAAGCCCGAAAGTCTGACAACCAGTCTTACCAAGGGCTATCGTATTACCCAGTAACAGGGTTGTCGAGGTCAGATAGGCAGTCGCTCCATGTAAAATACTGGTACTCAGCTGCATCCGGTTAGACTGGCAGCCAACTCCAACATAGTTGAGAAAAGGCAGGCAGATGATGATAATCATGTTTGGATATCGATACCCATCACGTTTGGATATCGATACCCATCACGTTTGGATATCGATACCCATCACGTTTGGATATCGATACCCATCACGTTTGGATATCGATACCCATCACGTTTGGATATCGATACCCATCACGTTTGGATATCGATACCCATCACGTTTGGATATCGATACCCATCACGTTTGGATATCGATACCCATCACGTTTGCGAAGTTTCGCTAGCTAATTTTACTTGACCCTATATGTAGATACCTACAAAAATATTATATAGATAAAACTATGTCCCCACATCTGTGTGTCTGTCTGTACCAACACTAATCCATTTCCTAAAAACAACACAAAAAAATCAGAACATCACTCAATCACAGTACACACAAAACAATGAATTCTTTCCTCACATCCGAGAGTGCCGTCTATAATGAAAGCGAACAAACGGACGAGCAATTAAGCGCTTTATTGCGCTCAATTAAGTAGCTGTAACAAATTAAGAAACGCGAACGAAAAGCTCGCTCGCAGTTAACAGATTATGTAAACACGGTAACGAAGTGAATGTTGTGGAGCTGAAGTGCTAGGGCGGTGGAGGTGGTATTGTGTGCGAATTAGGGCTAGAATAAACAACAAATTACCGAATCTTGTTGGTGTGGTAAGAAGTTTATTTTACTGTAATATTTTATAGATATACTAGCTGCGCCCCGCGGTTTTACCCGCGTAAGTGTCGATCCCGTGGGAATATCGGGATAAAAAGTAGCCTATATGTTAATCCAGGGTGTCAGCTGCCTCCATACAAAATTTTATCAAAATTGGTCCAGTCATTTGAGCGTGATGAAGTAACAAACATATAAATACACACACTTACAAACTTTCGCCTTTATAATATTTTTTTTTTATTGTTTTATAGATATACTAAAATCGTACGGAGTGAAAACTATACTTTTTTTTAAATTAATTTTTACTATTCTTTTGCCAAAAATATAGTGTTAGAATTTTGGTCTGTTTGTCTGAATGTATGTTCCAGCATCAAGCAAATACTACAGGATAGGTTCCGTTCAAATGTTGCATGGATATTCCCTATAAGTCTGGTCAGTCTGTTGGGTGTAAACTATCACACTATTTCCTATGCATGGGCGATGAGCGATATTGCTCTATGATCGTATTCTTCTCAGCAAATTCTAAAAAATCGCACCAGAAGGTTAGGATATTGCAGCTGGTAGTTACCAATTTAACTTTTTTTAAATGATTATCATTACACTACCTCGGTACCTTTATGGAACTAAGCAGTCAATCATGACATATGTACAGGTGACATATGACATATGTATTTTTAAGATGGTGCAATTAGGACAGGTATCTTATCTGTTGCCGCTACTAGGAAACGGTCTTAGGAGACTGTCCTTAACTTTTTGAAATAATATTTTGATAGACATTCACAGATTTAGAAAAAAAAATACAGTCAGAAGAAAATGGGCAATTCTAACAAAAATCTTTTTTTGATGGCAATCGATCCTGTTTCTTATAATGATTAAAAAACTCTATGTATCTCTATATCGTATTTTTAATTGACTGCTTGAAAACGCGGACGTTCTCAATTCGTCTGTATATTACAACGTACGTTTGTGTATATACAACATGTCCCGGATTTAACGCACACCAACACACACCCCAATTAGATTTTATGTTATAATCATGATACACAAACTGAATATTTACTAGTAAAACGACACGACGATATTTACTAGTAAACGTATAAAACGTTGTTTATTTATTAAATTAATTATATCTACTAATTGCGGGAGAAAATTATGGTTACATTACAAATCTACGCACGCACACAGTCGCACAGGTATAAGCGTCTAGTGTACTAGGTATTTCGTCCATCTTGGTATTTTTGACTGTAGGTATATCGGAAGTGTGACTGTTATCTAGTTTATATAGTTTTAAATAATGTTGGTGGAAAAAGTAAAAAATGACAGAAATCGATTCTATAAACGATTCTAAATAAACGACTTGCATAATGTGCAATTAATTCAGTAACACTTTGTATATTATATTTTTTTTATTTTCATCGATATTTTCGTCAATTAATTGTGGAACGATTTAGAAAATTCTTTTTCATATGGTAGAAGAAGCTTGCGCGGTGGTCCCATATAAATTTTATTAACTTTGCTGGGGTAGTTTTTCAGTAAGCTTCAATAATACGTATTTTGCTACTTAGTGTATTTATGTTAATGATAACATTATACAACTTTGTATAACTTTATAATAACTTCTTGTCACTGTTATTTACACAGCAACTAGCGGTATACGAATTTGTGTGGGGTGGGGTAGGTACCACAACTCAAAAGTGAAAAATAAAATTACTTTAATTTCAAAAGTCGGTGCCTTTGGTTTTGTATAATTTTCGTTTTTATTCCACCGACTTCCGAAATTGAAGTTATTTGTTTCAATTTATTTATCTTTGCCTTCTGCAAGGATAAATTAATTGAAAGCTGTGCTAAATAAATGTAATTTCTTTCGTAAGAAAGAAAGAGGATCGTTTGATCGATATGATATTGTTGTAGATAGTATATACTTAGTATAATTAGGTTAGTATCAAGCTACAGTTTACTAGAAAATCGGTGATCGCACAAGATGGCTTTCATTTTAACACCTCTGACACAATGGCGCAGTGACTTTACTTGATTGTCATGGAAATGCTTTAACATAATGTGTGAGCTCACTCTTCTCAGTATGACCACTTTTTAGCGTGACTAAGTACGATGAGTACGAGTACGATGGCATATCTAGCGATTTAAATCTTTGGACAGCGAGTTTGGCTTTACGGTGTCAAAAACGCTCTCTAGCAAAACACACCAACTTACTTTCAAAAACAACTTTTCAGTGACGTCATTCATAGATACGTTGCGGACGCTGTGTGAGCGGTCACTGCTTGTCTAGGAAACCGTAGCTTCAGTGAGACAGGCCGGTGCCCGCAACTGCACGTCAAAGCGCATATTTTGCGCAAGATACTTTTATTTGTCTACTTTTTAGGTTCCCGCCTTATTACTTAAGCTCCACGGCCCGTCTGGCCGCCTATCTGTCACAGGGCTGTATCTTTTGAACTGTAATATGTAGACACATGAAACTCCGTCCCTATACATGAAATGTCTGTGTTTTTTAAATATTATGTAGTGTTAAATATTATACGGTTGTACAGAACCCTTCGTGTGGTTTTTTTGATTTGTAAAATTACCACATCTCCTTGTTCCCTTGCTCAGTGGCGGGTTGTCGCGCCACGTCCCTGATTTCGACGACACCTGACGAACTGCATCCACTGCGAGCTAATTGTTTGAAAAATTGCATTCAATTCAAGTACTTAAGTAAGAGACTTTATGTGATGTGTCGTCTTTTGTTTGAGTTTTAATGTTGATGGTTCATTGTAGGTGATAATGATACGTTTTTAAAGCATTATTATAATGTATTGGGTATGTTAATATCAGTATGTTTCGTAGTACCAATTTTTTAACTAACACGAATAGGTATTTATAAAGTTTATGTTTCGATTGCAATAGATGATTTAAATAAAATGTCTATCAGAAAACAAAGGTTATCACAAGTCAACCGATGTATACGATGAGTAAAGCCGATATTAATAGCCGCAGTAACAGACGTCGGCAGTACACAATTCTGTCTAGCCCGGTGACCCCATAACACTAACTACGATTAATTTCCCAACAATCCAAGTAAGCGGGCCAGTAGCAATAACCAAGCCGGGTCAAGTGTACCGCCATAACTTGCGGAGAACGACCGCACATAGAATATTTACACAAGCTCACTCAAACACCTTGCCACACTTTGATCAAAAGTTAGCGCTACCAACAGTAATCCAGAGAGATTAAGAAACGAGTACTTGCAATGATATCAGAGTATTATTTTGTTAAAGTTAACTCTAGTTATAGTTCGGTGGAGGCGGACTGCTAAATTAGTTACGAAGTTGCTTGTTTATGCTTATAGTTTGAGGTTATGTGTTTGTGTGCTTTTAGTGTTTGAAATTGAGCTGAATAGCTTAATATACGAGTGGTATTGCGGCTTGAACTGTTATTATAGGCTTGGGTCGGCTTTCCCTATAATTGTTGTAAGTCCCACCCAAAATTCTGCACCATTGTGCCCTCTACATGTCTATTGCGTATAAAATGATCAAAATTCAGTGAAAATAAAAAAAAAAGTTATTGTGTTTTGTTTATTACTGTTAATTGGCCATCCTAACGACATCTAGACTACTATTTCTGAGATTATTTGTATTTGAATTGTAATTTGTTGACTCAATTTATGTTATTATGACCACAAACTCAGCAGCAAACCAACATTATTTTGCAGCGCCCTGGCAGGGTTCATGTACAGAAACCGACAGTATTTTTTTTTAAATGTGTGATGTACATGAGAGCAAATAAATAAATAAATAAAATACATGTTGCTGCATGTGAAAAAGGTTTAAATTACCTAAATAGCCACGGAAGACAATATTTAATACAATACTCGCCATAGTGTTAGAATATGAACGTAATTGCCAAAACACTGCCAACTTACACAAAATGTTATCTACGTATCGTTGTGACAGGTTGTATTTAAGCTTTATCTTCTAAATAACAACAAAACATACCTAATAATATATTCTAAAATACTGCAACAGTAAAAATGGGGCAAATGGTGTTTCAAGCAATGTTCATGTCTGTTCTTGGGTGCTTATCATCGCTCCTAAAACACCTACCTACAGGATCAATGACTATGCTAAATCATTTTATGTTCCACCTTATCAACAGCAAAAATACAAAACAAACAATTCAATCAGCAAGATGGGTTATGCTGGGGCGGCTGCTGCAGGTGCAGAAAACCTCAAACGGCGAAAATATTCCAACCCAATTGGGAGTTATACCTAATTATGTTCGAGCCGTTTGGGGTTGAAACACTAGGGCCATGGGGTCCGAGTGCCCACTTGGTTTTTCGAGATATCGCCAAGCGGTTAGTCAACTCTTCACCTGAGGGCTGGCCTATTTCTTGGCCAAAGAATTAGCATTGCCATACAACGTGGCAATGCTGCCAGCCTTTTGGGCACTGTTTCTGTTGACAGCGATGCGGAGAATTTTTTGATGCCCTATGATTCTTTTGCTTCTTTTTTCATATGTACATATTATTATTTTAAATGTTAGCTTGTTAATGATGTTTGTTTTTTTTTTTAATTTTTTTTATGTTTTTATTTTTAATGTTAGCTTATTGTTTTTTTTAATATGTTACCTTAAGAGTTGAATATATGACAGTTTAATTCAATTCCTACATTTATATTCGAAATACTTATGGTGTACATAATAAAGAAAATTCTATTCTATTCTATCATCAAATCCTTATTTTTGTTTCTATTTCCTAAAACGCAGACCACTGGAAAGCACTTTACAAACAAAAATTAAAAATTCCCACATACCCGCATGGCTTGTGTGTCCTTATTCAGATATTCACATAAAACCATCTCTATTCGGCGGTGGGTAGTAAATAGTGTCGAGTCGCCAGACGCGGTACGTAGCACGTAGTGCCTTGTAAAATATTCAGAGGTGAGGGGGTGAAATAAAACCCACTGCCGTCTACCAGACGAAATGCCTGCATCGGTATTAACTTTTCCTAGAGGTGACCAGGAAATGTGGTAAGGAAATTGAACTTGTAAGAGATCTCTTTACATTCTGAACATGCTTTTGCTATTATTCCTTGTCGAACAGTTTATTTGCAGGTTTGTATTATTTTTCTCCAACTATGACTTCAAAATTAGAAACAATCTCGAAGTGACAATCGCGATGATTTACTTTGAAAGCAATCATTGGGTTCGTTTTCGGATTATGAGCGGTCAGTCGGTCACTCCAGGAGCAGTGTTGGTCAAGTGGTAACAGCCTTGACTTACGAGTTGTAGGTCGTGGGTTCTAATTTAGACAGGTGCTTTAATTTGTATAAATTATTTCATCACCACTGGCTCTCAAAATGGCAACCAAAAATTCGTAGACATGTGACATCTATCAACCCGCACTGGGCCCGCGTGGTGGATTACAGCCTATCACTCCCTCTCAAAGAGACGAGGCCTGTGTTCCAGCAGTGGGACCACATTATAGGCTGATTATGCTACAGTCGGTTACTAATAAGATTCGAAATGAACTTAATAAAACTGTACTTTCGGTAATTATTATGCCTGTACAATAATATTCACTATTCTGTTCGACCACTAGAATAATTTTTTTTACTCTATACAAGGCAAAGGTTAGGCTAACCTCTTAAACCTAACTCGACCTATCCTTTTAACCTAGTCAAGTATGTTATAACAAAATATAGCCCTATTGGGTACTGATTCAACAAAATTGATGGCGTCGATTACTTCGATTGAGCCTGTAGCATGAATGTTTAAGTGCGGAGTGGTCATCACCATCCATCGCGGGATTGAAGGTCGGTACTTGATATAAGTCCCAATTACTCGTATATTCGTACTGGGAGAAGATTTTCTAAATCCTACATAACCGTGAATGCGTAGTACCTTCGTACCTAGGTACTACATACATTAGTAGCGTTGTTTATTATGTAAGTGGTGAGACCTTGGCTTAACTTGAGGTGAGATGACGTAGACAATCACGTGACCACAATGTATACTAAGGGCCTGTACACACCACGTTTTTTAAACGCGCCGTTGACGCGCGTTTGTAGCGATACAGACGCGATACGCACGCGAGTCAGACGCAGCCTGTAGACCTTCTGTAGGATAAAAGCGCGCAGTCGACCCACATTTCTAAAACGCGCGTCAACAGCGCGTTTAAAAAACGTGGTGTGCACCGGCCCTAAGGGTGCTTGCATTAAGACGCGGGTTTTCGGTCCCCAGTCTTTGCAGGTTGATCTTTGGAAGGAAACGGTTACATGTTTTACCTGTTTCTTTATGTGCGAGCGCTTATGTTTATGTGGAACTATTCACCCGCACCGATCGGTACTGACTTGTCTTTACCGGGAACCCGCTTCTTTATGCAAGCAGCTTTAGACTCATTCACTGACGACTACTCGGCCTGTGACAAGTAAGTAATTTAGGTTTAGTAATTTCTAGCTTCGGACTAGTCACGAGTGGCTTCGAACTGGTTTAGGACTATTCACGTATTCACGACTAGTTTCGTTCTGGACATAACTTTGTAATTCGTATCTTCTAAAGCACTTTTTTCTACGGCTATATAACACCTCGATGGAAATTCTTCTTAGCCAAATACTTTGATTAGGTCCAACATTTAGCAGTAGGCACAAGGAAGCACAAATTGAATTCAAACAAATTTATTTATGCCCAGGAAAAAATGCAAGAATACCCCCAACCAATTACTTCGTTATCTTGGGCTCTAACTGAATAAAACTCTAGAGCGTTTCATCATTTTCGCGTGGCAAAACTTTTAGTTAGTTTTTGTGCTAACTTCTGATTTATGACCCCACCGGCCATCCCTCACGGCATACTCTCTAATAAAGGAATTTACTCGAAAAAAGGTCAAGGAATTATTATTTTTTTCGCTCCCACTTGATGAAATTTAAGCTGGTTTTGACGGGAGACTGTGTGTAATATTTTATAAGGACGAGGGTTTTTGTCAAGATTGTTCTTAGAGTATACGGTTTAAAATAGAGGTGGGATGAAAACTGGGTGTAACGTGAAGAGAATGGCTAAGTATTAGATGGTAGACTATCACCTACATGTAGCTGTGATCCGTTTCTTGGCGCCGGCTAATTCTTATGTAAATAAAGTAGCTGGTGGATTGAAGGTATGCAGGTACGCGAGATGAACAGTCCTGCTTTTAAAAGCTTGCCGAACTATACTTATAAAGCCCGAAGATAAGAACAAAAACTTAATTTAAGGTTCTTTCGACGGTAAAATCATAGCTGTCAAAGATCTTGGGAGTCACAAGCGTGGTGAATATCATAAAAACCATACCATCAAAACCGCAGCCTTATCTAGTAAAATTACGAAATACATGAGGTGATGAAAACCCCGATTTCACGTGTTACGACCTGCACGTTTTGTTAGCCACGCGAAATCCCCAAAATTGGCTTCTTTAATGTATGGCACGCGCAAATGTATGAAAAAATCGTGTGCAGATGTACTACTTACACAGCAAAAGTTTGGCATCAGCCAAACGTGGGTAGATGGGAAAAATATAATATGAAGGAATATTTCAAAATTTCAAATGGTGATTTGGAAACATCGCTAGGACTGACTTACGTTGCTTTTTTCCATCCAAACCTTTCTTTTTGATATAGTATGAATCTTTTTTTTTTCTTTCGGTCGCTCATTAGCATGACTATGCTATACGCACAACTATTTTTTAAAAAGCCTGATCAGTCCTACTCCTGGGCAAAGACTTCCCCCCATTCCTTTACTTTTTCAGTTGATTTAATCTTACAAAGGCTACAATCCAATGCGTTCTAAATAAAACTATTTTGTATGCCGCCTACATATTTTAAGTTCCTGATAGTTCAAGCAAAATAATAATGTACATTCGTTTTATTTTCCTTCTATTTTTCCAACTAACGTGGGTGGCAACATATTTTCCTGTTAAGCCTTTAACTAGTCTGAATAATATTAGGTATTATATGAAAACAAGTACAGGTTAATGTAGTAACAAAACAGTTTCAATATAAAAAAAAAACTAAAAACTAACTTTTATATTTTCGCTAGCCTTTTTAGATCATCATTTTTCTTGGCATGTTCACCCGAAAATTAGCCACCGCCTCACGAAACGCCGATAGCAAAATAATGTATCATAAAGGCGGGTGCATAATGTCGGCGCTGCACGCGCCACCTGGGACGCTAGCGACACATTTTATGACCCGCCCGTGGCGCGAATTGCAACTAACTGCCGATACGTTTGGGAATGTACGGGGTCATAGTTTGGTCGGCAACGTGGTTTGAGTTTGCAATTTTGTTAAAAAGTTTTGTTCGTTCTCGTTTAGTTCTGACTGTGTGAAAATGATATTTAAGCCGCAGGTTTTAAGTTCTATTTGTATAACTTGTGATTGTACTTAAGGAACTAAAAAATTGCTTTTGTTATTATTGAAGTAAGGTTTATTTTAGAGTAGCACTTACCTACGACACATACCCTAAAAAAGAGATTTTAGATCTATCATTATGCCAAGACGATGTGAAGTGATGATTTAAAAAATGAACGAAAAACAATAGAATTGATTGTTGTTTAATCAGCATACTCGTAGTAACGAAGTCACAATATTTTTACAACTTTACCATTTAATGAATGAATGAACTTAGCGTTGAATAAATACTTAAATACTAACCCCCTTATTCATAATCCTATTTTATCTCTATTTTAGCTAAAATAGGTTTATAGAACGTTTGTTTTTATCTGTCACGTTGTCATTTCTGTGTGTAAGAAAGAGACAAACCCCATTTTAACTAAAATAGGTTTGATAAGTTCTATGAATAAGGGGGTTAGCGTTTACGTTCTCAATATCCTCCCATACAGTTTCCCAATCGGCTACCAATAACCAGTGTGTTGCTGAGCAAAACTCTTGTTGTAAGCTATTTATTGCCTATTTACAATCATTCCGAGTCGCGCGACTGTGCGATTTACAACACAGTCCGCTATTGTGCCCCCCGCCTTGCTACACACGTGAAAAACTTGCCGAGTAAAGAATGAGAAATACCTCTCTTATGTTCGAAGAAAATACTTTGTTTTGTGATACCAGTGTATATTTCGTTCTGAGTATGTTTATTCGAATATAACACGTGTTATCTTTGTCTATTTTTCTTTAGTGTATAAAAATTCGTTGGTTTATTTGAATTTCAATACATAGTTCCACATGATACGACTTCTTTTTTCAGGTAGTTATAAACATGACTGCTGGCCGTGATTTGCTTTTCCGGAATTAGGTTCCTGGGTTGTTCTGTAATAATATTATTTAGTTTGATAATCACACTTTTCAGTTATAGCTAGGTACTTACTTACCCCCTTACTAATAAACGTATTATATCAGATGAATAGTTACACACCGATTTATCTCTTTCAGTCGTCAGTAATTTGACTTTTGAAAGAAGAAGACAAAGCGTTGTGCAAATATACAGACGCTATCCAACTTTTATTAGTAAGGGGGATAGGAAAATCAGAAAAAAAAAAAAAATCAGATGGAAATAGGGTCTTTTTCCACTTATATTTACTTTACTTAAAATATACTTCAGATAAAAAAGGCTTATTTTTTTTTTTGATATTGTGGGTAGTCAAAAATATTACACAGACACGCCTTACAGAACTTATAATCCTTTCGAAGTCCAATGCCATGACCGTTTTCTCAAAAACCAAAAATTGTGGCTTATCCGGCAAGGCTTCTTCTAATTCATTCCGAGTCCCAAAAGGCCGAAGCAACAATGGGTCCATTCTTCACACAGTTGCAGTGTTCGAGGTGGAACTAAGCCCCGATGAGCGAAGCCTTAGCTTGGACTAATTAATGCACTGCTCACAAAGTCTGCCTGCCCTTGTGAGCCCACCTTTGTGGAACAATGCTGAAGGCATGTAGGTGTTGGTAGGGAGCAGAGGATTCTGTGGTAAAAGTTCCGTATGGATGGTTTAATGTTGTTTTCAAAAATAATTGGTAAGCTTTGATTGGGTTGCACATTTAAGCAATTAGAAATAAAGAAAAAGTATTAATTGCGACTAGTACAGGAAGATCACAAACCAAACTAAACACGGTCAAAAATAAAAAACCAAATTATAATTTAAAAAAAAAGTAACAAAAGGTAAAATTAAACATAAAAGGGAATAATATAACATTTTTGATATGAACCAATCACGATCAAGAGATTACTATGACGTAGCGTATGGTGTCGTTCTTTGCCTCGAGATGTCGCTATCAGTCGCTATTTGTATTTACGGAGTACGAGTATCTTCTAAGATATTCGCTTTAATGATATGCTGTAAAGGGCAATTTTGATCTACATGAAATGCACAACGTATCCAATCCAATTAATTGAATATGGAATAATACTGTATTGTTTAAAATAGCTTGGTAAATAACCCATAATTTTTTTGTAATATGTAAAAGATAAAAATGGTTACTGTGGGTTATCCTTAGGAGACAATTATCGATCTTTTTAAGATATACAATTCCGTAGTACATTAATTTGATCTATCTCATAAGATTTAGCCAGCGTTTGCAATGTAAGCGCACAACACTGTTTGTTACGACATCACATTACAAATCATTGAATTTCTCGGTTTTACTGTACCATAATATGCATGTATTATACACATAAACCTTTCTATTGAATCACTTTATCTATTGATAGAAACTGCATTAAAATCCGTTGCATAGTTTAAAAGATACAGGCTTACAGACAGCGGGAGTGACTTTGTTTTATATTATGTAAAGATAATTTAAAATGAGTGTAAATAATAAATACTAATAACTGTTCTTGTTTGTGTACATGTTTGTAAAGTTTCATTTCCTCACTCTTATCTAAATTAGAAAACTAACAAAAAAACACATTGCAGAATTCCACTAGAAACTGAAGGAAAACTCAAATAAATCCATACCGATGCTCCATTACAGAATTAAGACTTGGATCTCTGGCGCTGACCAAACTGATTAGTATTCGTGAGGCGCCACCGCAGAGGTATCGGGAGTTATGACGACCGCCTTGCAGGAAGAGAGATGCAATAAAGTGAATTATGCACACAACTGCGATACTTTGTTCCGTACCCTCGAGAATTGGGCTGGGGGTTGGTGACGAGAGGAGCGGGAGCGGGGATTGGTTCTATGGATATAACGTCTTGTAGTTCTCTCAAATAATATTATTTATTTATTTATTAAAATCTTACCTACAACTACCATTAAGGTCAGCGATCCAATGTGATAGAGAGGCCTTACTTGCTAAATCCTTAATCTACATCCGATAAAATTACACACAATATCCTAAATCTTAACCTAAATAATAATAGTATAATCAACAAGTTTAAGTGTTCAAGTGACTGAAAAAAAATTGGTTGATTAATGGTCTTCAAATCCTTGGTTAAGGTACAGGTACTTTAATAATAGTCAGCCATAAATATCTCTAAATCTTTACAATTAGCATTTGGGAGTAAGACAGTGTAACAAAAACGCCACGTCAATTTCTAAAACATAACAGTTGACCCAATTCTATAACTAGACATAGAAAAAGCACAAGAGTGCGCGCTCCCGCCAGCGACTCCTTACTAAGCCATCATCCCGACACTCGCATACTCACGGGACTCCTAATGCAGACTTACACAGAGCCGCAGTGTTCGTTCAATTTAAACTTTAATATGCAACCGACTACCGCGCCAAATTGGAAATAATGATCTGTGAGAGCACTATTTTATTTTTCCCGGCTGTATTGTATTCGTGGTGCGCGGCATTAATGCAATACCGATATTACGATTCAGGGATATCATTTGTTTCATTCGTAAATAAAATTGTTTGTTAAACATTGTAGAGGGTTTAAAAAAATAGAGATTTTTTTTTTTTCAAATTACGAGTTATATTATGTTATGTTATCGAGTGAATTCTGGTGAGATTTGTTTGTGAAAAATATTAACAATGGAGGAATAAAACTACTGGACACATTTTTATTGTGTTACAAAGGAAGCTCTATTAAAGTTTCAAGAGGATACGGCCGCAGTGCAAGCTACGCCGTAGCTAGCGTAGCACAGTGCAAGCTACGCCGTAGCTAGCGTAGCACAGTGCAAGCTACGCCCTAGCTAGCGTAGCACAGTGCAAGCTACGCCCTAGCTAGCGTAGCACAGTGCAAGCTACGCCGTAGCTAGCGTAGCACAGTGCAAGCTACGCCGTAGCTAGCGTAGCACAGTGCAAGCTACGCCCTAGCTAGCGTAGCACAGTGCAAGCTACGCCCTAGCTAGCGTAGCACAGTGCAAGCTACGCCCTAGCTAGCGAAGCGCATATCGAAGCGATACATGCCGTTTTCTACGTTTTGTAACTTCATGACTGATTTTTAGTGAGGTTAAGAAAGAAAATATAATCAGGTTGCGTTTCAAGGCCCATGTGAGTACCTTACTAGCTTGAAAGCATCAAACAGTAACAGTTGTTCAACAATAGGCCTCGTCATTCCTGTTTTATAGGCACGCTGATAATTTCAATCGCGCATCAAGCCACATTTTATCGCACATCCTTCGGAACTATAAAAAATATATTACAGCTATAACACCATAGAATCAGCGGCTTTTTGGTACGAGATACAAATAAAACACGGCGATAACGCAGCACGACAGGCGATAAAAGTGATATACGTTGTAAAAATCACGCTAGAACCACCGTGTTTGCATAATGTAAGTTTTATTTTGTGGCTTATTGAATATGTTTATGAGTTGTGGTCACAAATGTTGAGTTATGACGTTTGGAGGTGATGGTTACTGGGTATCTGTGGCTGTTGATAGGGTTTGATTAGAGGTCATCAAACTGGGTATCATCCGCTTCTGGAAAAAACCTCCAACTGTCGGATATAGGTTTGCATAATAAGCAGTTCCTCAAAGCTTTGCTATTTTCCGAAGACTTGATCCCAAAGTGTTGGCAGCTCGAATATTTTTCTTTGAAACTTCCTATACTTCTCAATAGATTCATACTTATTGTCTTTCAACTGTAGATTTGATTTTTATTCTCAGATTATGGACTCAATAAACAAATTAGAATCAATAACAATCGCCTTAGCTTCCACTTTTTAAGCTCCCGTCAAAACTAAGCAAATAACATACAATCCAAATCTGCATTTCAAATTCATAATCTTGGTTTACAATTTAATTTTCAGGAACAAGTTGTCGAGCTAAAGAAATCTTCGCTGCAAGGGACGCTCCGATGCCGCGATGTGCCGTCTTGTGATTTGCCAAGCGAATATAAATCTTAATTGCCACATTTTAAGGGCCCTAGTCGCGGTGGTTTTTTGCTGAGGCCCTCCACATGGTGCTAGAGGTGCGGCGTTCTTGAGGTTGGTGTGTGGTACAAGGTAATGCTGCAACAGATTCTGGTACTATTTTATGGTAAGGTTTTTGAAATGGTTTGTATTCCTTCCAAATAACATTAATTATTATGTTCCGGTTTTAAAGATAACATTCATTAGATTTAAAGGACCATTAGACTTTGAACTTGTAATGACTCTCAACACCTACATGAGAACTTAAATAGCATAATGTTAAACATACAAAATTGGATGAAAGACCACAATTTAGAAATTAACTTCTCGAAAACCAAAATAATGCAATTCAGACCTTACCAAAAAAATCCCTTGACTATAAATTTTACGTTTGACGGTATCAAATTAGAATGCGTAGATACTTTCACTTTGTTAGGTCTAGACCTAGATATCCACATGACCTGGAAAGCCCATATACAAAAAATTAAAGCAAAACTAGCTAGTTTTATATATGCATTGCGTGAGCTCAAAAAAACCACAGATTTAAAAACTGCACTATCCACTTACTATGCATACGCATACGCATGGCTTAAGTATGGTATAATTCTTTGGGGAAATAGTGTAGATAGCAACGACTTATTTATCCTCCAGAAAAAATGTATTAGGATAATGGTTTATATTGACAGTGACGTAAGTTGCAGACCGTATTTTAGGAAATTAGACATTCTAACATTGACATCAATTTATATTCTAGAAATCTGTAAATTCGTAAGACAATATCCAAACTTCTACATTCAAATTACAGACCAACCTCGCAGATATGCACCACGTTCACGATTTGAAAACACGCTCGTAATACCACAATCTAGGCTAAAATTACACAGTACAAGTCCTCATGTAACATCAATTAAAATATATAATAAAATACCTAACGACTTAAAAATGGAAACAAACGATAAAATATTTATTACACGTCTTAGAAAACTACTTGTCGATAAATGTTATTATACACTAAATGATTTTTTAATGATGACCTAATGGGATGACTTTATGAATTTGTTAATTTTTTATTTAGACATTTATTTTTATCACTTTTATATTGTGACTTTTGTTTTATTTACCTTTTTTTATTCGACTTTTATTATTATTTATTAATTTTCTTGTAACAATTTAATCTGTGACAATATTATTATTATTTTATTTTATGAATTGTATTTTAAATGACCTTTTATTGTTATGTTATGTATTGATTCCAATTATTAATTCAAGCATGCTACTCTTCTTATTATACTAAATTGTTGTGCCCGACAGGGTCCATGTGAAACATTTAACATTATTAAGATCTTTTATAATACACATGTGAATGCAATAAAGATTTGAATTGAATTGAATTGAATTGAACTTGATCTCATCGTATGTGAGTTGGAGCTTCATCGGTCAATGATAGAATTCAGAAGACGTTTAAATTCTGGTGAAAATGATGTTGAAAAAATAACTACTTACTTGCTCTTAACAGATCATTTGATAGGTATTTGCAAAAGCCCTTTTAAGAAAAGCCAAAAAACAGAAACACAAAATGTAAACTACCTAAAATTACACTCCTTTCTCAAATTAAAACATAAGTACCTAAATGAAATTCTCCCCTCTCAATTATTCTCCGCTCTAAGCTTCTAACTTGTAACACAACATAAGGTGAAAAAGTAAGGTTTCCTGAGACACCGTCGCGGAAAATTTAAGCCTGCATTTATGTTAGTTTATTTTTCGAGTGTTAGGTAATTTCTGCCATGTTTCTTACGCGGCTGAGTTTTTTATTCCAATGGATTTTCTTTGTACCTTACTTATGTGTATGACAAAGTATGTTACATATTACAATCTATCCTGTGTCTTGTTAGACAATGAAGCTGAAATAAACCTGAAAGCTTTGGGTGTTGCTTTTATTCCCGTCGACCTGGTTTTGAGACTAGATTTTAATTATGAAAGCTACAGTAATAGCTAGTGCCTGTCTCGAAACAGACTGGCTGGCGTTCGAGTAGTTTGTAGGTCAATGTGAGAAACAAACATTTGTAAAATAATTGTTATTGTTTGCCTAACCTAGAATCAGTGAGATTCATTACAAAAAGCATTTTTGCTAGGAAACCTTCATAAAGGTCGATACCAATAAAAATGTTTTTGCTATTACTTAAAAAAAAAATATACTAAAATCTCAAGTTTTAAAACTATTCTTATTTTCTTTTAAAACGCCACTCAGGCGTTTGACTTCATTATAACGAAGCACTTCGTAAAAATGTATTCAACAAACCAACAGTCGTAGTATTTCGCTGGCTAAAATTCACATTTCTGACGTGAATTAAGGTGCACGGCGCCAATTAGTCGATTCTCATGGTGAAAATCCGTAAAAAACTCCATAGCAGATGAAGCTATAGAAATTGGAAATACCTAAATGCATTGAAGGCGAATATTTTCCGTTGTCAACGAAATGAAGGTTCTCAAATGACACATTTTCGATAGAACCATATTAATGTGAATACCATAATGCCCAGTAGGTGAAACTTTTTGTTTTCCAAAAGACAGTACCTATATAACAATTCTAAGCAACCTGTCCGGCCTTACATGCAGGTACATTGTCCATCTATCGTACACTAACCCTGCATGGTCTATAGCCGTATTGATTAAGGTGCAGTTCAATTTACACGTGCCCGTAATACCTAGCGGCTTTGTGCGCCACAATGGAGGGTTAACGCGAGCCCGTTTGTCTATGTTTGTGACGTCATTTCATAGTTGTTGATGGCGCAAAAACTATGGAGTTTGGAGGGTTAGGTTTGAATGTGTTTTGTGGTTGCTGTGGATAGTAAAAAAACATCTTCAAAACGCTATTATCATGATGGACATGTTTTAAGTTTCTTCTCTAAAATTAATCATCATCATCAGCCTACAGCAGTCCACTGCTTTACATAGGCCTCTCCTATTGCACGCCATTCAACTCGATTTTTGGCAACTCTCATCCAGCTGCTACCAGCTATCCTGCAAAGATCGTCGCTCCACCTAGCCTGAGGGCGTCCTACCTTACGTTTGTAGATTTGCGGTCTCCACTCAAGAATACGTCTACCCCAACGGTAATCAGTTCTACGGCTAATATGGCCGGCCCATTGCCACTTCGGCTTGCTTATTCTGTGACCTATGTCAACAACTATGGTTCTCTGACGGATCACCTCGTTGCGGATTCGATCCCACAGAGACACGCACAGCTCTAAAATGAATGAATAAGGTACTTTCATTGAAAAAGGTGAAAATTCGGGAGATTTCGTAATATCCGCGTGAGTAAAGTCGTAAACAATAATAATAACATGAAGGTGTAACACAAAAGTTATGGTATGAGTATAGGACCTGCGGGTGTCGTAAAATGTGACTGAACGACCGCGTTATAATGATGGCCGACAAAGTCCTCGCGTTTACTTCTTCTATTCTCGTATCAGGTCGTCTTAAACTATAGGTACGAGAGTAGTTCGTGTGCTGGTAAACAGATTACTTGAAGACCCAATCAAAAGTTTTGTTTTTAGTGATAAACGTTTAATTCAATAGCGATCAAATCACTTATGAAAATTATATACAACTCAAACCATAATTCCAAATTAAACCCAATAACTCTACCACTTTCAAAGCGTAGCATTCATTTCCATATTTTCACGAAATCACCAAGTAAATGGAATGTCAACTGTAGTCTCGACAATTCGTCGTCCGAACTAACAACGTTTTGTCGCTTCGCAAATTGCTCGCCTGCAACATAATACCTTTGCGTCCTTCATAATAAAACAGCCTTCCCTAATTAATATTCAGCAACAGCACCGTTTCTTGAATAAATTAAACTTTTTTATGGAAAATAAGAGACTCTTACTTATTAGTCATGACATTAAGTTAGCATAAAGTAATGTTAATTAAGCATTTGTCTGTTAAATGACATTAAGAGGGTTAAATGTTCTACAAGGTTTGTAGACAAAAGTATAATTTTTTATTCAGTTTTTTATGCTAGGTAGGTAACTAGGTTTCTCTCCGATATTAAAGACTAGTCTAAAGTATAAAAGTCACCCTCGGGTGACCTTTATAATTTACACAATGTTTGAAATTCATGGCTACTTACATAATTAGGTATTTGGAAATCTGGATTTCAACTGAGATATTAATATGGTAAAATCTATTATATATTACACACATAATTATTATTATCCCAGAAAGAAAATTTTTAATTGTGTGACAAAGAAAATTTTAGATTTACTCACATATGCTCCGGCTGCGATGGTCAGCTGTCATCAATATGGATTAGTGAAACGGAAACGAAATTAGATATCTGAAATGGCGGCAAAATATGGAACAAAAACACAAAAATGCAAAGGTACATCCGATATTTTTATTATGTTTTTACGAAAACTAAGCTTTACTGTTCTTTATATTATGTTATTCTAATAAAGGCAACGTTTCTCTGTTTGGCCGTATAGCATAGTCAGCTTATCATTTTCCCACAGCTGGGATACAAGCCTCCTCTCTTCGAGAGGGAGTGGGCCGTAATCTACCACGCAGGCCCAGTGCGGATTGGTAGATGTCACACGTCTTCGATTTTTTTGTTCTAGGACATGACGGTTTCCTCACGATGTTTTCCTTCACCGTTTTGAGAGTATTAATATTCAAATTATTTACACAAAGTAAAGCGCCTATCTGGGTTCGAACCTACGACCTTAAATTCGTAAGTCGGTCTCCGGGCCGTATGGTACGTTAATCAATCGACATACGTATTACCTACATAGTTAATGAAGTACACGTACTAATTAAATAGATAAGTTTGTTCTTTAGTTAGTAATACTTCGGACACGGGTAGACTTTAACCGACTTCAAAAAGGAGGAATGCGAATGTTTTTTAAACATATTTTTTTCGTATCAATACAGTCTCCCGACACATTTTCAATGTATTGGAGTTTAAAAAGCCGCATCCTCCTCGCAGTGACAAGATGCTGGCTGCGCGCCAAGGAAGCCAAATCTTAAATCCTTAAACAAGTCTAGTTCAGTAGAACCTCTCGGAATAGTGCTGTTCCTGGAGAATTTTCAATATTCTATTACGTGATAGTGATGCGGAAATTCCTGTTTGAATATGGTTATGGTCTTTAATCTTTTGCAGGTTATAAAAGATAATGATAGAAGAGAATAGAGATAGATAAATATTGAACTTTTGAGAATGAAACTTGAAAAAACATAACCCTATCTTTGCTATCTGGCAGTTGGCTAATATATCACTAATGGGTTCATTTATATAAGTTGCTTAAAGTAAAGAGACGTTTAAACGTCAAAAACAGTAAATATGCATAAAGCAACGTTTATAAATAAGTAAACCTCCACATTATGATAAATGATTCAACATTTCCTATTCGATTTCCTCTGAGAAGAAACGTTGAAACATTCTCGAAGGCATTATGCGTCTATTTTTAAATATAAACAAATAATTTGTATCTATGTACTTTCAGAAGTTAATTTTATTATGATCTTGTGTAAATAGAAAGCTAAGAAAAGCACCGTTGCATTTTGCAAATTACCAATGTGTTTGATAACTAATTTGGCTTATTTTAATTTTATCTTCCCCGTAACTATTCAGTATATAATTTGCTGTCTCCTATAAACATACTCCCTACGCTACGTTAAAAATACATACTTTTCAGAAACCCATTAAAATTGAAATAATTAAAACACATTTTGCAGAAAGCAGAAGTCCCGTGTTCATTATTTTTATGCCAAATAAGAGAGCTTCATTCAACGCCTTTCGCTCAACATAAAGGGATGTGACTTGTTAACGAAAAATAAAGAAAAAACTATTTGCTTGCCATTTCACAGCGGGAACTAGTATTTTCTTTAACTGTGTGAAGTGAAATGTTGCGAAACCTTGACTTTTGAGAATTTATGATGATGTAATAAGAAACAATTAGGTTTTTTGTAGAATATTTGAATGAAAGCCTCGTGCATATTTTACATACGCTAAGTGCAGATATATAATTCAAAGTCAAATAATTTATATCAACTAAGCGCATAAAAGGCACTTCTGAACGTCAAAAATTACAATATTATAGAATTGATTCTAGTCGCCCCTTCCAAAGGGTAGTTTTCGTATGGAGAAGAATGCGGGCAAGAAATTCCACCGTTACTCTTTTAAAATGTTTTACAAAGTTTTGTATACAATCATTAATGTGAAACCGATGCACCTAGAATAAAATTACTCTACCACAAAAGGTAAAAAGAATTTTAAATAAAGCAAAGACAGGTAAATCAATTACGTGATAGATGCTTACAAATATTGTATAAAAGTAGATATTTTTTTCTAGAATTTTAACAAGACAGTGTGTGACTTACAGTAGTCACAGAATGTACTCGTAAAAAACAATGTCATTAAAATAAAAATAAAAATATGCAATTAAATTAGCAATCACAATTTAAATTCTCGTTTCATCATTGCGGCATAACTCCCAGGTTTAAGGGTTTCAGTGTCAAATGCTAGAGAAAGGTTAAACTGCAATTTTGGGGTTGCTGTCAATCCATGGGTGTTGCAGATGTCATAGATGGTGGTCACCATTTTGTATCACTTGACATGTAGGCTCGTTTCGCAACTAATTACGAGAAGAAGAACGTCATAATAATCTACTTAGCCTTTTCCCAACCATAAAGGGATCGACTTCCAACCGGATGCTTTGATCCGGATGATGCTGTATACCAGTATCTTATATGGAGTGACTACCTATCTGAGCTGACCCGTTACTGGGCAACACGATAAACCTTAGTAAGGCTGGTTGTCAGACTGAGTAGGTACCTTTAAAACTGCAAAAAAAAGTTTAAAAACTAAAACCCGACTACTAAAAAGGATGAAACAAGAAAGTACCTTCCCGTGATCGCATGCCGCTGTCCAACATATTGTAAGCTATGGATATGCATAAAGCAACGTATGGATATGAAGATATGCGACCACGGGAATGTACTTTCTTGTTTCATCCTTTTCAGTAGTCGCGCGGGTTTTAGTTTTTAAACTTATTTTTTATTTAATTATTTCGGGGCTTATTTCAGTAATATTTATATTTTTGAAATTTACTAATTTAGCCCTTTCATTTGATACCCAACATGGCATGATTAAAAAAAATATTTATTAGAACATGATTTTATGTCAGCTAGAGGGCGCCATATTCAATTTAATGTGACGTCACATTAAATTTAGCCTATAACCAGCGAACAATTGAGACGCTTCCAACGATACCTCACTTGTCTAATTGTGACAAGTAGTTCAGAAGTTATGAGGGAACAGATGAACATACATACATACTTACATACATACATACCGGTCAAAATCATAACCCTGCTTATTGCTTCGCCGTAGTTGGATAAAAATCAAGATAGTTGGAACTAACGGCTTAAAGTACTATCCGAGGCATGGACCGACTTCAGCATGCTCAACCTTGAAAAACAACCTGCGGCTCATTACAGAAATAACGAAAATGCAATAATTAGACAGTAATAGGTCTTCATTGTCAATGTAATAGTTTGGAAGTTACGTTATTCCTTACGATCACGCTACAAATTAAATTGTATGAATGCCTGTATGTTTTATAATCCCTTTGCACGGCTGCTTACTCCGTTAAGGATTACGAACTGTTCCATATATACCTACGTACAAATACCATGAATTACTTTACGATTAATTATAGAGTGTAACATTCCATTTCTTATGTCTTTGCACTTGAGACAGCAGACGTGCTCATTAACATTAATCATGCCTCATGTGACGTCACTCACGTAATGATGACGTTGCACACTCATACGCGAATTATTTGTTGTCTATGTACTTTGTAGGACCATTCTTTGAAGAATGTTTTCATGTGTGGGCCCTATTACAGAGAAACTTTATGGTTTTTATGGAAAACTAGCAGCACCCTGCAGTTTCACTCGCATAAGTTTCGATCCCGTGATAATATCGGGATGAAAACTATCCTACGTCATTTCCGGGACTCAAAATATCTGTATACCAAATTTCATCTAAATCGGTTCAGCGGTTAAGCGTGAAGAGGTAACAGACAGACAGACGACAGACACACTTTCGCATTTATTATATTAGTATGGATAATATACCTAAACCCAACGGTATAGGTATTTTGCTCTAAGCCAAACGTTTTAAGGTTTTCTTAAAAAACATTGTTCAACGCCAAGAAAAGAAAGAAAATATTGAAAAGTTAGGCTTAGAGCAAAATTAGTATAAAATTAGATTTCGTATGTTTCTATAAGTCCATACTCAAAACTCAATCAAACATTGCATTCCACAATGTGTACTTAAGTGGTAACTTAAAAACGAATAGCTATAAAATAAACATAACATCAATTTATTCTGCTATTTATTAATTTATTTTGTTATTTTAATTACTGCGTTTTATTTCCATAGGTTTTGTTTGTTTCAAATCAAATCAAAATATTTTATTTCACACAAACCGACATGGGCACTTATGAAACGTCAAAAGCTAGGGGCACGGTTCCAATTGGTCGTTTCCTATGGAGAAGAACCGGCAAGAAACTCCACGCTTACTCTTTTAAAAATAATTGGCTTTTACAATGTTTTCAAATTACAGTATCGGAACAGCGGAGGCCTGTCAACAAGTACCCGGTACTTGATAAAATAAAAAATTGTCTATAAATCTAAGGTCTACAAAGTCCTCACATTTACAAAATAATCTATCAAAAAGATAAATAAAATTTAAAAACCTATTAAAACCAAATGGTATGATTGCCAACCACTAATAAAGAGGTGAAAACGAGGACAGGAGAGGTTTATACTTATGAAGGCTCAATCTGTTCCCGAATTTCTTAAACATCCACAATAAGCTCTACGTCTAAAATACTAAAACCAGTACTACTGATAAATAATAAGTTTATTTGTACATAAAAACAACAACACAGTAGATAGCATATATGGAAGCAGTAGGTTGATCGACCTCACAAACTGTAGTCTGTTTAACCACAGATTTCAAGAGTAAAGGGGTTAAACGAGTTAGTTTACAGCGCGAAAAGGTAAACAGGTTACTTGTCGGTTAACGGTCGCGGTTAAATCACTACGCTGTTAAACGTAGTTTAACGAACTTAACATGAGGTTACGAGCTACGTGATTATTATGACGGACTTATTTAAGTTTAGAAACAACAACAGCACGCCTGTATTATATTCGGCGCAAGGGTAAGCAGTGGCGTTAATTTCGTTATGTTATAAGTCCAGTCTCATATAATAGAAGGCAAGCCTATTAACCGTGCAAAAATTCAGATTACAGTCCCCAAACTGCTACACAGAATTTCCTGACGGAAAACCCAATAAATTCTTACCGACTTGGGGAATGAACTCGAACTCAAAGCATTTATTTCAATTAAACCATGTACAGGCACTTTTGAATTGTCAAAATTAAATAGTCGGTCAGTTAGTCAGAAAGTTGAAGCTAGTTGCCCATTCCAAAACGTAGATCTCTATGGAGAAGAACGGGCAAGAAACTCCATGGACACTCTTTTAAATCAAGATTTTAAAAAATCCTGGGTATATTATTTTTGTTGCTTCTATTATGTGAGAACAATGTAAAAAAAACACACAAATGAAGAAACAATTCAAAATAGAAGAGATGACCAGCACCATCCAGCTCAACCAGGGAACTCGGGACCCGCCACGTTTAAATAATAACATACATACGAAACAACATACATACATATTGCAGCATTAGTAGTTACTGCATGATGATTATTTTCGCCATTCGTCCTTCTTCAACATTATAATCAACCTCTTTTTGTATTGGCCCTATCAAAAACCTTTATTTTTATTATAATTTTGAAATAATTTCTTTTACGTGACATGAGATTTTTTCCTGGTGACATACTTCACTTGTCTATATAGTCTCCCATACGACGTCCGGAATTTTTTATTGATTGAGAAAGAAACACCAAAATTTATTAAGTAAATCTACAAATCATAATTTATTGGATCGTGCATGTCCATCTTGCTGTTAATTATTTGATTCGGGGTTTCCCCACTCCTTGACGGAAGACTACCTATTATTCCTATTGACTGGATTGAATCCTATTGACTGAAGTCCGAATTTTCTGCGAGCCGATTTATTCGGCTCCATCCACCCACCTACATATTAACATTTATCTGCGGCTCTGCGCTGCGCTGCACTGCATTTCATCGGACATCCTCTTCGTGTAATATCTCAGAAGTCAGCAAGTGAGGTATTGGAACAACTGGCAGAGCTTCTACGTCACCGCGAAGGTTTTGGACAAGATATGGCAGATTTTTTTTCCGTAGTAGATTTAGCCTTTCTTATTTTAAAATCTGTTAATTTTAAATATTTAAATATCGCGTTATTTAAAACTTTGAATACACTTAGTCGTACCTATTCTCAACAAAAGTTACGTCTTCGTTTTACGGATCTGGTTGCAACCGACTCATAACACGTCACGTAGCATTATCTATCACCTTTTTAAAAATTATTTTATAAGGTACACACTCCTAAGTTATTTCATAGTTAACTTTTAATAAGCCCCGTCGCGTTGTATTGAAAACCTAAATTTTATATTTTTTGATACTAACCACTAAATGTAAAATGTTATGCAATAGTTTCTGATTAACCCATGTGACAAGTTTTCATATTTAGTTTTTCTTTTTTTGTATTTTTATATTTTTTCCCAATTGTGATTTCGATTTTTTTTATTCAAAAAATTAAACGTGTTTGTCGGTGAAGTGTCTTTCTGTTTCATTTCGCTACAATATGTAACATACAAAAATAGATCTCGTTGGTCTAGTGGTCGCAAGCGCTACTCCTGAGCATGAGGTCCGTTCGATTCCCAGGCCGGGAAAAGTGAAAATAGGTTTTTCCATTAGGAATTTATAAAGATTAATAAAGATTTTTTCTACTCTTCTTTATTGTACACATTGTTATAAAAACAAAGTTACAACACTATAAGAACAGTTTATGTAAAATGGTATCATAGTTCACCTAAAAAAAATCTGTAAAGGCATGACTTAAAAACCGAAGGTAATACCCCAAAACGTTGCCGGCATCTCGACCTAACAATCAGTCAACGTCATATCGTGAGATAAAATGCCATTTTGTATCATCCTCTTTATATTTATCTCCTCTTAGGTATTGCCACACACTTAACTCGATTATTTAAAGCCTCGCCAGCTTTATTTAATGGCTTTATCTTACGATGTTCGTTTATTTTGTGGGTGGTTTCCGCTGGGGGGAACGAAGTTGTTGATCTTCGGTTTCACGCGCAAGTATTAAAAGTAAATATGTTGAAAAACATTTTAATTTAATTTATTTTTGGAGTATTTATTATATTACAAAATTTAATTTAATTACTTAAACTAATTAAATTAAATAATGGAAATAGGTGCACGCACCCTTCGCACCTCGTTAGATAAAAATGACAATGTAGAGACGGTACAGTCCCAAATGAACGGAAAATGAATAAGGGATGGTTGTTTCAAACGGTTGATTAACGTTACATATCTAAGTCATACATAAGTATGTCAAGGCCTTAATTTTGTGAAACAATGCTTTTTTTTTGGTTTGACTATAGTTAGCGCCATTTTTGACGTATACGCGTGCATCAAGTGGACGTGAAACAACCCACCCTTACAGGTTAACTGCACTCAAAAAAAGAGCATTGTCTCATTGCCAAACAATTTAATTATGCCAAGAAACTAATAAAAAGTCAAGTGTAATTGGACTTTTTCCATTTATTACAGATACAGCGTAAGATTACCTTTAGCCTATGTGGTGCCTCATGCAACCTCCGCGAGACCGTTAAAAGTTAATAGCAAGTATTACGAGACAAACATTAATTTGTATTGGAAATAGCAGAAAAAACTTGAGAAAGTCAGATTAGCTGACAAGCATATGACACAAGATGAAAAATGTAATAAAAACGGAGAACGGTATTAAAAATAATTATCGAAGTTACCTATATGACAAACTGTTGTTTGTTTAATTTACCCATCCCGGTACCGTGAGCTCGTAAAGAGCTCACAGTTTCTACTACAGGGACGGGAACACCCAAATACTCCGAAATATTTTACTCCGAATTTCGATGTTCCGATTTTCAAAAGTCCGAATTTCATAATACCTAAGAATCATAATGTCTATTATTAAATATCACGAAATTTATTTTACCGAAAGTCATAAATGCGACTTGTTTGTTTTCCGATTTTCATATATTCGAAGAATGAAATGCTCGATGGGTTCTCGGTCCGAAAAACGACATTCCGATTTTCAATACTCCGAATTATTTCCGTTACCGTTAGCACCCGAACTCAACGAACGTAATAGACGACGTAGGATGCAAGAGCGAGCGAATGGCACTCCGAGGTTCGGTTTGGTTAGGTTACTTTAAACCCTGTACACACGAAGCGGGGCTCCGTCGACATAGGATGCAAGAACGAGCAAAGGGCACCCCGAGGTTCGGTTTGGTTAGGTTACTTTAAACCCTTTACACAGAAATAGGGGCCCCGCGAAGCGGGGCTCCGTCGACATAGGATGCAAGAACGAGCGAAGGGCACCCCGAGGTTCGGTTTGCTTAGGTTACTTTAAACCCTTTACACAGAAATAGGGGCTCTATTGTTGGTTTTGTGCCATCTATATTCTTACAATTGGAAATATGTGTTTATTTGTCTTGCTATTCAGTTTTACAAACCGTTATTATTTCGGAATTCTAATTAATCGGTATTTTCATAATCGGAATTCGTATTCTTGATGTTTCGAATTATCATTAAGTCGGACTTTTTGTTATTCGATCTATTGAAACTCGGTATTTTGAGAATAGTAATTATAAACGTTAGGGATATTGAAATTTCGGAATTATTAAAATAGGATGAATGATAAATCGGAGTTGTTATAAAAGGAATGTTGAACCATTCGGAATTATGAAAATCGGTATTTTGAAATTCTTATTTGTGATATTCGGACTAAAGTTTTTCGTATTATTGTAGTGTACCCTACAGGGACACCAATAATGTTCCCACTGCTGGGACACAGGCCTCCTCTCGGTGAGAGGGAGTGGGCCGTAATCCACAACGCGGGCCCAGTGCGGGTTGGCAGATGTCACATGTCTTCGAATTTTTGGTTCTAGGACATGCCGGTTTCCTCACGATATTTTCCTTTACCGCTTAAGAAAAATGGTGATGAAATAATTTACACAAAGTAAAGCCTGTCTGGGTTCGAACCTACGACCCGTAAGTCGCGGCCGTTACCACTTGGCCACCACTGCTCTCACAGGGACACCTGTCCCTAACCTTTCCGGAAAAACTGGCGTACATTATGTGTGTATGTTTGTTAAAGCACAATTGCGACATTCAAAAACCGAACCAACCTAACAGACAATATCTGTTTCACCCGACACAGTACCACGCACCCTTCACCCTTTACAAATCCCTTAATCCTCACAATACTTCATTATTAATGAACAGCAAAAACAGGCGAGTTTTAACGCCGCTTAATAAATGAATGTAATGTGAAAGTACAGATGATCTATCAACGTCTTCTCAAGATAAAATGACGTCACACGAATTAGATTTATTATTGTCTTAGGTTAACTGAAGTGTGTCATGCGTTCTTAAAGGTTTTCCGACGGTTGATTTATTGTACGTGGTTATTATGAAAGTAGAGTTGTCATATATTAACTGAGCGAAATAGGAGGTTAGCTCAGCTTTGAATAATTATGCCAAGATGAACCAATGCACATAACAGTTCCTTATTATCATTCCAAGCTCCTTGTGACAGATCACACAAAATACCGCATCTAAAGGTCACAGCACACGTATCAAATCGGAAAGGGATCGGCAGCGTATCGCCTATCGCCTCGCCGTCAAACATGCGTCAACCTAACGTAAGCACGTAACCAAAGCAGATCAGAAGCTTCGATACGTCGACTCGGCTACTGCTAGGCGACGCCGCGCTTAGGGATCGCCGACCGCTGGTTGATGGTGCAGCAGGCATGCTGGAGGGGTGAGAGGGGCAAGGGTGGACGAAGAGACGTAACCTCGGGTACGGAGAGACGTAAGCGCGGGGACGACGAGCCGTAAGCGCGGGGACGACGAGCCGTAAGCGCGGGGACGACGAGCCGTAACGCACCGCACTGCGGTTCTTGAGCTTGTCCCGAGACGAGGCGATTACGTTACGATTCCGATTAGTGTGCGTTGCAGTAAGGTGTTTCATAGAAAGAATACTGAACGGCTCGAGTTGATAAGGTGCCGATCCCTTTCCGGTTTGATACGTGTGCTATGACCTTAAATCGGTGAATTAATTTATGGTTTAGAAGAAAACAAAGTCAAGGTAGACCCAAGAACAAAGGTTTATGAAATAAATAATACCTTCCCGCAAAAACCGAACTGCTTAACGATATAATTGCAAAATTGGCCAAGGAAACACAAACTGTTTATTTCTTAACTAGGAAGAATCACATTACATAGAAGCGAAAACAGTCAGCCAATCTAGTCCCATCCCAGCAACAAGTGCACAGTTAAAACTGCATGCTTCTAAAATATCATTACCTACATTTCATGTAATCCTTTCATATTCCCACAACTCGTTCGTCACACACACAGTGCCGACATACAACTGAGGTGACTAGCGCGCGCTTTAATTGTGCGAATATTACCACTTGGCGGCCCGCGCGAGTTCAGGCTTGTGACGAAGGGACGGTGCACACTGTGTCATATGTGACTGGGTACCATTGACTGGTAGGTTGTGAAATAAAATGTAACCAGCTGTGTTTATTTACTGATGCTTCGTTGGCGAGAGAGTAGGTATGGGCATTTTTTGGAGTCTGTACTAAATTCTTGTCAGACGGTGCATTTAATTTCAAGGATAATTCAGGGATTATCATAATCTCAATAGGCTATAGCCAGGTACAACTCCAAATAATTTGGTTTCTCTGTATCTATAACGTTTTAAAATCCCAGCTGTTATCACTTAGTTCTCTTATCTTCTTGGTGGTAAAAGTATCAAAAACAGATACAAAAAATTAAAGACTTGTCACCTCCTCTATGCTTGTCTCAAACAATATACATAAATTTTCCTATTTGTTTGAGGAAACTGGAACTTTAAATGGGTACAACATTAAACCCACGTTGAGCTCTCAGCTTTAAACCAGAACGTTGAAATGAAACAAAATTTGGGCGGTAGTAAAAACTGCAAAAAGGCCGGCGGCGCGTGTTGAAGTGGTCGACTGTGGCACTGCGCTCTGTATTGTTTCTGCGTAATAATGCCAAGCTGCTGATTTAAACCACCGCGGATTGCATGTGTCGCGGTCTGTCGCGTTTGTCTGTCAACGTTGTTTAGTAGAACGCTATTTTTCTCGCAGCATTATACGGGAAAGGTGGTTCGTACCATTAACGGCAAATGTGAAATTGGTTGTTAGCTTTTCCACATTCATCATGTAGCTACTTTTGGCAAAAACGCCCGAGGCTACTTCTTTTGAATGATCTGGGCGAAATAATTCTTAGCCCAACATTATCGCCCCAGATAGCAGTACATATTATGCAGCTGCAAACTTGCCCAAATACACACACTGTTTCCAAAAAACAAGTGACAACCAAAAAAGCGCAGCTACCTACCGTTTGAAATGATAATGAAGTATCATTAAAATATATTCAAGCACCTTACGAACTCTTTGAAGATTAGTTTCGGAGTCATCAGTAATAGCCGCGTCGCTCCGTCTTCAATGCAAATCGCGAATCGATTTTGCCCCTGCCAATCGGTATTCGGAGAATTTAACACTTTTGAATTCATAAGCGCGAGATGGAAAAGTTTTTGCGGGTCTCCTGGTTTGTCAAATAACTTGTTATTACTTCGAAGCCGGCGAGTAAGTTCTTTTAAAAGAGTATTTTCCTTTAGGACCGAATGGCAAACGGTATCAATGTTGGGTGCAGTGATTTGATCAAAGCTTTTTGTAATAGTATCACGTTATGAGAACCCTGGGATTCTGAGATGGCGTTAAAACTTGGGAATCTTGTTTGCTAACAAGTCTAGAATGATGAAGAACTTCAATTTGTTACTAAACTTGAGGCCCTGAAATGGTAACTAGGTAGGTCTAGGTATCTATTAATTAATTCGCATAATACACTAACTTGATGATAAAATCAATTGTTTTATCGGCAATTGAAGTAATCAAGACTGAATTTTCTCAAATAATTGTATATCAAACAAATAAAAAGCATGAACACATCTGTCTGCAACCTTTCCAAAAGCCCTTTGAGTCATTATATTCCTAATGGCATTATAATAATTTAAGTGTAGGAAAAATATTTAAAATTCTGCGTCAGTTCTCGTCTGTCACGTTCGGGATCGGGTTAAAATTCAACAGTTTTCGCCTTTTCCGTAATTTATTCAAATAAATTTTGGACATGCGACGCGACGGGAAAATGGCCTGTTTAGGCACGTCAGGAGAACCCGTTTTGTATTTAAATTGTACCGTCATTATAAACGTACTAATGGAAGATCAACACATCTTTCCTTGTAAACATTCATTTGTTTGTAGTTATGAAGGAGCGGGAATTTTTTTATTTATTTGTAATGTTTATGGGTTTCTGAAGAATATTCTCATTTCATTGTTAATCTTTTGCGTATAAGCGGTACAGATAAATTGAGATTGAAAATATTAAAAAAAAAACATTCCTTTTCGAATAAAAGACTGTTAGGTACACATCATATATCTAGGTACATACAAAGAATAGATTATATAATGTCTTGAAAAAAGGCATAAAACATACGTACGTACATTGGTTGCCTGATAATTAAGAATGATGGATCAGAAGCCGTAAAATTATACTTCTTAAGTGAGCTGGTGAAAACTCACCGAGCAGCCGATGTTAATAGCAAGAAAACAAGCGGAATGGAGTAATTTACTAGTTACGGTAGTGAATTATCTAATATCCTGCATTACTTGAGTCGAAAATTAGAACAGCAAAAACTCAAGCGTGCCTAATAAAGTTACTCAAATTTGATCTAAAATAATGTCATATAAATCAATCTGTGCTTCAGTGGACTCCGTTCTACCAATTAATTCCATAATTACTTACATTATCTTGTCTTTGTCTAAGTCGCGTTCCACTCCCGAACACATCTAATTTTTCCAACATTCGCCGTCTCTTTCTAACAAGTTTCGTCACTCGTTACGTTAGTAGAGTAGCAACGCGCGTGCGCAATGCGACTGCGCGTCATCACGCAAGGCCAACCGCCAACCGGCGAACTGTCAAATAAGATAAACACTTCAAGTTGTTAACACAAGTAGTAACAGTGTTTTGTTTTATCAACCTATAAATATATCGACAAAATGGTCTTTGAAATGTGTACTGTATTTCATAAGTGAAGTGTAGAAGCAGTTTGAATTTTGAATTTACCCAGTGTTTCTATAATGTCTATGACATAACCTCTTCCGGATCTATTTATCAATTCTACAAAGAAAATTAAACTTTATTGCCCAGTGATTACGGACTATAATTATCAAGATGAAGTGCGGCAAAAGAATAGTCTTATTTACGCTATTCGCGATGAATCTAGTGGATCAGCCGGCACCCGAAGTAACAATCGAGCAAGGGATTTTGAGCGGTAAAATTAGTACGGATGGGTCGTTTTTTGAATACGTTGGAATACCTTACGCGACAACCAACAGCAGCACAAGTGTTGGCGATCGCCGCGCTACCACTTGAAAAAGTTGAGAGTGACCTCATCGGAGCGGCATGGTGGTCCACGGCGGCGAGCCGAAATGAGTGCGCTGCTTTATCCTGAGCCGCCAGACTAAACATCGATAAGATAGGGTCCAAATTCAGCATGGGAATATAAACAAGAGCAGCGTTGCGTTGCGACTATTGTTAGATTAAGATTTTATAGAGTACTTTTCCGCAGACCTTTGTAAGAGGCAGTCGATCCATGTTTTTAACCTATGTCTTTATTATATTGAGTAAAAGTATTATAGTATATTGTTAAACTATAAAGTGGTTTCAATTAAAGTTAGTGATATAAGCACACATTAAGCTAATATCAGAAGTGTAACGCGATACCCACACCACACCACACACAGCTATGGGTAAACAAAGTAAGCGTAATAAACGCCTAAAACTTAAAAAACGCACTCGTTCAAGCTCAAGTTCTAGCAGCAGTAGTAGTGCCAGGACTCCGTCACCTTCGCCGAAACACAGGAAACAGGTATCACGTAAGGCTGATACCTCAACTGTGAGTACAAATAATAACAATTTGAATAACATAATACCCGAATTCGATCCGCTGAGAGATGATGTGAACGCTTGGCTTAGTATTATAAGGTCCTACGCTCAAACTTTTACATGGACTGATGAAATGACCCGTTATCAAGCTCTCAACAAATTAAAGGGTTCCGCAAAAGTGTGGTATGACTCACTGTTACGATCGGATAGTCATTGGCCTGCGTGGAAATGGAAGGACTGGACTCGTAAGTTGGCTTCCAGTTTTCAAATCCGTCGGAATATGTACGATCTTTTAAAAGATATTATTAACAAAAAGCCGTTAGAAAATCAGTCTCTTTACGAGTTTTATTTTGAACAAAAATGTAAAATAGATCGTTTATCTTTGGGATTTTCGGAACAGGATATTATTTCTATTATTGTCGGCAATATAGGGGACAGCGGTATAGGCGCATCGATTGAAGCGAATAATTTTGTGGCATGCGACAGTTTAGCTAGTTTCCTACATGGTCGAACGTATACATCAAAGAGCGCGAAACAGTTAGGCACAAACACACGCGACGGTCAGACGAAACTAACCAGTCAGAATCAGATGTCTGCTACCACGACATCAGAGGCTATGTCCTCAGCGAAAGTAGTAGGTCAAGCCGCTTCTGCTACCAATAATCAAGACGTGGACCAGGCACAGGGTCGGAAGCAGATCAAGTGTTATCTGTGCGGTGGTAATCATAAACGAAGTCAGTGTGATGCAAATAAATGTGATTATTGTGGCAGGCGAGGTCATTTAGAATCGACATGCTACCATAAAAAGAACTTGGTTAAACCAGAGACTCAAGAAACAAAATGTGTCTCGTAATCATTTATTTGGAATAGGTATAATTTTAAATAAGTTTTAAATACATAGGTAGTCAGTCAACCCATGACCCGCGAAATAAATTTGTGAAAACAATTAAGTATTATTAATCTGCATCAAGAAGCATTCATTGGTACGGGAAGCAGTTGTTCATTAATTTCTGAATTGTTTGTTAGAAAATATTCAATGGAAAACATCCAGTTTATTTGCAAGGTTTCTCAAAAGAAAGTTCTAAATTTGTAACTCACAAAATAACGGCTGATCTGAAAGTCGATTCGGTGTGTCTGACTCAGGTTGATTTCTATGTAATCGACAACCTGGCAGATTGTAAAATATTAATAAGAAGAAACGTGGCGGTCTGACGATATTCGCGAGTGGGTGACATATTCGAGTAGTATAGTGAGTATGCGAATACATTTACAGTATTTTAACACAATAGTATTATTTTGGGTCTGATAAAGATTCCCATCAGAATGAATTAATAACAGTTTTTCGAAAATCGCTTCAGAATTTCCGATTATACCTAGTCGAATCATCTTTAAAAAAAAAAATAGATTATTCCCCGGATTGCGCATTGGGTTTTGTTCACACAAGATAATGTCAATAACGGAAGCGGATTGGTTGCTTTCGGTAGAACTACAAGATCGAGTTACAACGTATTCGAGCAATTGTAGAATCAGGAGAGGCCGAAGAAAATAAAGATATTTTTAACAAATATGTTGTCCTAGGTGACAAAGTAGAACAACCTGAGGTCGATGGTGGGTGGTCTCAAAGAAATGCATTTGTCGAATAATTAAATGTAACTATGACGACCTCGGGCATTTCTCTGTTAATAAAACAGTAGAGCGAGTAAACCATCGGTATTGGTTTCCTAGAATGCGACATATCATAAAGAAATATATTAAAAACTGCATAAATTGAATATATTTTAAGAATAAAGGCGGTCCAAAGGAAGGAGAGTTATACCCGTTGCCGAAGTACGCACAGTATTGTACGAATAGAAACATACGTTTACGCACTATTGCAACCGCTATGCTTCACTCTAATGGCCAGGTTGAGCGTTTAAACAAAACTATTCTAGAAGCACTAAAAGCTATAGGTTCTAACGATACAGACGATAGGTGGGATCAGTACATTAAAGCCTTACAACAAGGTATTTATAAAGAGCACAGTTCACAAGACAACAAAAACTATTCCTAGTGAAGTTTTTCTCGGATACAGATTACGCACTGATAGTGATAGTTTGGCTCCGGAGATTGGGAACGGGCATAGGTTGAATGTAACCGAATTGCGTGAGAGGACAGAGACAAATATTAAGTCCAATGCGGAATCACAAAAACAGCGATTTGATAAAGTTGTTACCTGTTTACAAAGGCCCCTTTCAAGTGAAGAAGGGGGGTATGATAGATATGTGGTGACGGATGTAAAAGGCAGTGAAAGAAGTATACAGGTATAAGTATACATATACCGCTGCTGAGACCATGAAACCATAGATACATATTGATGATTGGGAGATGAATTATTGATGAACATTATGTTCTAACTTAGACCATTTCTGCCCGTGTTGGCGATGAAGGTAATTTGAAATTTATCGTAAGCGTATGTGCGAGTCAAGATAAAATGCTTCAAGTAATTATAAATGTTCCATATCGTAAATTACACATTAAAGGCCGAGTGGTAGGTTCAAATGGAGAACGAACTTGGAACGCTCAAGTGTGGAAAGTCCCTTTGAGTGCAAGTGGTTCTGGGATGAACTTGGTACGCTTAAGTGTGGCTAAAGGCCCTTTGAGTGCAAGTCGAAAGGAGACAAACTTGGTACGCTTAAGTGAGGTTATAGGCCCTTTAAGTGCAAGTTGTCAAACCCGATCGTTAATAAAATGTGGCTTTTAAGCGCATATGATCTATCATTGTTGAAGCCTACCCTCGGATACACAGTTGAAATAATGTGTAATGAAAGATGACAGTTATAATCGAGAACATTCGATAGGTATACAATCAATGCATGTGCAACTGATAAATGATTAATAATTTGTGTTTCAGCATTTTATCTGAACTCGTGTGGTACCTGATGGGACAGGCACCTTGTAGGACGGCCGTGTTGGCGATCGCCGCGCTACCACTTGAAAAAGTTGAGAGTGACCTCATCGGAGCGGCATGGTGGTCCACGGCGGCGAGCCGAAATGAGTGCGCTGCTTTATCCTGAGCCGCCAGACTAAACATCGATAAGATAGGGTCCAAATTCAGCATGGGAATATAAACAAGAGCAGCGTTGCGTTGCGACTATTGTTAGATTAAGATTTTATAGAGTACTTTTCCGCAGACCTTTGTAAGAGGCAGTCGATCCATGTTTTTAACCTATGTCTTTATTATATTGAGTAAAAGTATTATAGTATATTGTTAAACTATAAAGTGGTTTCAATTAAAGTTAGTGATATAAGCACACATTAAGCTAATACAAGGTTCAAGGTAAGCGTGGTCGATAACTAGTTATTTATTTAAAGGCGTTTTAACTAACATCTAAGTCGTTATTGTTAAACAAACATATATAAATACTTAACTACTTCTTGCTTATACAACAGTCGGTCTCATAGTATACGAAATCCTAATACTTTATCAACATAACTCGTAATATAATTCGCAAAGATAAGACTAATTTATGTAGGTCATCATTAGTCTGTAATATCCGACGTTAGCTCGAGGGCACTTGATTGATGTTATTATTATCTTATGTTACAACATAATAATTGATAATGATAACGTATTCATGATATAAGGATGCTTGTACATGGAGCAGGTTACTTGCGTAATTCGCTTGCGTGAACTTTATGCGTACACATTTACAATTCATATTACATACACAGTTGTATTATTAGTTCATGCATGTTACTTAATTTGTGTATGAGTGCTACAATTGTATTTAGACCGATATTTTCTTCTTTAGGCACCACTTCCACCACCATCTTGGAAAGGAGTTTACAAAGCAGTGGACGAGATATATCAATGTCCACAATCCTCATTGACAGGTGTTGTTGGAACAGAAGACTGTTTGAAAATCAACGTCTACGTACCAGCTTTAGCGGAAAAACCACTACCAGTCATGGTTTATATCCATGGAGGAGCATTTTTACTAGGGAGTGGGGGAAAACTTATATACGCACCCGATTTTCTAGTCAAACACGACGTAATATTAGTCACATTTAACTATAGACTTGGAGCGTTAGGATTCCTATGTTTGGGTATCAAAGAAGCTCCAGGTAATGCTGGGATAAAAGACCAGATCGCAGCTTTAAGATGGGTTAAGAAAAATATTGCAGCATTCGGTGGAGATCCTGATAATGTTACAGTTTTTGGACAAAGTGCTGGAGCGACATCCGCGTCATTGTTACTGGCTAGTAACGCAACTCAAGGATTATTTCAAAAAGTAATCGTTCAAAGTGGTTCTTCCATATCTAGTTGGGCAATCAATAGACAGCCATTGTGGGTGGCCAGTTTAATAGCGAAAGAGTTAGGCTACGATACTAAAGACCCAAAGGAAATATTTGAAATATTTTCCAAAATATCGTACAAGAAACTGCTAAAAGCTAGACCAAAAAAGCCACTTGGTATGTATTTTGATACTCAATTATTAAATTATCCCTGCGTCGAACAAGAAATTGAAGGAGAAGAGGCTGTTATAACAGATTACCCTTACAATATTTTTAGAAATAATCCAAAAAATATACCAGTAATTTATGGAACAACCAGTAGAGAAGGAATATTCTTAATACCTGACGACACAAAAGAGTCTTTAGCAGCAAGAGATAGAAAATACATATTTGCATCTGATCTACAATTTCCTTCAGAGGATGAAGCGGCTAGTGTATCGAAGATGGCGAGAGAATTTTACTTTGGTGAAAAGAATATCAGTTTTGAAACACAAAATATTATTATTGATCTCAACACACAGTTGTATTTTGAAGCACCTGCTATATTAGAGTCAGAAGTTTTAGTTAAGAATACTAACGCTAATGTATATAATTATTACTTTAATTACGCTGGGGGAAGGAACTTTCTAAAGTTTATATCCGGGTTTAGGAATGAGCCAGGAGCTTGTCACAGTGACGAAATTTTGTATTTGTTCAAGGGAAACATTTGGCTTTTCCCTATCAATAAAGATGATCAAAAACTGATTGATTGGATGACTAAGATGTGGACCAATTTTGCCAAATATGGGTTTGTGTTTTTTTTCTTCACCTGTTTTTTTTTGCCAGATGATTAAATGAACATTTTTTTTTATAATTTCAATGAATTTGGTTTTGTTTTTTCAGAGACCCTACACCGAAAAATGATTTACCAGTCAGATGGGAGCCTAGTACTAAAGACGACATGAAATTCCTTCACATAGATCAAGAGTTGAAAATGGGTCCTACTCCTAACCCTGAAGCTAATCGGCTATGGAAAAATATTTATGAAAAATATCGTAAGAAGATTAAACCCAATGACTTTAAAAGCTAAAAGCTTGTGTTTTTTTGAACCTGTCAAAAAATATTTCTAGTGGCCTGACTCAAGCTTGAAATATTTACCAATAGCTGGTTTAGTGTTTTCTAAATCCTTACTTAAAATGGTATTTTTTAAATAAGGGTTTCTTTCTCTATGTAAACTTCTGTCTAGTATATATCCACCCTACACATGACCTCTGAAGTTATTATCAGTAGTTTTTGTAACAAAATATTGATAGTTATATTTACTAGTAGGGACTCGGATCGCGCACGTAACACCCGCTTAGAAACCTTTGAACTAACAAGCAATTATAAACTTTGCCGTAGTCAAAGTAAGAAACGTAATTATTTAGTGAGACACGCGGCTTCATGTATAATTTTAATATGTTTATAAACCAAACATAGTCCCTACATAAAATAAGTACATTGTAACTGTTTGAAAGACTTTTCCCATTTACTTTACAAACATTCAACGTCAAAAGCTAAACCTGACAAAGGCAAACTTTGCGTTTATTTTAAGGCTGAAAGTTGTACTATCAAATATGAAAAGTGGCAAAAGAATAGTTTTATTTACATTATTCGCAATAAACTTGGTAGACCAGCCAACGCTAGAAGTGAGGATTGAACAAAGGATTTTGAGCGGTAAAGTGAGCGCAGATGGATCGTTTTTTGAGTAAGTTGGATTTCTTATGCTTCTACTAATAGCAGCGCGAGGTTCAAGGTAAGCTTGATTGTTTGCTTGTTTATTTTGAGGCATTTTACATACAATTACCTGTTTGAAACTGTTTTGAAACAGTTTTGGATTTCTGTGTGAATAGTGTTTGAACAAAAAATCAATTATCAAATATTATATATTTATGTTGCAGGCACCATTGTCACCATTGCCATGACATTGAATATACAAAGCAGTGATGAGAACTACCAGTATCCACAACCTTCCATCTTTGGAGTCATTGGAACCGAAGATTGCTTCAAGATCAATGTCTACGTTCCAGTTAAAGATACAAAGCGATTCCCAATCATGGTTTACATTCATGGTGGCATTTATCTTATTGGGAATGGAGGGAAAGTTTTATATGGACCTGATTTTCTAGTCAAGGATGTTATTCTAGTTACTTTTAACTACAGACTTGGAGCGTTAAGATTTCTTTCTCTGGGTATTAAAGAGGCCCCCGGGAATGCCGGATTGAAAGACCAATTTGCTGCTTTGAGATGGTTTAAAAAAAGTATTGCAGCGTTCGGTGGAGATCCTGAAAACGTTTCTGTTTTTGGATTGAGTGCCGGTGCGACTTCTGTTTCTATGTTGATAGCTAGTGATGCTACCAAGGCCTTGTTTAAAAGAGCAATTTTACAAAGTGGTGTCTCTATATCCAGTTGGGCAGTTAATCGACAATCCTTATTTACAGCCAGTCTTGTAGCAAAAGAACTTGGTTTTAACACCAAAGATTCGAAGACGATATATGAAATATTTTCTAAGATACCGTACAAAGATTTGATCGGTGCTAAGCCGAAGGAACCTATTGGAAAATACTTTGACTTTCAGTTGATAAATTATCCCTGCGCTGAAAAAGTTGTCGAAGACGAAGAGGTTGTCTTGACAGATTTATCTTATAATTTGTTTAGGAGAAATTCTAATAACATATCTGTGATATACGGCACGACGAGTAGTGAGGAGCGGTTTTGTTACCAGAAGAGACTAAAGATACATTAAGAAAAAGAGATTCTAAGTACATATTTGCACCTCATTTAAAATTTCCAACTGAAGATGAAGCTGCAAATCTGTCAAGTGCAGTTAAGGAATACCACTTTGGTCCACAAAATATTAGTTTTAAAGTTTCCAATGCTTTGCTAGATCTCAATACGCATTTACATTTTGAAGTGCCAACTCTACTAGAATCTGAAATAGTTATAACAAAACGAGTGCTCCTGTCTATCACTATTATTTCAATAATTCTGGAGGAAGGAATTTTCTGAAATTCGTTACCGGCTATATAAACGAACCGGGGGCATGCCATGGAGATGAAATAATGTAAGTTAAGCCTGTGGCCATTTGCAATAAGTAAAAGAGATCAAACGATGATAGATTGGATGACAAGATTGTGGACGAATTTTGCTAGATATGGGCACGTATATTATTTATTGTCTTTCAAGGAAATTCTTATAGCAATTAATATACCACAAAAATATTAAAACACAATCTTATTTTCTTAGAGACCCCAACTCCCACTGCCAATGATTTTCCTGTAAGATGGGATCCCAGCACCAAAGACAATATGGCATTTTTGTACATAAATGAAAAATTGATAATGGGGCCTATTTCTAATGCGGAACCTTATCAATTATGGAAAGATATTTATAGCAAATATCGTAAAACTAACAAAGTAAATGATTTTAGAAGATAATTCGTTGTTTTTATTAGGTAGAATCCTCTAATTATTACCTATATCTGAAGGTCGGTGTTTTTATGTCTTTTGACTGGTGAACCCTAAAATTAATGTTATTCAGTCATGCTCTACTCAATTAATAATAAATACATGTTGTTACGTTTTGTGGTGTAAAACAAAGTATCGTGCTGCATTATTAATGTTGCGATAACACAATGATTTAAGGTTACTTCTTATCTAAGTAAAAAAAACAGGTCACGTGCGAGTCGGCCTCGTGCACCGAGGGTTCCGTACGAATTTGTAGGTATGTAAATAGTTTATCACGGAAATCGTGATGATAGATCATGAAAAATACCGTAAAATAAAAATGCCTTATATTAACAAAGATAATATTCATCTACCTACTTATACATTGATAATAAAAATCTATGTACTTATATAGGTACAGAAATAATTACGATAGTAATAAGTACGTATAACAGTGTAAACAGTTAGGTAATATACAGCTATATTCATCAAAATAATTAGGTAATATTACTAAAGTTGGCTGTGCCACTGCTGGACCTCTCCCAAAAGACCTATAGACCTAGAAGAAAGTATATAGGTACGTTTACTAATGTAAAAAAACGTATTAGGATTTCTTACACTATGACTAAATAATTTTGTTGTTTCATTGCATCACAATGTATTTTTTACGTTTTTTTTTTAATTTTATAGTTTTTATTATTGAGTTTAATATTCAATATATTTTATAGGCACCACTACCTCCACCACAGTGGAAAGGAGTCTACAAAGCTGTCGACGAAATGTATCAGTGTCCACAATACACACCTCTTGGAGTAGTCGGCACTGAAGACTGCCTGAAAATCAATGTCTATGTTCCAGCTAAGGCCAAAGGACCCCTGCCTGTCATGGCTTATATTCATGGAGGTGCTTTTATAATGGGAAATGGTGGAAAAATGATAGTAGGACCTGATTTTCTAGTTAAGAAAGATGTTATATTAGTCTCATTTAACTACAGACTTGGAGCTTTGGGCTTTCTATGTTTAGGAATCAAAGAAGCGCCTGGGAATGCTGGCTTGAAAGACCAGGTAGCTGCTTTGCGATGGATTAATAAGAACATTGCAGCATTCGGAGGAGATCCAGATAATGTAACTATATTTGGAACAAGTGCAGGTGGAACATCGGTATCTTTACTTGTAGCAAGTGAAGCAACAAATGGTCTGTTTAAACGAGCAATTGTGCATAGTGGATCGTCGTTGGCAAATTGGGCTATAAACTACGATCCAGTATCGGTAGCAAGTAAAATTGTAAGCATGTTAGGGTATGATGCAAACGAACCTAAGAAGCTCTATGAAATCTTTTCCAAGTTGTCACATATAGACTTAGTATTAGCAACAGCACATGTTCCTTTAACACAGCTTGCGTATAATAATGTTTTTCAACTACCATGCGTCGAGAAAAACTTTCCCGGAGTAGAATCAGTACTCAGTGATCATCCATATACTTTGCTAACCACCAAACCTAAAAATATTCCGCTTATGTACTCCACAACAGATCAAGAAGGAATATTTTTCATAGATGAAGAAACAAAAGAGACACTCGAAAATAGCAACATTCGAACAGTGTTTGGTGACGATTTAATATTCGCATCTAAGAATGAAGAAAACGAAATGTCAAATAGAGTAAAGGAGTATTATTTTGGAAAAGAAGATATTAGCGAAAAAAACATAATGAAATTATCAGATTTGTATACACATTTGTACTTTGAAGTACCTGTGATATTAGAAGCAGAAATATTGGCTCGGACTATTGACGCTCCCGTTTATAGTTTCTATTTCACATACTCTGGTAATAGGAATTTCGTAAAATCCAGTACTAAATATCGCGATGAAATAGGAGCAAGCCACGGAGATGATCTGCTTTATATTAGGTCCTTACATATGAAATTGGCGTTTTGTATGGAAGGAACAAAAAGTCGAATATTTTTTAATATAATATATTTAATTAATCAAAGTATGAACCATTGTTTTCAATGCACTTTTGCCATCTTATAGGTAGTTCATTGATCCCTTTACTAAAAAAACCAGTCGGACGGGAATCAATAAAATCTTTGAAGGCGATTTGGACTGCCCCATCGGAGTTGAATTTTTTCCCTTGCAAAAAGTTATCCAAATTGCGAAAAAAATGGTAATCTGTTGGAGCAAGGTCCGGGGAGTACGGAGGATGTCTAAGACATTCCAATTCAAGTAATGTAACGCAGCAGTCGACGCGCGTTTGCCGGTTTGCTTCAGTCAATTCGTGAGGTACCCACCTTTCAAGCTTTTTAATCTTCCCAATTTGCTTCAAGTGAATTAAAACAGTTTTATCACTAACATCGAAGCCTGCAGCTAACTCGGACGTGGTTTGCGATGGGTCCGCTTCCACAATAGCCTTCAATTCTCCATTATCAACTTGGGTCTCAGGCCGTCCACGGGGCTTGTTCTGCAGGTCGAAATTTCCAGAACGAAAACGTTGGAACCAAAAACGAACTGTGTTTTCTTTTGCAACATGACCGCCATACACATCATTCACCCTTCGAGTCGTTTCCGCAGCACTAGTGCCACGGCGGAACTCGTACTCGTAAATAATGCGATATTTTAAATTTTCCATTTTGTAAAATGAGTGACGCAAACAGAAAAAACAGAAGAAAAAAAACAAATGAATGACGGTCATCGAAGCACAAATACATGAGTAAATAGCTGTACAAATTTGAATTTGGAATTCCTTACCAAAGAGGAGAAATTCGTGATTAAAGTGGCCAGTACGAAAAACGCCAATTTCATATGTAAGGACCTAATATATTTAACGGTTTTATATGGCCCTACAGAATTAATGATAAAGATCAAATAATCATAGACAGGTTGACAATAATGTTGACTAATTTTGCTAAGTATGGGTAAGTTCCATTTTCATAAATAAAAATCAAAAGTCATTTATTCAAACTAGGCTGAGAATCAGCACTTTTCGAACGTCAAAATTACAAAATACAGTCCACCAAAACGCTCGTCCTTCACCACTTCCTAGTGCTTTCGCTGGGGAGAAGAAGTGGCGGAACAAATAAACAAATAATAAAAATAGGACCTCTCCTGCTATTCTTATTTAACTCTCTAGCAGGCGTCATTTTAGCAGAGACAATAGTAAACATTGAAAAAAGGATTCACTCAATAACAAATGTTTTTTTTTTTCAGAGATCCAACTCCGAATGATTTGCCCGTCAGATGGGTTCCGCACAGTAAAGATCAATTGAACTTTTTAAACGTAGGCGATGAACTGAAGATGGTACCAGTACCAAATCCTGATGAATATCAATTCTGGAAAGATATTTATAACAAGTATAGAAGAACTAAAGCTGCTTAGGAAGATACCAGTGCAGTATTGTTCAATTAAGCAATTGTTAATTATTGTTTAATAAATCATTGAATTTTTTACAAATTGTTAAATATAAATAGATTATTATTTTATACGGTAGAGGGCACAAATATATAAGAGCTTTTTATTTTGTATTGTATACCTCTTTGAAACTAAGTGAGTCTCCAAAATTGATTTTACTCATTCACATTCTATACTAGGTTATAATTATCTACTCTAGTAACAATACATTCCGTCCGTACGTGCTTTTAATGCACCATGCGCAAAAAAATTATAGTACCTATGCAATAAGGAAAAACATTCTGGAAAAGCAAGGGTAGTAATTAGAAGCTTAACAATTAATTGCAATACGTGACTTTGAACAATGCCTTGCTTTGTATTCTCTGCTAAAAATGTATTCTTTTCTTGGTAATATTTTGTATTGTTGGACAAATAAGTCTACAGCGATATAATGTTTCGATAACATAGATTAGTTCTAATCACTCAAATACCGATACGATTCTGGACGTATTCAAAACTGTCTTTTGTAGTAAAACTAGCAACTTTATAGTAAAATGGTTTACTTCTCGGAGAAGTTGATAAATGTTGGTTTGGAAAGCTTTTGCTCGCTTTTAATTCTTACCTGTCTTTAAATTATTATTACCACAAAAACTGAAATACTACTTCAAATAATTGACATGTTTCATTTTAGGGATCTAACACTAAACAATTTCCCAATGAGATGGGTACCGAATAGCAAAGATCAATTAAACTTTCTAAATGTAGGCGATGAACTGAAGATTGTACCGATCCCAAATCCTGATGCTTAACAGTTTTGGAAAGACAAGTATATTAAAAGAACTAAAGCTAATTATAAGATACCAATACAGAATTTGCATTTTAAAGCTACTAGAAATAAATCGATTATAAGTTTTATATGGTGGAAGAGTTCAAGTAAATGTTATGCTTTTTTCAAGAAAAGAATTGTATACTTTATTTTACTGTATCGATATCTATTTGTATATTTTTGGTTTTACATCTATTCTAGAATAGAATCTTTGGTAGCACATTTGTGAAACAATACCAATTCTTATTCAGTGGAATTCAACCGCAGGATATTCACAGTTTTCTTGTTCAAACTGTGCCAAAATTTGGTTTAAATTTTTATAAAATATGATCTATTGTACACACGGGCTTAAACTAAAAATTGCAGCTGGTGTAAGCTAAGAGCAGGTAAAAAGTAAGTAGCAATTTACGAATGTTAGAAACTAGAAGAAATACAAGTGCAGCCAGAAGAAATAACATTCTTATATCTTTTGTATAGTCGACTTTGTAATTACTTTATCACCATAAGTTGTTCTTTGTGTCAGTTAGATATTTACAACCTTATTGCGGTTGTAAGCGTCATCATTGTTGTGGAATATTGATACTTACTAATCCGTCTTGATCGCAGTTTAGATGAGCAGATCGAGATCGCGTTCAGTTTACTTGATGATCATGAAATTGGTACTTGGTGAAGCTACAATTTACTGGGAATTCTTGCCAAACGTGATATCGACTATAATTTCTATACCTACTCAATATAATGAATCCCATAGAAGAAGGAAAAACCAAATCAACTAAGAATTTTTAATTGGAAAGGATGTAATTATGACACTAAAAGACTGTTTGTTAGTCTCATAATAATACATAAGTATTTTCATACGCCGTCGCTCTATGTAAAATATGGGTATTCAGATACATCTTGCTAAACTGGGAAGCCGACCCCAACGTAATTGGGAAAGGGTTTTACAGATGATTTATAGAATAAAATTAAACCCAAAGTTGGACTTGTTATTATGATTTGAATAAAGATCGTTCTGAATCCGCGTACGCTTGACAATTTGAACCACAAACACTAGTCGGATCGCAGCTCGGGAACTACAATGTACGTTATGAATATTGTACGAGGAGACTGCGTCTGCGACACTTCTGTTTCCTGTCTCACTCTAGTGTTGCTCAAGGTTGAGATTATAAAAACTTTTGATCTTCTTAGAAAGAAGGACTTTTGATTGTATTGTCAATGGTGTGATTATAATGAAGGTCAATTTTATTATTTCCTAAATACGTATTTTAGAATTCCCGGCTGAAGTTTATGCAGGGTTAACACAAAACCTTATTTTTTCCTGCAGCTGATACAATAAATGGTAAGGAAGCAATCGCCTAAGAAAAAATAAGTAACACATCAAAAAGGTTTCCCTAAGAAAAAAATTCTTTGAATTCATACAGGTACCTAAGTACTTTCTATTCGTTAATTAGCTGACCACCCTTGAATTGTAGTGAATTTGGAATACTTCTTCAATCATTTATTCGCTCAATCGTGATTTTACGTGAAGTAGGTACAAAATTTACTACTTTAAAACAATAATGAACAAATTCTCGGTAGGGTCTTGTATCTCATGGAGTCATAGCTAAACCCCTTGTGGTGTACAATTATACTCCAATTAGCCTTAACGACTGATATTTTCATTTGGTACCCAAAAAAATAGGCCCCAGAGCACACGCCACGAATTTTAACAAGACATTACCGAGCCTTTATCTAGCTATGTTTTCATTACGCTCCCTCCGTAGGTACAATTGCAAAATTTTATAAGTATTTAAGCAATAAAATTAAATTTATGAGTCTCCTTAACAACGCCTGTGCGCTTAAAAAGATAACCCCGGGACGAGTAAAGGCGTTATTTATCGCAACTTCGGACTTTCTATTCATAATGTTGTGGTTTAATATTTATATTTTTGGCGTTTATTAAAATTTTATTTGTATTAACTTTTTAATTAGTTTGGGTGAGATCGTGTCGTGCTCTATGGGCACTTTTGTTTTCTTAGTTCTTATTAGACGAGTTTCCGGGGTTCCTTGAGGGTAATTTTTTCTTAAGGAATCCTTTTAAATATCATGAATATTTATTATTTATTATCCTTTATTTCATTATAATACATATAAATTATATTTTTAAATATTAGAATATAAAAAATATATAAAAACATTTAAAAATATAAAAAATAGTAGCCCACCGGTATCGGGAACAGGGTCCAAGCTACCGGCGGTCAGGGCTCCAGAGAGAGGAACCTCCTGACAATGCGAGCCGTGTCCAGAAGTACCGCTTTCTGAATCAAGCCCTTGATCCAGCTGCCCAACGAGAGCCTCCTTAGGTGTTGGTCGAGGCTCTTGGCTATCAAACCATTGGCTGTAACGACTATCGGCACAATGATCGCTGAGTCCACATCCCACATGTCGACAACCTCGCGAGCCAAGTCAAGATACTTAATTTGTTTATCTTTCTCAGCTTTCACGAGGTTCTCATCATGCGGGACAGTTATGTCAACAATCATTGCGCGCCGCTCTGATCGATCCACCACCACTATATCAGGCTTATTGGCAACAATAGTCCTGTCAGTGATGATGGATCGATCCCAGTACAATGTGATATTACCATTTTCGAGAACTGGGTCGGGCACATACCTATAGTACGGCACCTCTGATTCCACAAGGTTGTGTTTCAAAGCAAGCTGCTGATGGATTATCCTGGCTACAAGGTTGTGTCTATGCAAGTATTCTCCGTTAGCTAGACGAGAACACCCGGAGATAATATGCCTGATTGATTCTCGGTGGTGGCATGCCCGACAGATGTCAACCGTGCCGTCTTTCACAATAAATCTCCGGTAATTGTTCGTCATCACAACTTCGTCCATAATTGCACAGACAAAACCTTCGGTTTCTCCAAAGAGGTCACCGAAACGTAACCAGGCTACGGACGCTAGTAAATCTACATCGGGTCCATGTAGGGCCCGGAAATAGCGTCCGTGAAGCTCCTTACTTTGCCACACTTCCATGCGATCATTAGTGTCAAGCACTACTGGCTTGCGCCAGTTCTCTTTACCCAAGGAGAGCGGGGTAAGGCCCTTGTCCACCACGACTACATCCCGATGCATTCCCACGTCGGCTTCAAGGAAATATTCCCTGAGACTGCATATCTCGCGATTGTGGAGAGTCTTAGCATTTAAAAAGCCACGACCTCCACACTTTCGCGGGATGTACAGCCTCATTACCGATGACCGTGGGTGATGCATTCGATTTGCAGTCAGCAGCGTGCGGACCTTTCTATCCAGGGCGTCGAGTTCGGTCTGAGTCCATTTGAGTATGCCGAAAGAGTACATCAAAACCGGCATGACCCAACCGTTGAAGGCGCGCACCTTGTTTCCGCCTGAAAGAAGACTATTAAGTACTTTTTTCAGGCGGCCAAAGAAGCGTTCCTTCAACAATTGCTTCATGTTAGTAACATTGATGCCCAACGATTCCGACATACCCAAATACTTATAGGTTTCGGATGCGGAGAGGGCCTTAAGGTTTGTGGAATCCGAGAGTTGGGTTCCCACGGATTCCACAATCTCCCCCCGCTTTACATGCATGACCGCACATTTGTCCACACCAAATTCCATCTTGATGGCGCTACTCAACGTTTCAGTAATTTTCAGTAGCTCCATCAGTTGCATATTGTTGGGGGCAAAGAGTTTTAGGTCATCCATGTAAAGGAGGTGAGATATAACCTGACCACCTCTCCTCAGTCGATAGCCTAGACCTGAATCCTCCAGCAGTGTGCTTAGAGGATTCAAGGCTAAGCAGAACCAAAGCGGACTCAAACTGTCGCCCTGGAATATACCTCGCTCAATCCTTATCGGTTCGCTATTCCTCTGGATATTTCGACATCCTGGATAGCGAAGGACCGTCCTCCATTGCCCCATACACGACATCAAGAAGGTGCGCAGAGTTGTATCTACTTTATACAACTCCAGTACCCTCATGAGCCATGTATGTGGCACCGAGTCATAGGCCTTCTTATAATCTATATTATTTATTATTATTAGCCTGTGACGTCCCACTGCAGGGCAAAGGCCTCCCTACTCTCTTTCCACCTCTCTCTGTTCAAAGTTTCTAAGGACCAGTTCTTGTTGAAGGAGTCCAGCTCATCCCGCCATCTCCGTCTGGGCCTGGCGCGATGTCGTTTGCCATTAAGAGATACCCATTGGCTCGTAAGTTTGGCCCACTGTTCGTCTGACATGCGGCAGATGTGTCCAGCCCAGTTCCATTTTAGCGTGGCAGCTTTCCAAGTGACATCAGCTATCTTTGTGATGGATCTTCGTAATAATTTTTTCATCTGTCTTTAATTTTCATGACTAAATAAAACACAATGGTTATCCATCCAAGGTATAAATTAGAATCATGTTTATCATCAAAAACCATACTTTTAAAAATAAAGTTTTGCCATTCAAAACATGATATTAAGACTCTGACCCCTATATTCATAAACCGACTGTTTGACCATACATTTTTGACGTTTGAACCTCATAATAGAAAGCCAGAATCAACCAAAGATAAACAAAACTTGCTATTCTAAATTATTCATGATACTCACGTTACAAATCCTTGTATTTGTGTAAAAATTACTCCATTATTAAGGAAATCCCGACCACAGATTTTCCGAAATCGAATCGAAATAATAGTGGCAGTCGCACCGAAAGCTATCTTGTATGTAAAATAATCCAGCGCTGCATTTACCATTCATTGCGCTTTAGATAAAACACGCAGACATTTTTATTTTTCCATGTAAAATGTCCGTTTCAACACGCTACTTCGACACCAGAAAATGAACCTTAAACTTTAGTTTCAAAGTTTAAACTTCGTTGAAGGTTTGTTTTGAAAAAGATTGCAAGACAATTTCTCGATTTTCAAAAGGGGGCGTGGAGACGAGACGCTTTTTAGAGTTGTTTGGTTTTGTGAAATCCAGAATATGATAGAATATTTATGAAAATATTGAGTACCTAGCTATTCTTTGTAAGATAGTATGATGAGCAAACCGTAGTTTTATAAAACTTAGTATACTTATTACGTAGGTCTTGCATGTTGCATGTTAATACATATATATCACAGTCGCTGCTGTATTGAATTTTGTTTGACTTTGTGAGGGTCCTTAGATACGCTCATTTGATTTTATAGAAATACTTAGGGTCCTGCAATAACTTGTGCCAGAAATACAGGTAAGATCCTCCTTTTTGCACACCACAAAAATTACCGTTACAGTTCTGTGGTAGACGTTCACGGAATCTAGCCAGAATTCTGTATATTCTGCAAACATTCAACCTGGCACGACTAAATAGTTGCAAGCCTACACAAAAAAGCGAAATGAATAACAAAAAGCGCTTGAAGCCCACGGCAGCCGCGGAAGCGCGAACCAGCAGCGATAAACAACAGACAATCGTACTTATCACTTGCTGGCCATATCTGACGTCTTTGTCATGTTTGTGAGGGAAATATCGAAGATTCTCTCAGTAAAATTACAGCATTGGTGCTGGTCTTGGACCTAGTGCCAATGTTGAGCTATAGGTGTTTGAATAATAAATAGTGTGTAGAATATCTGGAAATTGGCACAATGGCTTCTCCAACTGCACCCCATTTACATGACATGTAAATGGGGTGCAGTTTGAGAAGCCTATATCCAGTAGTTGGCTGCTACGGAATGATGATCCTGGTAATGCCTGCTAAAGTATATTTTGAATGGCAGAATGATGCACGGAGAAAGCACGGTGTTCTACAAGGCTTCAGAAAACTAAGAAAATATGAAATCTAATAAAATTAACTACTTATTGTAGCTTCAAAACCAAAGAGTATCCTCTATATTCCCTACGATGGACAAACGCCCTAAGAATGTACGCATTAGCTTGTTCAGCTCACATAATCGCTTTATAAAACTGAACTTTCATATTTTGCTCTCAGAATAAAATTGTTCTCCTAAAGCTTTGTTTCTATAAAACATACTTTAGCATTACCAAGATGTACCACATTTACGACTGATATAATAGACCATTATTTACGGTAATTGTATCCAATATTTTTTTAATACAGATTTGTAATGACACATGTAACCATCCAAGAACGCTGTGTTATTAATAGTTTATCATAACAACTAAAGAAACTAAAGGTGAAAATAAATAACTAGAAATAAACAGCCGGACATCTGTATTCATTACCAAAGTATTATAGTGTATACACTTTGTGATTACGTTCCCCTGTCGTCTCCGGCGTCCCGAGCCGGCTTTACAATTTTGTGCCACTAAACAACGCCATATTGCCTACCCTCATTTAAATTATTGGTTCGTATTTTGTCCTGAATTTGGATCTTGACTTGGGGGCCTGGGAAGATGCTAATTTTTGGAAGAGAAGATTTTGTTAATTTTGTTTCTGTTTTAAATTTTAATGTAGATGAGGAACAAATAATAGAAGTAGAAACATCTGTTACAATTACTAATTCACCAAGAGAAACAGCAACAAATGATTTTATTAAAGAAATAAATAGTCTGGTAGAGACGAAAGCACTTGTAAATGAATAGCAACGGATCTAAGCTGAGGGTCTGGGGAGTCAGTTAATAGAAACAGGTGTCTGTTTAATTGTACTCGTAGGTAGTCTCGACACCTTTTGTACGAATTAATAGATTATTCCACACACAAGTAAATAGCTCGCGTACAATTCGGGGTGTTAATTATCTCGTGAACTAAAGCAATTTGAATAGTAGGCGACATCTATTTTAGGAAATTAGTTAATTAATTTATGTCTGGGAAAATCTTTTTATAGTTACGCACAGCGTACCGCACAGCTATTTGAGGCTTTATTTTAGTTCTTTTGATTTCTTTAGTTACACTTAGTGTACAAATATATTAAATTACTCGTCATAATAAATCTGGTAACAGAAAAAGATGACTTTAAAAATCACATGTTTGAAACAATTTTATCAAGTACATTTAAATTGATGTTTTTCCATGTCATGTTTATTATGATACATTTTTACATGATTTATAAATACATTAGCATAACGTATACTTATGATTTTGTCCTTATCTTTTTTGATGACACCTAAGCCGTAGTATTTGGTCGTGTACCTACTGTTTTTTCCTGGCGAACATTTTCCTGCGTAAACATGTTTGAGTTTGCTAGCAATAAATTCTGTCCACCCACATTTACGTTCCTACCAATATTTCCACGTAAAAAAAACATTCCGCAAAACTCCGATATAAAAACCGTTATTCATCTGTAAATTCATTTGTCGAACTTCTTCAAACTCATTACAGGCCGTTTTTACTTCGTGAATTTATTCAGCATCAATCAAAATTGCGACAGATGCAAACCAACTAAGCGTTTCATTAGCAAATCCATATTTTTCCAACCAGGCCTGGCCAGGTGTTCTCAGATCCACGTAATCACTACGATGATGAGAAATGGCCTCGTCTCGAACGCTGCTGGATTCGATCGGAAATTGCTATCGGATGTTTAAGTAGCTGCAATTTGTCATGTGATCTGGTTGTCTTAATTTTCTTTGTGGAGCTCGTTACTGTATTGGTACCAGAAATTAATTTAGTTCAGAAATACTTTATTGAACTTCATTTGTACTATATTGGATCTCATATCGCTATCTTAAATTTTCAAAATCAAGCAACGGATAAAAAAAAAACAAAGTAAAGTTTAACCACCTTCTTCTCTTAAAACAACTCCTGTACCATTTACTGCTTCATCACTTACCCAAGATTACTCAACTTTTCCGACGTAAACTCAAGATAATAATGCAAATGATTGTGAGTATAATTAGCCGCTCGCTACTAGCCTAATGACGTGTATTCCGAGTGCTCCTCAGCGAAGCCCTGGCTTATGTAAATTATATTGTCATCTTCAAGAATAGGCATTAAATCGCGACGTGTACCTGGGCTGGTACAAGTTGTAAGAGGTTGGCGTTATTAGGTCTCATGTTTCTATACGCTACTTTTTCCTGGCGACGAGAAACGGAAATTTCTTTAGGCGCGATTGGTCCAATTCGCGGTTGGTCCAATTCACCTTATTCGCGATTGGTCCAATTCGCGGTTGGTCAAATTCGCGATTGGGCCAATTCGCGGTTGGTCCAATTCGCGGTTGGTCCAATTCGCGATCACTTAGTTCTTCAAGTGGACCATAGCGCGTGGGTCATGGCGGCCGTCGGTGGTTATTCCAACGAGCCTACCTCCCTCTGGAAGTTGATTAAGTCTGCTGGCCTGTTGAGAACATCTGTGTAAGATCTGGGTGATCAGCCTATAATATATCCACTGCTGAGACACAGGCCTCCTCTCGGTGGGAGGGAGTGGGCCGTAATCCACCACGCGGACCCAGTGCGGGTTGGTAGATGTCATATGTCGTCGAATTTTTAGTACAAGGACATGCTGGTTTTCTCACAATGTTGTCCTTTACCGTTTTGACAGCAGTGGTGATGAAATAATTTTCACAAACTAAAGCGCCTGTCTGGGTTCGAACCTGCGACCACTTGTAAGTCGCGGCGGTTACCACGGGGCCACCACTGCTCTCATTTTGGAGACTAAGTCTCAGCAATTTTGTACATAAATAAACATATATATTTTTTTTCGTTATCGCCTAGTTTTTATAAATTACAGATGGTGGTACATGAAAATGCCATCTCGTTTCGGAACATAGAATAATTCTCGTTTTACTTACGTACTTACTACTTTACCATTCGTCTTTCAGGGGTTATTTCAGTACTTAGATATTGTGAATATTTTGCCGTTAATATTTGCCGTTTAGTATTTGGAATACCTATTATGAGTAAACAGAATAAGCTGCGACTGGCAAATACATTGATTTTCTCGAAAAGAGGAAGAAAAGCAAGAAAATGGAGTCTTAAAATAAAACCAAAAAGCATGGAGTAAAAAAGTATATTTTCGGTCCACAATCCAAAGATAATAACCGAAGTTAAAATTTAGTTTCACGTACATAAAGTTGGGCGTTCTTTAAGATCGCTAAACGTTGTTCTATTGTTTAGTTTACTTTTAATTTATTCTTTCAAAAACTCGTTGTTTTGTCATCCCTTAGAAGTTGGCGAAATAGGTAAATTAAAAAGGAAAGTTGGTTCGAGGTTTTTTGGCAGCTATAAATACCGTTGTATTGGTGAATAGTCACTGGTTTCAGTCTAGTTTAATAATCAGATTTCGCATTCCATGGTCGTCTAGCAGATAAAAAATTGACTTCGGTCTTTAGCCAAATACGTGTTCCAGGAGAGGCGTTAGGACTAACAATTCAGTCAAACATGGACACTGAAATTGTGATAGCAAGCACGTTAGTTCTATGAAATCTTTCACTTTCCTTGTAAGTATAAAGATGTACCTACGGGGAACTAAAATGACGAACACAGCCTCGTTACCTTTCATCCAGGGGACTTTAATTACATTTTACAAAATAGTAAGAGTAAGTAGGTACATATACCTCTTTACACCTAACATCACCGTATTCATAATCACAATAATGTTAGCGCCTCGCTTAAGCGAGCTCAACCGAGGGGTACACTTAACAAGGCGATCGGTCTTTTCAAGCGGACCCTAATAATCTTCATAAGCTAGGGATGCCGTGACAGTACCTTGATACCCTGGTACCCTGGCGATTATATTAATGGTTTGTTGTGTGAGCTGGGTAATAATTGTTAGGTTATTAGGTTCCTGTTGTATGAAATCTTTGCCCTAGTTTTTTGTATTCGAACGTTTGTAATTTAAAAACTGACAAAAGTGAGTGACGGCGAAGTAATTTATAGTAAGTTTTTTTTTGCCAGGGAAATGAAATTCCTAGCAAGATTTGTTTTTTAAAATTACCGAAAACCGCCTTATGACGATGGGGTACATAATCAGCCTACAATGTTCCCACTGCTGGGACGCAGGCCTCCTCTCGGTAAAAGGGAACTGGCCGTAATCTACCACGCGGGCCCAGTGCGGATTAGTAGATGTCAAATGTCTTCGAATTTTTGGTTCTAGGACATCGCCGTCGGGGTAGACCAAGAAGAAGGTGGCGTGACGATCTAATATCATTCGCAGGGCCAACATGGCCAGAGATCGCACAAGACAGGGAGGTTTGGAAGAAAAAAGGGGAGGCCTTTGCCCAGCAGTGGGACACAATATAGGCTGACAAAAAAAAAAAAAAAAAGACGGGTTGCACTCCGGGAGTGCCGGCAGAAGTGAAAACTTGAATATTAACGTTGAAATAAATCAATTATTAATTGAATTAATATAACTCATTTTTAGGGTTCCGTAGCCAAATGGCAAAAAACGGAACCCTTATGGATTCGTCATGTCTGTCTGTCTGTCTGTCTGTCTGTCTGTCTGTCTGTCCGTCCGTCCGTATGTCACAGCCACTTTTTTCCGAAACTATAAGAACTATACTGTTAAAACTTGGTAAGTAGATGTATTCTGTGAACCGCAGTAAGATTTTCACACAAAAATAGAAAAAAAACAATAAATTTTGGGGTTCCCCATACTTACAACTGAAACTCCAAAAATTTTTTTTCATCAAACCTGTACGTGTGGGGTATCTATGGATAGGTCTTCAAAAATGATATTGAGGTTTCTAATATCATTTTTTTCTGAACTGAATAGTTTGCGCGAGAGACACTTCCAAAGTGGTAAAATGTGTGTCCCCCCCCCTCTAACTTCTAAAATAAGAGAATGATAAAATTAAAAAAATATATATAATGTACATTACCATGTAAACTTCCACCGAAAATTGGTTTGAACGAGATCTAGTAAGTAGTTTTTTTTTTAATACGTCATAAATCGAAAACTGCAATTTACCTTTCACAAAGTTACAACGAACTTTTATATTATGTTACTTGCTGCTACGGAACCCTTCATGGGCGAGTCCGACTCGCACTTGGCCGGTTTTTTTTTCACTATTTCTGCGTCACTTTTTTCATTAATAGATGCACTTTGTTCAATTTCCATATTTTAAACACTTGTATATGTTACCGGCCAAACCCGATTTCAGGACAAACTAGTTTAGCCTAGGCTAAACTAGTTCCGTCGACATAGGATGCAAGGGCGAGCGAAGGGCACCCCGAGGTTCGGTTTGGTTAGGTTACTTTAAACCCTTTACACAGAAATAGGGGCCCCGCGAAGCGGGGCTCCGTCGACATAAGATCCAAGGGCGAGTAAAGGGCACCCCCTATCGCGTATAGGAAGAACTAGTTTAGCCTAGGCTAAACTAGTTTGTCCTGAAATCGGGTTTGGCCGGTAACATATACACGAATGTTACGAATACACAGCAGTGTGTCCACGTCCACTTCCACTTCGACTTCGACTTCGACTTTGACTTTGACTTCGACTTCGACTTTGACTTTGACTTCGACTCCGACTTCGACTTCGACTTTGACTTTGACTTTGACTTTGACTTTGACTTTGACTTTGACTTCGACTTCGACTTTGACTTTGACTTTGACTTTGACTTTGACTTTGACTTCGACTCCGACTTCGACTTCGACTCCGACTTTGAGTTTGACTTTGACTTCGACTTCGACTTTGACTTTGACTTCGACTTTGACTTTGACTTCGACTCCGAATTCGACTTCGACTCCGACTTTGACTTCGACTTTGACTTTGACTTCGACTCCGACTTCGACTTCGACTTCTACTTCGACTTTGACTTCGACTCCGACTTCGACTTTGACTTTGACTTCGACTTTGACTTCGACTCCGACTTCTACTTCGACTTTGACTTCGACTCCGACTTCGACTTCGACTTCTACTTCGACTTTGACTTCGACTCCGACTTCGACTTTGACTTTGACTTCGACTTTGATTTCGACTTCGACTTTGACTTTGACTTTGACTTTGACTTCGACTTCGACTTCGACTTCCACTTCCACTTCCACTTCCGCTTCCACTTCCACTTCCACTTCCACTCCATCCAATCCATCCATCCATCCATCCATCCATTGTCGTGTGTCACTAAACTTGGTTCACTTCGGTTGGCGCCGCCGTAGAAAGAGAGGCGGGGGGGGGGGAAATCTCTCCTGACGGTCACGTGTCCTGACGCGATGCCCTGACGCGAGTTTAACATTTTTTACCCATTACAAAAAGTGTTCAACGCCGCTAAAGAAGTTTTCACTTCAAAAAGGACATGCCGGTTTCCTCACGATGTTTTCCTTCACCGTTTTGAGAGCAGTGGTGATGAAATAATTTACACAAAGTAAAGCGCCGATGGGGAAAGATGACGATGGGGTATGGACACATTAATATGGTATAGACAATAAGCGTGAATTGAATCCCTCCAAATGCTTCGCAATGAAATTCGGTCGAATGCGGCACCCAGTTTATTTATTTATTTAGGGACAACAAATTAATTAATTATGAATATAATATAAATAATAATACCATCATGATAACATCAGCCATGAAATATCTGGGAGTCACATTCGACCGAAAGCTCACCTTCCACGACCACATCGCCACGGTAGCTAAGGAATAATTCCAAATATTGGGTTTTGTTTTGCGTAATTGCCGCGATTTTCGCTCCGCACACGCCATTAATCTGTCAAGCGCCGCTAATGAGACACAATTGATTTTCTATTGTTTCTTCGGCGATCGGCGAACCGCGCCGCTTGACCGGTTAAAATTATATTTAAGGGCTTGTAATAGTTCAGCTCAAATTCAGATTTTGCCCCCACTTCCCCGCGCTATGTATCATTCTATCCCACTCGCACTGACATACTGATTCAGTTAGGGTGAACTGTACTATTGTTGGAAGGATGTCAAGAAATAAAATGATTAAACTTAACATTCATTTATTACATTCACATAAAAATTAGCTTTCACATTGTATGTGCAGTATATATAAAATTCTTTTAAATGGACAAGTAAATAATAATATAATAACAAAAAAAACATGGGACGCTCATCATTCGCATAGCAAATACAAAGCAAAGACAAAGTTATTTATACATAATATTTGAGTAGCGACGTCTACAAACGAACTACACCAATCTTTTGTTTGACATCACAACCTACATCACGCAAGCAAAGTTTACCGCGAAATCCGCAATATACCTACTGCATTAGTGTTCTATGACCGACCAAAGACCATTGCTCACTCACTGACGGCGTGGCACGCCAGGTTGTGCTGCGGCATCCCGCGGCGTTCCGTGGAATCCTGCTGAAAGCCCGCCCTGATTGGACTGCGCCCCATTAACCGAAATGACCGCTGCACAAGTTTCAACCTTATTTCAACCAGCTTAGCAATCATAATTCCTCGACACAAAGTGACCCACACGTCCCGCGGGATGCAATGGCGCGCCGCGGCATTACGTGGAATGAAACGGCATAACACGTCATGCCGCAGCATCCCTCGGCGCGTCGCGTCATGCCGCAGCGTCCCGCGGCACGTAGCGTCATTTCCCGGCATCGTGGTATCGAAATAAAGTAACATGAATTCTAAACTCATTGAAATAAGATTTAAAATAACTTGATTAGTAATAAAATCCTCTGCCATGACACGCCGTGCCATGCCGTCAGTGAGCGCCGGCCTTAAAATTACTTTCTTTTTGCTGATTCTTTGGCCAAAAAATAGGCTAGTCCTCTGGTCACGTGAAGAGTCGACCAATCGCTTGGCGATTTCTCTAATAATTAAGTGGGCACTCGGACCCTGTGGCCGTAGTGTTTCAGCCCCAAACGGCTGGTACATATAAGTCGGCTTATTAAGATTAGAAAGTTTCATACATTTTGGCTTTAACGATGGTTTAGAATAGAACACAATAACCTCGAACAACTGATGGTTACTGGCAAGGTGGATGGTAAACGACCAAGAGGTCGCAGCCCATTGCGATGGTCTGACCAGATAAGCTCTTCTCTTGACACGAAATTTCATGATGCGCTTCACTTGGCCAAGGATAGACAGAGATGGCGAAACATCGTCAGGGAAAAGTTGTTTTCAAGGGAGGATCACGACCCTCAGTAATGAGGAGTACGACTTGAGGAGGAGGAGAATAGAACGAATTTTAAAATAAGTTGTTATTAATGAAAACATTTAAATTAAAAAAAAAAGGAATCAAGAGGAGGAGAATGACGAAAGCAAGAACATTTATGTGAATTCCCTTAAATCCCTAATTTCCATATTCCGTGTATGTCTGGGATCACATAACTCTGGTAACATGTATGATAAGTAAAAATTTGTTAATTTAGGTTCCATGAATTGTGCCCAATAATGATCGTCTTTCTGTATAATTTCAGTTTTGATATGATTTTTGCATCCCGACCATACGCCAAAAATACATGTTTTTCTCCCAGTTATGTGTAGTTGTCCCTGCACCTGAATGTACCAAGGATGTTTCAAATTTATGGAAAGTACATCTTTCGTTTTCCTCCAAAACCTTATTTTTTTTTTATCTATTGCATCGTCCAACGAAGTCCTGAATGCAGAAATTGGACACTTTATTTCTACTATTGTGTCTTCTCCCTGCACAACTCCGTCCGGAGTTGCACCTAGAAAAGGTAACTCTTTATCAATAAAAAGACCACAAGGCTCTATTTTAATATTAAGTTGTGATGCTAGTTGTTCCATTGCGGTTGTTTCGTTTTCTATTCCATGTTTTATGGACGGCACATTACATAAATTTTTTGGATATATAAGATTTTTAACTAAATTTTTAACACTAGAATTTTGACGTCTATTGACCACTTTGGAGAAATTAGAGGCTGTAAGAAGTTTCCTTCTAAGTTCTAACCACTCACTGGAATCTCTTTGAAGAATCGTTGATATTTCAACGTTTCTTCTGTCTTCTTCTGAGCTTGTTAAATTTTTTAAAAAGTCCTCTTTGCAGCGATCGTACTCTAAAGTGGTCATATCTGGCTTTTGACAATGTTCACCATAATCTTTACTACTTTCTTTGTTATTAATTTTTTTTCGTTTTCTATCCTTTCTTAAATCTTTAAACACACCCCTACGTTTCCTAAAACGTTTCTCCTCTAATTGAAGCACTAGTGGTCTGGTGCTTTTCCCCAAGATTGATCTATGTAGAGTGGAGAGAGGGCGTTTTGTATTAAATGAAACTACAGCAGCGTTGCATCTCGACTCATAGCCCTGACGTAAGGAAAAGTTAATACGTTTCCCTCCAACAAATTTAGCAATAATGTTGTTGAAGGATTCTACTTTATTGCTATCAGTATTGTGCATCAAACTTCGAGCTTTAGCTGCTACAGTATTCACTATAAACTTTATTCTATTCCAAATAGCGCACGTTTTCAAAATTAAAGTAACATCTTCATTGTTTTTTTGGCTAGTACAGTAATAAGGTTGACAGTTGTCGTGATTTCCGAATGCGTGGTTATAAGAATTTGTGATATCTGTGAATAGGCTAGCCACCGGATCAGACGGCTTTCGAGGAAGATACAGCACAATAGACCACATCCATACAGTGCCAAAAATTATACAGAAATCCGAAGAGTATAACCGGCCCCTTTGTCTTACGTTTGTGGTCTATGAGCAAGCTTCTGACTTTATCGAGACCTGGTCTGTTTTGGAGTTGCAAGTGACATTAGTTATCTTTATGATGGAACGGATGGTCGTATTCCTTATCCGATCCGTTAGTTTGATACCCAGAATACTCCGTTCCATAGCCCTCTGGCAAACGTCGAGCGTGGACCTCTGCTGATTTGTCAAAGACCACGTTTGACCACCGTATGTGAGGATGTGAAGTATGCACACGTCAATGAGTCTTCTCTTAAGGGACAAAGGAAGATCACCCTTCATTATATCTTTCATGGCCCATTAGCTCATCCAGGCATTTTCGGTGCGTCTTGCAAATTCTTTGTTTTGTCTTGCCTGGAAAGAGACTATTTGCCCGAGATAGAGATACTCATCAACGTATTCGACCTCCACACCCGTCACAGTGATCCTGCGATGCGCACTGTTCGTCATCTACTTGGATATTTTTTACGAAAACAAGTTTTGATATTATAACACTACTTTAAATACCTCCAGGACCCCTGTATAGTTACATGCCGGTGCAAAATTTACTGTTTGTGGTAGTGCGCATACAGCAAATGTTTACACCAAAAATTAAAGTCGATTTCCAGCAATTACTTTTGTCACAGATCTTTTGTGCAATGTTACTTAGTTTGATGTACGACGGCTAAAGTCTTTTTACACCCTGTATCAATAAATAGATAAAATTATTTATAAAAATAGTTTTACTGAATATATTGAAAACACCATTACACATTGGGAACTGTCTAAAATAGGTACGTTTACCTCCCTAAATTTTTGACAATGTTTTGACATTGACATGAGATTACGATTTTAAACCATTTCAAAAATTATTTTATGAATGAAAACTACAAAATTTGGAAAAAATAAAAATACGAGGCCTTATATTTTACATCTATATTTCATTTTACTTTATTACATAATTTCTTCAGAACATAAAACGTTGTCAATCGGGTCTTTTGAGCGCAAGCAAAGTGACACGGGTTCCCCGTCTGATAGCCGAAGCGGTACTGACAAGTACTGAATCGGGGTCCTGTCGGGGGCCGGGCGGCAGAGCGGTTCAAGGTATGAGTGGTTATAAAGCTGGATATTTCGGATCTCATCTTTTTATGTTAAATTTAACGATTAAAAAAATAAAAACGAACCTATGACACCTGCTTTATGCATAGTTTGATTAGCTTGCAAATTTTCATGGCCTAATTTGAAAATTTTCATTGAATATTCTCCTTTTATTTTGCGGTTTAGAGGTAACTTTGAGACTTCTTTGTATCGAGAAAATTGTATGGAATCGTGTATTAATTTCAAAGTGAAAACTGCAGAACTGTTGGAACTACAGTGGTTAATGCTAAGGCAATTTTCGCAATCTGAACTAGTATCGGTCCTTAATGCATTCGTACTTAGCATATTTGAATCCAACTCCTTTTTTTTTTTTTTTTTTTTTTTTTTTTTTTTTTTTTTTTTTTTTTATGGATGGAAATCATCAAATGACCCCTCCCGCTCTGGGTGGAGCGAAGGGAGTGTCAGACTCTTACTGACTAAAACCCATCCGTGTTCCTTCCTTAGCCCTTTATGTTCCGGGGTAGCGGTAACCCTTTCGGACAATCCCGCACCCCCGGCAGGCTTCGGCCCTGGCAGGCCCCTTCCTTTATGCTGACATCTCTTTGAGGCGCGCGTGGAACACGTACGCGCCATCCGGCACGGGCCTGGTCCTGATCGGACGGTGAGCTACCCATTACTCTCCGTCCGCAGGCGCGCGCCTACGGTGGCCGGGAGTCGTCACGCGGCTCCCGACGCCCGGAGCGTCTACCGCGGCGGCTGGGGTGTGAGGCTCTCTCCCTCAGCCGTTCCGCCACCTCCTTCGCTAGCATGACTGCTTCGCAGAAGAAGGTGACCGCCTCCCACTCCCTCTCGCCCCGGACCATGGCTTGAACCAGGGCCGGACGCGAGAGGTCGCCGCCGCTGTCGATCGCCTCTACGAGGGCACGGCGGTGCTCCGCCCATGCGGGGCAGACCTCCACCGTATGCTCCACCGTGTCCTCTGGGCGATCCTCGCAGTGGTGACACCCGGGCGTCTCCTCCCGCCTGATGATGTGCAGGAACCTCCCAAAACATCCGTGTCCGGTGAGGACCTGCGTCAGGCGATAGGTGAGGACGCCGTGACGCCTCTCTAGCCACTCCTCAAAGAGGGGTCTTATCGCCACCATCGTGGCGTGCCCTGCGCTGGGTTGCGAAAGTCGCTCCTTCCATGCCACCATGAGATCGCGCCGGAGGTCTGTCCGCTCCGCCGCGATTTGCCGCGGAAGCGGAGTTTCCCCCCGGCTCAGTGCCTCCGCGCGCCACTCATACAGGCGCGCTAGGACTATCGCCTCCAGATCCCATGGCGGCAGTCCGGCAAGGAGGCTTGCCGCCTCGCCCGAGATCGTGCGGTACCCCCGGATCAGCCTTACGGCTACCACCTTTTGGGGCGCGTTCAGATAGTGGGCGGCTCGCCGCCGCAGAGAACGCGCCCACACCGGGGCCCCGTATAGGGCCATGGACCGCACGACCCCCGCGTAAAGCCTCCGGCAGGAGGTGTTTGGCCCCCCCAGGTTGGGCAGGAGCCGCTTGAAGGCGGCCCCGGTCCTTTCCAGTTTGGGGGCCAAACGTCGGAAGTGTTCGACGAAGTTCCACCGGCTGTCGAGGACGAGACCCAGGTATCTCATCGTTGCCTCGACGCCGATGTGAACCCCTCCCACCGTTAGTTGGGATCCCGATGGTGGCCCGTTCCGAGGCCCATGGAAAGACATGGCCTCGGACTTGTGCAATGCCACCTCGAGACCCAACCGCCGGATTCTTTCCACGACTATCGCAACCCCGCGTGTCATCGCGTCGGCCGCCGCCTGATGCGACCTCCCTTGCGCCAGGACTAGCGTGTCGTCAGCGTAGCAAACCACGCTGACGCCATCAGGGAGGTCGGCTCGCAGCACCCAGTCGTAACCGATGTCCCACAGGAGCGGCCCCAGAACCGATCCCTGTGGGACACCGCACGACATCTCTCGCCGGTTCCATTCCCCGTTGCGACCAGGGTAGATGACGGCTCTGTCCGTCAAATACGCCCCAACTACTCGACGGAGGTAGGTCGGCACCCGGTGATACCGGAGTGCCTCCCCAATACAGCTCCAGGGCAGGGTGTTAAACGCGTTGGCGATGTCGAGTGACACCGCCACGACGACCCCACCCCGGGTCACCGCGTCCCCCGTCGTGAGGGCTCTCACGCGCATGATGGCGTCCACTGTCGAGCGCCCCTTGCGGAAGCCAAACTGGCTATCCGCAAGATCCGGCCCCGTCCTCACTAGGTGCCCGACGAGGCGGCCTGCAATCACTCTCTCAAAGAGCTTGCCGACCTCGTCGAGCAGCACTATGGGCCGGTATGCGGACGGAGAGTCCGCAGGGCGCCCTGGCTTCTGAATGAGGACCAGCTTCCCCGTCTTCCAACGGAGTGGAAACTGGCCCCTCTCCATGCATGCGCTTAAGAGCGCCTCTAGTCGAGGCCCGAGAGCCCTCGAGGCCAGGACCCAGACTTTACCCGGCAAGCCGTCGGGTCCTGGGGCGGTATTTTTGGCCTTCAGCCTGCCTACCGCCGCTCTCAGATCTACCCCGGTCACTTCAGGGATGTCGTCGTCGTCGTCTTCATGGTCCGCTTCGGGCACCGCAAGTGGCGGAGCCATGGGCGGGGGAGTATGCTCCCCCCGTGAAGGGAACAGAGTGCTCACCACCTCCTCCACGAGCTGTGGGCGGAGACTCTGCGTCAGCGGGGGGGCCCAGGTGCGGAGTTTATTCCGCACCATTTTGTAAGGGCGCCCCCATGGATCTCTGTTCAGAGTCTCCACCATCTCTTCGCGGGCCGTATCCTTGGCCCGCTGGACAGCCCCTTGGAGGGCGGTCTTCGCCGCTCTGTACCCCTCGTACAGCTCCGCCTCCGTGGCTTCCGCATCCGGAGGGCGGATGCGGAGCCTGCGGTGCCTGGTGTACCGGTGTCGCGCGTCGACGCACGCCTTGCGTAGCGACTCCACCTCCTGCGACCACCAGTACACCTGACGTCGGGCGCATCCTGGCCGGACTCGGGGCATTGCCGCGTCACATATATCGGACATGGCCTCCTGGAGCCATTCCGCCTCATTGTCAATATCGGCAGGCCTGTCCGGTGATGACACCCAGGCCTGCACGATCGAGGCTTCCAGGAGGAGCTCCCGGTCCAGCTGCTTCAGCGCCCACCGCGGACCACTCGGGGCCTGCTGGACCAGCGCGCTAGAGGTCTGGGTGGAGACGTCGAACCGGATATACCGGTGGTCGGAGTAGGTCTCCACCTCCTCCATGACGCGCCAGTCACTGACACGCTGTGACAGAGCGGGGCTGGCGAACGAGATGTCCACTACGGACTCGCCCCGCATCCGCACACACGTAGGGACAGAACCCCGATTTAGGACGACCAGGCCTGTTTCCAGGGCCCAGTCCTCCACCATCCTGCCCCGCACATCCGTGTAGCGGGAACCCCAGGCCAAATTCTTGGCGTTGAAGTCCCCGACCACTAGCACGGAGAAGGAATGGTTTCCGGCGACGACGACACTCAACTCTGTTAAAGAGTTCTGGAACTCGGCGAGAGTTCGGTTCGGAGAGAAGTACACTCCCACTACTACGATCTCTCCGAACCGTGCCGCTACGCACCCCTGTCCCTTTGTGACACCTTCGAGGGACGGGGTACCGGCGGCAGCCGACGAAATTATGGTCACTCCAACTCCTGCGTGTGTAATCCACACGAAAGTAACTACGTGCTTTTACTGGAAAAGGTACAAAAACCCGTTGGTGCTCTCTATCCGACTAAATGTCTACTGGGATGCCTCGGATACTCTCGGAACTCGTTAGAAGTAAGGCGAGCAAAAGACCTGATCACCATAGCCTGTAAGACGCTCCGTGGCACAATTGAGCTAAATGCTGTGCAGGCTCGCTTTTTGTGCCAGACATCTACTGCCGCAGCACAGGCTGTTTGCTGTACCTCCATGTCGCACAGTTGCGCGTGCTAAGTCCCCAGTACCACGTACTCTGGCCGCACTTAATGATCTCTTGGACTTTAATCCAACAAACGATCTGTTTGCGGACGAATGGACGAAGATTTTGTCAGTATGTCCGAAGTACTGGTGAGAGGGATTTATGAAAGCGTTGTTAACTTTTTACCCAACTGCGCCAGAAGGAGGGTTATGTTTTTCGAGACTATGTATGTGTTTGTTTGTATAATTGTTTGGCACGCTCTGTGGCCTGAACGGCTCGATGGATTTTAGCTTGAGAGGTGTCGTTAGATTCGAATTGACTGTGAAAGTAACACTGGGTATATCAAAATAAAAAAAAAACCAAAATAGCGGATTTTTGGCGCCATATTATGCCTTCAAAAAAATTTTTTTTTCTCAAAACCTATCGAGTGGGGTATCAAAATAAAGGGTTTCAAAAGGTGATTACAAAAATATATACAACTTATATGGTTAAAAGTAATTCAAAGTGACAAATCGTAAAAAACACGTATCAAGAATAATCGTCTGCGAAATCTTTAACATATTTTGTAAACTAAAAAGCTGGAAATAAAAAAAAAGTAATTAAAAAAATTAAAAACCCGACTGCAACCTTATACTAAAACTAACTGAAAAGCTAAAAACAAGCCCTTTTTTAATTAAATAAATGTTGCAAGCAGGCGGGACCCATTTGAGTTTGAAACTATAATAATGGTATGGGCCCCGCCTGCTTCCAACTTGTATTTAATTTAAAATGTTTTTAGCTTTTCAGTTAGTTTTAGTATAAGGTTGCAGTCGGGTTTTTAATGACTTTTTTTTACTTGATGATTTTATCTGTTATGTGGTTACACAAACTGTGTCTTTAATTTCTGTAAATGCTTTAAACCGTTTTAAATAAAGAAGTAAATAAATCAATTAATAGACGCAATGAAGATTATGTGATACAAATTGCATTAAATCTGTCAGAACAAAGGGAGGCAGAGGCCGCTCGCCGTGGGACCTCAAGAACCCACTTGCCAGAACTGACTACCAAAGACAAAATAACTTGGCGCAGAAAAGTGAGGGATCAGAGACGGAAAAATAAAAAAAGTAATAAAAAAAATTAAAAAACCCGACTGCAACCTTATACTAAAACAAGCTGAAAAGCTAAAAACAAGCCCAATTTTAATTAAATGCAAGTTGGAAGCAGGCGGGGCCCATACCATTATTATAGTTTCAAACTCAAATGGGTCCCGCCTGCTTCCAACTTTTATTTAATTTAAAATGGGCTTGTTTTTAGCTTTTCAGTTAGTTTTAGTATAAGGTTGCAGTCGGGTTTTTTTTAATTTTTTTAATTACTTTTTTTTTATTTCGAGCTTTTGAGTTTACAAATGTGAAAGATTTCGCAGACGATTTAGGTCTTGGTACGTGTTTTTTTACGATTTGTCACTTTGAATTACTTTTAACCATATAAGTTGCACATATTTTTGTAATCACCTTTTAAAACCCTTTATTTTGATACCCCACTCGATAGGGTTTGAGAAAAAAAAATTTTGATGGCGTAATATGGCGCCAAAAATCCGTCATTTTGGTTTTTTTTATTTTGATATACCCAGTGTCACTTTCACAGTAGGTATATACGAATCTAATGACACCTCTCAATCTAAAATAATCCTAATATCCTAATCTAATCTAATCTAATCTAATCCATCGAGCCGTTCAGGCCGCAGAGCATGCCATACAATTATACATATATACATACATACATACTCTCAAAAAACATAACCCTCCTTCTGACGCAGTCGAGTAAAAAAGAAGAAGAAGTGGTTTATTTTTATTTTATATACAGTGTTTATAGAATAGAATAGAATAGAATACTCTTTATTATGTACACCATATAAATTACAGACATAAATTTAGAATTATTACTTACTTATTGGCATTTATTTTGTGTTTATTTGTTTTTATATACAGTGTTAGTTTATTTTAAAGTCTTTAATTAAGTTAGGTATATAAATACGTTAAAGCTATCACACGGTCTCATAATAAGCCGTTGTTACCTTTACGCCCATGTATCTTCCCCTATAACAAAGCCGGTCCATAATGTTCTCCCAACTATTTTCCATGTTTTACACATTCATCATTACGTAATAATAAAACGACAACAGTTGCGCAATTACCTCGCGACCCTCGTCAACAACCGCTTGCAACCCTTTGCAGTTCCACTAAAAGTGTCGGCTATACCTCGTTTACTTGTAACGCGGTAATTATTCTCCCGTTAAAGTGGGCGCGCGTATAAGCCGGTATAAGCCGGGGGTGCTGTGTGACTTCAAACACGGCTTAACTGTAATTGTTTAAGCGGTTGCAGTTGTTGTATTGTAATGCTGTTAGTTCGTTTTGTGGAACAACGTTTATTGTTATACGATAATTTTATTGAATTTCCCGTGAGGAAATAAAAAGGTTTTAACTTCTTTTCTTCTGTTGGGCAAATATGTCTCAAATAGCCTCCCCACACTCCTATTCTATCTTCGGCGAGAATCTTTGTGAAGGCATCCCAGTATTACGTCAAACGTTTCCTTTGACCGTAATATCTGTCTCTCCTTACTTAGAATCACTATTTACTGACATTTCTCTTTGTTTTACTTATTCCTTGCGGCAAACAATTATTGAGCGAACCAGTGTATGAAATTGACTATGATTCAAGTTTAAACAAAGCTCTCAGTATGTTTATAAATCGCCTTATAAAGTTTAGGTAAATAAGTTTACTGTACTATAATTATTTTTGGGAATGCACAGATAATCAATTGAGTTTTTGACTGCAAACTACAAAACATTAAAAGCTTTTACTAGGGGGTCCGAAGTGGAAGAAGTAAACTGGTTTACCAAAAATATGTGCTATTTTATCCATTGGTGTTAGGTATAGGATAGTATTTAATCCCCTGTAAGCCAGGGTACATAATACGTCAGGTGAGCCACCAATTAAATGTAATTGCTGTGTGGTCAACATAATAAATGTATTAGCACTGAAGCTTATCATGTCCTATGAATTGTGTAGTAGAAGCTCTATTTATTATATATTTTGTTTGGAACATTTTATTGTCATCATGAATGTAATTTTTTTATTTTCCTCTGTCTACCAAGGCAGTTTTGACTTTTGTGTCACATTTTGCACATCTGTGTACATCTGGGAACAACACAATATTCTAGTATTTTCAAGCTGATGCGAACATTAAAAAGTATATTCCTAATTAACAAAACTTAGTTTATTCTTAGATATTGTTTTGAGTTCATTCTAATAATATAAGAAAATATAACACCTGTTATTGTTTTTGTAATAATATTAGCATCGTCCTTTCAGAATATTTAGATACATCCATACTAATATTATAAATTCGAAAGTAACTCTGTCTGAGTGTTACCTTTTCACACCAAAACCACTGAACCGATTTAGATGAAATTTGATATAGATATAGTTTGAGTTCCGGAAAAGGACATAAGATAGTTTTTATCCCAATATTCCCACGGGATCGAAACTTATGCGGGTGAAACCGCGGGGCGCAGCTAGTATAACTATAAAATTCCTACAGAATAACCACCCCACTAACACCAGAATAACCACCCCCATCAAAGCACCTTACCTCCTTCTATACAAAAATAAAAACTAAAATAACGCACACGGAAGGATCCTTACTTACAATATTCCCACTCAAACCTCCTGGCCTTCAAACAGAAGCGGTGAAAAGCTAGTGGAACATAAAATTACAACTAGCCTTCTAATTAGCAAGCCGGCTTATAACGGGAATCCACTGAATAATTATGAAAGGAGAAATTCTACGGCAACCTGAAGCGTTGCCTCACATCAAAAGAGCAATATAGCAGGCCACAAACACGTGGTAAGGCCAGGCCTTGTGAGGGCTTTTTTGAGAAAAGTTACTGGAGTAGATAGGTTCAAAGGTTCACTTGTGAAAATGCGTCCAGAACTGTTAAGTTTTTTTTTTTTTAATTGAAAACTTCTTTAGCGGCGTTGTACACTTTTTTGTAATGGGTAAAAAATGTTAAACTCGCGTCAGGACATCGCGTCAGGACACATGTCCTGATCGAAAATTCGTAAGGTGGATGGAGAGTAGACAGCCGGCGCGGCGTAGGAGAGGAAGTATCCCCCTCTCTTTCTACGGCGCGGCGAAAATGTATGCCTGCTGTTTCGTTTAGGCGGCGCAGGGCGCTTGCGCGAATGTTCGTGTGTGTTTATGTTACAGCGTGACACGCGCATCCATGTATGATGACAGCTGATGGCTCGACCGTCTGTGTAGTGGCCACACTGCTGTGTATTCGTAAAATTCGTGTATGTAAAGTGTTTAAAATATGGAAATTGAACAAAGTGCATCGATTAATGAAAAATATAAAAAATGCACAACGCTAATATTCAAGTTTTCTCTTCTGCCGGCACTCCCGGAGTGCAACCCGTATTTTTTTAATTGATAAAACTGTGCCAAGTCCAGTATTGGTGTGAGCAGTAGGCAGCTTCCCACATCCACATCATTATCTGTCTTTACCTTTAAACAAATAACAGCGATCCACTCGAGGTCATGCCTTCTCAGGACCATTGCCATAGGGAAGCATTTATCTAGCAGTGCTCTACGAATTTATTGACATCATTATTGACAGACAATTAATAAAATAAAACAGGCAGGCGGACACCGATCAATAAATAATTAGGCTGTTTTTGTATCTTTATCGTATACTAGCTTCTGCCATCTTATTATAACATTCTATTGTAATGAAACCTACATTTACGAATAAATTTGATTTGATTTGCCCGTAACATTTGTCCAAGCTCTGAAATTTCTTTTTTTGTAACATAAAATATATCCATTTTCCTTATAAATACACGTCCGCAGCTTGACCGTGCCGGTGTGGCTAATCCCTGAGTGCATAGTTGGTAGTTTTTAAGGTTAGTTTTTACTATGTGTATGTAACAGGCGCTTCTCGCCATCAAACTCGAAAGTTTGGCGAGTAAAATTGTAAAAGCAAAAAGTTATGTATTTTTTAGAGAATAAATTAAAAAAAAAAACTCGACAGATTCCAATAAGTGAAAGAATTTTCGGAATCGGATCAGTGGTTCCGAAGATTAACCCCTAGATACAAACTCACAAATGTTACCAGAGTAGATAATAGCATGTCTAACAGAATGAGCCTTCTCTGTTTTCTGTTGGTTGTTTCGGTAGTACGGTCGAACAAGCTATTTGGTATACAGGCAGCTAACTTGCAACTACTTTTAAACAATGGTGTGCTGAGTTAGTCAATTCCTTTATACCACTCTATTTAATTAAGGATGCCATAAGCTGAAAAAGTTATAACGCACAAAATAAAAATAAATATTGGCTGTGTATTGGAAAGATGAATATTTTTGTCTGTATACCAAATAGCTTGTTCGACCGTACTGGCGTTAGACCGCGGTTTTGTTTATGGAGGATTTGGTTTCAGGGATTTAAAACATGAAGATTTTTATTGTTTTAGTGGTTTTCAGTTTTGTATAGAATATAGTCTCATTCAATAACGGTAGTCTCAATTTTTTAAGAACCTGCACGTGTATTTTTTTGTCCTTTGCACCACATAACTCTTGGCGAAAACTTCTTATTTTTCAGGCCGAAAAAAAATCTTGTTTAATAAAGTGAAAGATTTTCCCTCAGATTTTTCATACTAAAAACACAATGTCGAAGCGAAAATATTACACCAACTAGATATGCAACGTTACTTACCTATTAAATGGATTAAGCTTTTAACACATGTCTAATTCAGGGAAACGTGTACACGGGCCTTTAGGACCACAGTAATTTAAATTAAGCTCTATGTTGTCAATTTTAAAGTTGTTTTTAGTTTGGCCGAAGCTTCCAGATGGGATCATTTCGAAGTTTTTCATGGGAGAGCCAGAGTGTTGGTACAGGCGTGAAGTTGGGTCGTCTCATTTATTATTGAGCGGATACTCTCGGGGAGTCGGTGGAGTTAAAGTTTGTCGCCCACCGAGCTCATAGTATAGCGCTGACGCTGCACTTTGTAAACAAGGGAGTTCCTTGTTCAAACTGCTTATTGCGCTTAAGCAAACTTTAAATTGAAATATGTAATTTAACTTCCTCCAAGTACATTAAAAATGCGAGTACTTTGCGAGTACAACAAATAGCGTAAAAAAATATTCTTAGTAAAAAAATACTTGAAACAACAAATATACGTACATTTGGAGAAAGTTGGACAAATAGCTGTCACGTCGCGGAGCCGAGCACTCCAGTCGATTAAATGCCAAGAGCTCACTACTATAACTGTATCGATGGATGAATGTTGAGCGGGATGACGGGAGAGGTACAACCGAATATGGATATTTAAATAGTGAAAGGTATAAAATATTAATGTTAAAATGGCTTATGTATCAACTTATTTACCCTTCAGTCTACTAGATTCTGCATACACTACTATATTATTTATTGGGATACAATGACACAGCCATGTTGGGAAATTGGTAAACAAAGAAGTATTTTTTTAGGTATTGATGACTGATGGTTCTTTTTCTCAGGGTTCATTTCATACATTGAACAAAATTCTGGCAGCCAGATCCAGGATAGTGCTTGAAAGATTTGTATCTTACACAGATTGTCTTACAGACAAATGAGGTATCATTGGAAGCGTCTTGATCGTCCGCTGGTTATAGGCTATGTGACGACACATTACATTGAATATAGCGCCCTCTAGCGGACATAAAGTCATGACCAAATATATTTTTTTTTAATCATGCCCTATGGGGTATCAAATGAAAGGGCTTTATTAGCACATTTCAACAATATTACCCAAATAAGCCCCAAAATAATTAAATAAAAAATAAGTTTAAAAACTAAAACCTGACTATTGAAAAGGATGAAGCAAGAAAGTACCTTCCCGTGGTCGCATGCTACCATAGCTTTTAATATGATAGTACAGTGGCATGCGACCACGGGTGGTATTTAGGATGTACGTAATGCTAATTATCGCTACAATTGTATCACAGTCCTAACTCCCCCTACATTGACTGTATCGGTATTTGTTACTTCTTCGGTCATTTACATCTCTTTATGTTGCTCTGTTGCTAAATAACTTGCCGATAGTCGTAACCGACGTCGTTCGGTAGCCTTCGGGAACCCTTTCGTCTTTATTTGAATTCAAGACTTTGTTAATTTCGCTTTTGATTATGATGTAAAAGTTTATGTTGGCTTTAAGTATCAAGATAAAGTGGTAAAGATGTGATGATTTTCATATTTAATCTATAAAGGCTTTTTGAGAGTAACAGTGGACTTGGTAATTATGTTTTTGAGTTGTAAAGAGCAAAAATAATTTATATCTGTGTTATTGATAGTAAATTGTTTCAAGACCCGGTTTTCCTCTAGTCAGGAGGTCTAATTAACTACCCAATAGATTGCCTTACTATAAAAGATTGAGTGCAGAAGTAAAACATCTTACAGTAACTTAACTACAAGCTAGCAGGCTGGCTAGGAAGCTAGAGGTAACCAAGTCACGGATTCCCGATCAACAAAACTACGAGTTTCGTCTACCAATACATTGGTCAGAAGCCGCTGTAAATATCTCAACGTGGCAATGGATTGGACTGACTCAACATCGTAAAAGATGGCGTAACACAGCGGCGAAGACTCAGCCTTGAAGTAAATAGTATAAATGGGTAAGCACTTATGTATTCTGAAATAATAAAAAAACAGCCAATAATACATCTATTGTATCAACAATATACTGAAAAGCAACCTCAAAGTTATTAATCGCCGGTTGACCGATAGATTACCTAAACACAACCAATAAAATATACATTACAATTAAAACAAGGGGCAACTTTCTGGCCAGACAGAGCTATAAAAAGCCTACAACAAGTTGAACGACAGAGCAATCCCGACTCGTCAGGGTCGTCAATCAGCAGATTCAACAAAAACAACCGAACGGCGAACAATGCGAAAGCGAAAATACAAATTGTGGGATTTGTTTCGTCATCCCTACTGATTTGTTAAACAACTAAACGCGAAAGTTGCTACGATCACCATTATGGTACAGAGCAAATATGTTCTAACATTCAAACCCTCGACTTTGCGAACTACAAAAAAATTGTTTGAGCATTTGCTAGGCTGTGGCTGTAATGAGTAGCTTCGATTCAGCTCGGGAGTAGGGTCGGGAATAATTTCCATTCCATGATTGGAGCACACAAGCGACACCTGAGACGGCGTTTGTCAAACTGACAGACGCTCCCCTCTTTTTGTATAAACATCAAATATGTAACGAATTATTCATTGCGGTTCGCTCCGCTGTGCGAGTGTTATTACAGTTTCCATTGCGAACGTTCTAGACTAGTGTTTTCTCGTTTAGTTAAACAGGGAGCTAGTTTGAACGCCAACTGTCCAGTTTAAGCGGTGTTTTGTAATTGTCTACGTTTGGTGTAAATAAATTGCTTGGTATTTATTATACGTTACAACAATTTTCAAGCTTGCTTCAAGCATTTTTTGCAGATGTATTTTTGCATACTGTAATATAATTTTAATCTCCACAGAATTATAAACATCTCTCCTTAATTAAATACACATCTGCTAGAGAGTGCAAACATGCCTACAGTTGAGGATTTTACCCCAATTTCGCTAACGCTATCGTCCATTTTGCGTAAATCCAGAAGAAATAAAAATAAACAACTACCAAACTAAAAGCCCAACAATATCATTTGGCTAAAACGTCTGGCGTAGACAATCAGTTCTCTAAAGGTATTATTGTTTTAAAGATGCGCCCTGCAGCCGACAGCCGCATTGTGCCCCGACCGCACACTACGTGGGGTGACATTGTCAGCGGTTACACTGCTATTTTATACGCGGTGGCATGTTGTTTTTTGTTGTTGTCGTACGTATGTTGTATTGTGTTTGTAGTATGATTGGCGAAATGTAAGGATAGAGGAAGGATCGGATGTCAGATTTCAGTTAAAAAAATCGTAATCAAGTTGTTTTTATTTTTTTTAAATTTAATTATCAGCTCTGCTTATTTAGAAAGCTTATAACAATAATTACAAAGAATAATACTCGTGTTTAAAAGGCTCGTGTCTAATCATTATGAACTTTTAGGCTAGAAAACAGTAACCAAACTAATGCAAGTACCAAAATCCTTTTCCCTTTGTAATCTGGACTTTTACAGGATCTGACGGGTTGTTATTAAGACCGCTCACATAAACAACTCGTCAGCTTAATCAATTCCCATGTTTTCATGAGGCTTACTCCTAGCATCTATTGTCCTGCCAGCAGCTAAGTCCGCTCGTCTTCACGCTCTCGTGAAATTGAAAAACAACGATACGCCTCTTTTGTTTGGTCCTTCTTTGTCTCAAACAAGATACTTATCAAGCATTTACTCGTTTACCTGGCTGTCCGCTTTTTTTAATAAGCCGTCTTGTTTACCGTTCTATCTGGGAGGGATCTCGGTGATTTTATTTTGTGCTCATTCCGTCCTTGTATTAAGTTACTCGGTAACTGTTCTCTTAATTTAACTGGAGTGCAGTTTATTTTTCTTTTTTTGAGTGATCGGCAGATTGTTCTTTAGTATTTAATTCTGGAACTCTGTTTGTGTACTTAGGTTCTGGAGGAGTTAAATGCTGAAGTTAGTGAGTGAACATTTTAAAAGTTCGATAGATCCTTGTAACCTTTTGAAAGCTTCATAAATTTTTCATTTTTGTCCATTCAAGAAAGTTTTTTACTGTAATTGTTCGATAGGTCGAAGGTAAAAATAATAGGTTTTGTTGTACTTGTACTTGATGTACTTGATTGTCTATTTGGCATTACAAGCACTTACTATCGAGCTAATTCCTATCAATATTTTTTTGTAATATCGCCTTTTCAAGCAAAGTGGCATTTAACCTAAATTAAAAACTACACGGTATCGGGTGTAGCACCAAATAAAAATGGGAGTCATTCCACGACGGCAGCAGGTTTAAGGAGCTCGCAGTGCATAACTAACGTTAGGTCGCCGCCTTATCGCACTTGAACCCTATTAAATAACCCATTTCGTTCGCTAACTCTACACTAGCGAGCACGATAAGCTGATACTGTGGATATTTTTCTTTCATTCCACATCAAGGAAGGAATTACAAGGTACAATTTATTTTATTTCAAGCCTGGTGTCGTAGTTTACTTAACTGATAAAGTTTGTTGGATTGTTTTTGAAACAGTCTCATTCTGTCATAGAATCGTTTTCTTGTTGCTGTTAACTGTCTTGTTTGACTTATGAAGAGATTACACTAGGGGGATGAACTGTATTGCCTTCCAATCTGCTATAAATTTTGTGTGCTCAGTTTGACTTTGATTGTTCAGTTGTTATTGGGAGTGTGGTCATTTCAGTTGTAGATACAGCCGCTTCTATTATGGCAATAATGATACTATAGTGCAGCGCAGACGACACACTTTTTGTGCGATCGAGTCTGTGGCGAACAAAATGTCTCTTTGATACTAAATAAGCTTTTTGTAGTAGCTGAAAATTAGAACGCGACATTATCCTATGTTTATTTCAACTACTTATTTCAGGTATACCTTGTTATTATTTTATCTACAGTTTCCATTTTATTGGTACTTACAATAAAAAGTGCGTCACGGATAGTCTGTCGTCTGCGCTGCACCTATAGCTGCCATTTAAAGGAAACATTATTGTGCTGATTTGAAGTAAATTTTATGAATTTTCATTAAAAATCTTGTTTACGATTACTATAAAACCCAACCATAGATACTTCTCACCTCATTGCCATACCATACCGTACAACTAGTATCGATCAGACGCAACAATGAAGAGGCTCGCTGAACGGCGGCTCCTCGTCGCCCTCGTATCAAGGGTCCTTACTTGAGTCGAGAAGTTTCACCCAAACAGATGGCATTTACCTTTGTATAGATGCTGGTGTTTATTCTGTTTGGCACTCTTAGACAGGGTTCAGGGACTGTGACCACTAGAACCATAGCTTTTAATGAGCATGCGGTAAACGTAGATATCCACTATCCACGTTTTAAATATGCAACCGACCAGGTTACGAATAGATATTTGTTTGTCTATGTTCAGACTGAGGTAGACTGGTTGGACTGAGGTGGGTAATGAATGCGCCTGGCTGTCATCTACCAGAACCAGGTGGAAATTAAGATATCGTGAGGCGAGCAACGTCTACGACCTCCGATTGGAAACAACTTATCGTTACAATGACGGGTCTGTCAAGAGCGAAGCGAAGAAGAAGATGTGAAAGCTTTCGTCCAGCAGTCGGTAGACATCATTCGGCTGATGCGATGATTAAGAAACTAAGTACCAAGAAGTAAAACGCAGAACAATTAATGGTTTTTATTTATTTATTTATTCGTTTATTTCAGGCGACGCAGGCCCATAGATAAATACCTTAACCTAAATATACATATTTTTATTATAAAACTAGTACATCACTTCACTAGCTAGTTCTTGTACTGCTCTGTGGTACTTGTCCGCGGAAGCGACGGAACACCACGTCCTGCGGCCAGAAGTCTTCTTCCATGACGACGGGCAGATAACATTTCGGTACGCGCACCACGAACGCCTTGAAGGTGACGTTGCGGTGCGACTCCAGTAACTGCACCATCGGCGTGTACCTTGTCTTCTGGCGCACGTACTCCACGATGTACTCCGCCTTAGTGGTGTAGTGTAGGCGGGAGATGTATACCGGTGTGTTCGGCTTTGCGGCACGCAAGCTGACTTCGGGATCCGTAGGAGCTTTGCCGCAGCGGTTCTTGTTCGGTCGCGACCGGCGCTTCCCCCTTTGCACCGTCACGAAACCCTCATCATCAGCCTTATTCGGTGCCTTATTTGGTTCCGACTATTAGTTACTTGAGGTAGAATAATATCTGGCTTTTTCGGTTGCTTTAGCCCATGGCACAGAATACTTAATAGTACTACGCCTATGGTGCCAATTCAAGAAATAAAAAATTCTAATAAGAACTGAAATATTAAGTGTTAAAAATCGGTTTAAAAGCTATTATTAATAAGTAATATTATATACTGCTTCTAATATCATAACGACCGGCAGCAGAACAATGAAGTCATCTTAAACGTCGAGCCCTTCAGTCAAGTCCTCACTCGAGACGAGAGTGCTCGCCTAAATAGATGAGGTTTACATGCTTGTATTGCTTTTTTGATGTTACTGGCTCTTGTTGGACACTCTTGTTGCTCAAATCATTGTTGGCTCGTGGGAATTTAGCAAGCCCCTGAAACAAAATCTGTCTGGACTAGATGTAAATTGCAGATAGTGTACCTAACATCTGGAAATGGAAAGAGGTTGTATATAATGCGTGGTGATAGTAGCAGTATGGATAGATATCAGTGGCAAAGGTACCATACAACTCGATTCCCACCGGTTTCCCTTCGAAAATTAAGAATACAAACACTCTATAGTCAATTCATCATCTGTCATTTTTCGCTAATTCGCATGAAGCTCATACTTAATAGAAAAGCAGATAGAAATAGGAATTTAATAAAACGGTTTATTGACTTTTTTTTGGCGTTTTTTTTTTTTTACTCCGGCTTTCCTCTGTCATAAATTCACCCTTCGCCATTGATAGATTTGTCCCTTTACTACAATAATTATGATTACTCGCGACACATGAGGTCTAGTAAAGTAAGCCTATCTCCTGTACCTGTAACAGGAGTTAGGGTGCATCGTCGTAGAGAAAAAAACAAAAACTTTTGAAATTATCACAACACTGATAGTCAAAAACAAAACAAAGTCATTAAGTTAATCAAGGCTCGACCTTATCAAACTCAACGCAAACCGCCTCAAATCAGCCGAGTGTCGGAAGGTGTTGCAAGTAATTAATAAGGTTAACGCGAGCATCGGCTGTGCGTGAGTAGACGCCGCGAATCATTCATCGAGTCACCCTGTACTTCGGACTGGCTGTTCACATTAGGACACGCCTTTATTTCAAAATGCAGGCTTATTTTTTTATCACCATCCAATTTTTCACAGGGTGTTCTACCTATGAATATGAACAAATTTCACTATGGGACCAACTCTGAAATCAGCTGTTTCATACAAAAGTTCAATACCTACTTGACCAAAATGTATGAAACAGTTGATTTTTTTTCGGGATTTCAGAATTGGTTTCATTGTGAAAGTTGTTCATATTCATGGGTAGAACCCCCTGTAAAAATTTAGATGGTGATAAAAAAATAACCCTGTATAATATGTATTGTTGCTGCAAATGGGTAATAAATAAAATCAAAAGTCATTTATTCAAACTAGGCTGAGAATCAGCACTTTTCGAACGTCAAAATTACAAAAGGCAGTCCCCCAATACGCCCGCCCTTCACCACTTCCTAGTGCTTTCGCTGGGGAGAAGAAGTGGCGGAACAAACTCCCCAGCAGCACATTTTTTTTAACCATAAAATCGTGCAAAATAATAAAAAAAGAATTGTAAGCAAACGGTTTTTATTTTGACCCATTGTGATAAAATTCACACTCATTTTGAGAAGTGCTCATTTTGAGAAGTGCACATTTTGAGAAGTGCACATTTTGCGAAATGCACAAATTGCGAAGTGCACATTTTGCGAAGTGCACATTTTGCGAAGTGCACATTTTGCGAAGGGCACATTTTTGCGAAGTGCACATTTTGCGTCAAACCCATTTGTTTGTTCAGTTAGAAAATAATTGATTTTATACAATACTAAGTATGCAAAGTAATTAACATTACAGGACACAAAACATTAATTTAAATTATTTGCCATAGGTTAAAGATAGCCAACATTTAAAAAATATCTCACAATAAATGAAAATAAACGAAGAATATTCTAAATAATTTTATATATTATCGTGGTCCATTTGCTAAGAACCTGAGACCTTTTGTGATTCATTGATTTAAGCTAAGGTTTTAATAAACACTTTTTAAATTTCTTTGCTACTGCATTGTCGCAAGCAGTTGGTAAGGGTCATCAATTATTATTGCAGGTGTATTATTAATTTATCGATGAGCTAGTCCACTTCTTCTAATTATTGTTATGAAGGTATCATAGACCACTGGATTGGAAGACGAGTGACTATCAGTGAATTCTTATTCAATTCGTTATTGTAATAATCACTAACTCAAATTGCAATAAATAATTTTCTATTCTGGAGTTACCAAGAAGTTATCATTTATCTGCTTTCAACCGCAACCACAGCTAAAAGAGGAAGACGCATAACGCATGAACACCGGTCAAGCGGCGCGCGTCGCCCATTGGCGACGCAACAATAGAAAATCAATTGTGTCTCATTAGCGGAGCTTGACAGATTAAAATAATGATTGCAATTCTTTGTTCACTACACCACTTCGACTCCCAAAGAATTCGTTCTTCGACTGCAAATGGAATTAAAATTTCAAAGATTTAGGTGTAGAAATTAAATTCCATTTCAGTTACCTAAATCACGAATACCTTCGCACCCAATCCTCCAGTCTGAACAGTGAACGGGCGCCTTAATCACTATTTAATTATGCGGAACTCAGGCGTCGCGCGAAAGAGCCCAACTTAGCGATTACTTCATGTTTTTGTTTCGCCCCGACACGCCCCGGTGTTTCGTCCTGCAATGAATTGTCATTATATTCACAAGTACCCTCAAACTGTGGGAAACATCGGTGAGTATAAGAGGAGTGGTTAAGTTGAAGTTATTTTTAAGGGGGTTATTTTTCTTTTATAAAATTTTAAAAGTACATAAATAATGTATTTAGCTGAGGAGTTGATAACCAAACAAGGGTTAATAATTGTAGAAGACAGAAAATAAAGGGATAGAATGCGAAACGGTGTTCAGGTGCGGATAATGAAACCATCAGAATAAAAAACATTACAGACCGTTGAGCGCTGCATAGTCTTAAGGCTAACTACTAAACGAGGATCTTGTTGCGTAATTTGAGCTTTGCATGAATGGCTTAGGCCAGGCAATCAACACGTTTATGAAACGGTATCGTGATTACCTACAGTAAATTAAAGCTGCCTCATCATCATCATAATCAGCCTATAATGTTCCCACTGCTGAGACACAGGCCTCCCCATTGTGAGAGGGAGTGGGCCGTAATCCACCACGCGAGCCCAGAGTGGGTTGGTAGATGTCACATGTCTTCGAATTTTTGGTTCTAGGACATGCCGGTTTCCTCACGATGTTTTCCTTCACCGTTTTGAGAGCAGTGGTGATGAAATAATTTACACAAAGTAAAGCGCCTGTCTGGGTTCGAACATACGACCTACAACTCGTAAGTCGCGGCCGATATCACTGGGCCACCACTGCTCTAGAGCTGCCTATTTCTTCCTAATTAATTATCCTGTTACACCTTCCGCGCCAGGAAAACCAGTGTCCTGCTTTGTCAGAACGTAGTTCCTTACGAACTTTTAACACAGAATGTCCCACTTTAACCTAAACTCTAGATATAAACGGGATCTTAGGAGGCAATAAAAACAAAACAAATTGCAGGTAAAATAATGCTGTGAGCTTTGCCCCCGCGTCCCGAGGAGGCTGGCGCGAAGGCTTTAAATCCTTATTTATATGATAACGGTATAATTCTTCGGCGGCCCATTTTGGGGTTCTCTATGTACCTCCTTTGTAACAACTGGTTTGAGATAATGTTAGGATCATGTTTTAGGCAAGATAAAGGTTTGAAAGGATAAATAAAATTCTGCTTTGATATTGTACGGATGGTCGATTTTTTTGTAAATATACCTTTTTAACAATATACATATAGCATTTGTTTTGTTCTGAGTTTATCAATATTTTCTCGGTGAAACCACGGACATGATACACACGAACCTTGCCAGCTGGAAGGTTAACTGAAAATAGTTATCCCTTTTGAGTGTTTCAGCTGCGTAGTTAGTGGAAACAACTTCTTTTCAAGTCGACAGCTTATTTACCATTTGCCTGGGCAAATGGTAAATAAGCTGTCGACTTGTTAAGTTGTAAGTTGTCGACTTAATTTTGTTAAGCTTTCGGTGTAAGGCGCGTCGCCCACACGAGCTAGAGTCGAGGCGACGTCGAGGCGCGGGCGCACGTTTTCTATAGGAATAAATATAGGTATGTATGTATAGGCGACATACCTATATTTTTTTCTATAGAAAACGTGCGCCCGCGCCTCGACGCCGCCTCGACTCTAGCTCGTGTGAGTGACGCGCCTAAGAACTCATCTGGATGAGTTCTTACACCGAAAGCTTAACAAAATTATGAAGCGTTAATTGCTTCAAAGTTATGTAAGTATTTAATATTCATTCCTGTTAAACAGCCTCGCCAAATAAACCATGAAACTTAATTCCCCCACAGTACGGCTTGGCTTAAAGCGTACAACGGTCCCCAAAAGTTGTGTTACAAACAAGTGTGCGGTGTTATCACATCGTAAAATAAAAGTAATGACCACACTGCGTTGCCCGGTGTACACGGCTTCGCGTTACTATTTGAATATACGGTTGTGGTATTGAAATGTGAAATTTTATTTAATGTTTTGAGTTTGTAATGATTTTTGTGAGTGTTGTTATTTGTGTTGTTGCCAAAGGTTTAAAGCCAATCGTTCATGAACGGGCGCCGTCAGTTGGAGCTGGTCATCACTTAGCTGCCTCGGCTTATTTTTAACTATTTTATTTTTGGATTGTTGTTTTTTTTTTACAATTTGCTGTACTCTGGACGCTTTTAATGCGTACGTCGTTTTATTTTTACATCGTTCCCACATATAATTATAAATTCAACATAAATGATGTACCTAACTAGTATTTATGTAAAAATATAATTTAAAAGAGTGTCCATGGAGTTTCTTGCCCGTTCTTCTCCATAGTACCTACGCTTTGTAATGGGCAACTAGCTTAATTTTTTCTGACTGACTGACTTCTTGACAATTCAAAACTGCCTATAAATGGTCTAATTGAAATAAATGCTTTGAGTTTATTATTTGGTAAAAAGTATCTTCTTTTTCTGCTGGACGAGGTTGATTGCAAGCAAAGTTGATAATCAACGTTAACTGTCCAGAGAGTGTTAGATATGATAATTCAGTATCACCACTGGTGGAGAATCTTGCACTGTTTGTATTCTTCACGCTAAGTTTTACACTATATATAATATAATATAATATAATATTCCACAACTATCACACAATGCCATCTAGTCCCAAGCTAAGCAGAGCTTGTGTTATGGGTACTAGACAACTGATAAACATACTTATATATTTCTAAATACATACATATTATAGATAAATTACACCCAGACACAGAACAAATGATCGTGCTCATCACACAAACATTTGTCCTGGGTGGGAATCGAACCCACGACCTCCGGCATAGCAGTCAGGGTCACTAACCACTAGACCATCAGGCCTGTCAAACACACACTGACTTTATTCAGACCATGATCCCACCTAACATGGTCGTTGTCAGCTAAAAATAGAAGCTCTCGATGCAAAATACTCGACAGTGCATTTTACATACTTAACATATTAAAACACCCCTTAACACTTTGACAATCGATACTATTCTAATCACAATATCAAAACTCGTCATTCAAAAATACATTCAGTCCATGAACCTCACGCAAGGTATCTACGCCATATATCACGACAGTGGCACACCGTGGCCCATAAATAAACGATCATAACACGAAGTTTTATTTGTCATTGTTTTGTCAAAGTCAATCGCACAAGTTCGAACAAGTTCTGGGTTTTATTTGCGATACGCATGACTTGTATGTGGGGCTTTGGCGGATATCTTTTTTTTTTTATGAAATTGTTAAATATTCTCAGAATAAGAAACGCACCTCACCCACTCATTTTTAGATGACTGCTTATTTAAAATCATTAAAATAAGAAACAAAAGAACAGTGATCATTTTATACAGGAAGGCTAACTCGGAGGATAACTACTTTAAATTAAGATTAATTTTATTAGAAACTAAAGTTGCTAGATATTTTTCCATAATTATGTTTCCGATTTGTATACTTCCGAGCTAGCTACACTGTAGGTTTTTGCTGGAAAATGGTTACAACCATCTGACACTGACAGCACAAGTGCTTTTTTGCCGATTCACACACCTTAAGTTAACTGCATTATGTCATTCATAATTCTCTTGCACTTATCCCAATATAAATGTTCATAAGGAAAATCATAATCAATATTCCGTGCTAACGTACCGATAAAAGAATTTAGAAACTCTTGTGATGATAGACTATCAATGAACAAATGAATGAATATTATTATCACTTGACTGATGTATCGTTTCAAGTGGTAATGACTCAACTTTTTTGAATATTCACTATCTCTTTTCACATCACGTTAAGGAAAATAATAAACATTATTATATTTGCCATAAGGACTAACACACACAGAACACAATGTTTAAATAACAGGTTATAAAACCACCATGCATGCCACTTTGAGCATTAAAACAATTAATACAAAAAATTAAGAGAAGAAAAAGCCCTTCGAATTTCAACTGACGAATAAAGGGCGACCAGTAATAGATGGCATCATAACCCTCAAATGCGAACGGGATAAAAAATAAGTTGAAGTCGTTCCACATCGCCCACATCTGGTACTAATGTGTCCAACTTTTGATAAAGCCGTAGTGCCCAACGAATTGGTGCGTTGAATCCATAGATATCCGAGAGATATGCCTTCACTGCATATTTGTTCAAGTTCAAGTGTCGCCACATTTTCCCACTCCGGAAACTCCCACAAAAACAAAAGAAATAGATACGGCACACATGATCAAATTGGGCGGCTTTTTTGGCACACACACAAGAAAATAAGCGTAACACTTTTGTGCTATCTTATTGCACACATGCTCAAAAGGGGCGGGCACTAGAAAGTATAGACACAGTCACGGAATGCACACATGCAACTCTAGCATCAACTAGGGAAGATGGGTTAATATAAATATTTGATCGATAAAAATATCGATAGATATCAACTACAAAAAAGAGGAGTGTTTTTGGGTGTATTTTGTATTATTTATTTTTCCTGCTTTCAACGTGGTATATTAATAAAAAACCAATAAAACCAAATCACGTAATAATATAATATATTTGTTTGCAAATGACATTTAAGTAAATAAGTAGTTTCTTTAGTTTCTCTCTTACGTAAAATTAAAACTATTTAACTATCGATCATAAAACAACAATTCAAATAACCTATTGAACATTTAATAAAAAAACGTTTATTAAAATAAACAGGTTCTTAATAATTAATTACAATCTAGCCTATAAGACGAACAAGCAATTTTAATCTAAATTTTTTACATAATAATTATTACCCGAATGCTGCGAAGCCCAAAAGGAGGGTTTTTTTTTAACCTTTTAACCGCTTACGTCGGAATAATCCGACAAATATTTTCGTGTCCATTCCGCCAGAGTCGTATATATACGACCAAATAACACAGCTCGTTTAATCTGTATTATTATTACATCATCACAGCTCGTTTCATCGGTATTTATTGTTCGTTTTTTTTTTTGTCGGGCGCTGGGGGCACGACAACTGATATAAAGTCCGGCGGTTAAAAGGTTAAAACTTAGAATAGTGTTGATTATTGGTACTTTACAAAAGTACAGAACAAATTACAGATTGGTTTGAGGGAAACCAATTATTTTTCCTGCCTGTTGCATCTATCCATTTATTTTTAATTTCTGGATCTTTCGGGAAACTGAAAAAAATAATTATTAATTCTTGTAAAATTACAATTTATCGATAGCAATATCTCAGCGCTACGCATCACTAATGCATCATTTGACACGATCCATGTCAAATGACGTTGCTAGGCAATTTTCTCATGTCATCACAATAATATTTCACAACGAAATATTTGTAAAATTCTTAAATAATATAATTAGTGCAGTGATTTTTTACTTACCGGTGGTAGGACACGCCGCTTGTCTTAAGGTTTGTTGTGACTGATCTATTTTTGCAAATAAGGACGGAACAATTCGGCATTTTGTAAAAATACGAAATGACACCACACGTTTCGATACAAACATATGACTACGGCGCTTACTGCCGTCGCGCAACTCGCGCATCTAACATACGCCCAGATTACAAGTTATGGCCATGGTATTATATAATTGTACCATGGTTATGGCCTTTTATAGAGGCGACGTGCGCCACGCCTCCATGCCATATCCCTCGATATCCGTGGTTGAATCGCTTTCTCACGTTCAACTGCTAAGTGATATTTTAAGGTTGAAAAGTAGTTTTGGGCGTTATTTAAGTCACAGATGGACTTGTTTTGTAATGCGTGATTAATTTTGTTTTATAAACTCGAATACAATATAACTCATTACAATAACGTTGCTGAAAAGAATGAGATTATTCTGAATGCAATGTATTCCACTTACAAAACTAGAATCAATCAAACAATGGATTCTAAACTGTTAATGAATATTTAATTCATCAAAATGGTTTATTGTTTTAGTAAGATTATTTTTTGTAAAACTTCTAGTGATTCAGGTGACAATATTTCTGCTGATAGTTTTTACAGGTTGCAAAAATGATGAGAATTGATTTTGAATATTGTGAAGTGTATGCTCGAATAACCTTCAAAATAACCTTTATTTATTTATACAATAAAATCATGAGAGGTTTCATTGAAAGTAATACCAATAACAAAAAGTACCAACCTATAAACAATTATCGCAATTGTGATACTTAAAGAATAAGGTAATATCTAGTGTAAAATAAAGGCTCGCGGTCCACTGCTGGACAAATGCATGAATACACCATTTGCAATCTGTATTTAAGATTATACAATAACATGGTAAAAAAAATTGAGTGCAATTACCCTTTTTAAACTTCAAATATAAAGATAAATCACTACTCCGATGAGAACGTACCACGGACAATTCACTATCAGTCGCCAATCGATAGCCCTTATCAACATCTCAATATTCACGGCCTTATCAATATCATTTTATCTCAAGTGCACTATAGAAAGAAAACTATATAAATTATACAGAAAAAATCTTCGGGGACATAACCAAAGTAATCTTTGTTTGGACAAGTCCTTTGACAATTTAAACTTCAAAATGTCTCTTATTACAAATGCTTTGGTAGTGTGTATGCTGTGTGTGTCGCTGTACAGAGCCGATGACTTCCAGCTTGGGAATGTAACCAACGGACAGTTGGGGTACCAGGAGACTGTCAAGTTAGGCTCCATTCCTCTCTCTACAAGGGTCAAGAATGTTTTCTATAATTCAAATAATACTAAAATTATTAAGGTGAGTCTACTGTTTTCATTTCTTCAATCGCTGTATATATAATTTTCCCCTCAATTCTCAAACGTTGACTTTAAAAATTCTTAATAGTCTGTTAATAAGGTTTACTTATTGTAGCAACTGAAATATATGAGGCCTACAAGTACCAACGACGAATATATTGCGTTTGTTCATTAAATCGTTTGTATTTAATATTAAAGACTGTGTTTTTTTACTTTTTCTATTTGATTAATTATTTGATCCATATGTCCGAATCACGTGTCAGTCAGTAGATAGATAATCTTGGCAGCAAGGTTGGCAGCGTGGAGATTATGATACTTAACCATTATGACTATAGACAGTTTTCAGGGCATAACCTAGTGTTGCATGTAGATGAATATGCGTTGTAGACGAGTTAAAATTGTTGTGTGTAAAGCAGAATATAATATCAGACACTTCACTTTTGTTCATTTTTGTCTTTCATCTTTTACTAGAAGTGAAACGTCAAAATACAAAATGCACCAAAAGTTAAAAATGAATTCATTGTTAAACCTATCGGTTTACTAATGAATTCGTTATATCTCACGATGTTGGATTTTGGCACTCGGCATCTTTAATGAAATGAGCTGATTCAGTCCGATGTTATTTTGTCGGTGTCGTGTAAACGTGGAATAAAACAAAATAGAACAATCGAGTGAAGCGTCTGATATCGGTTTAAGATCCCGCCCCATTTAACCAACCTCTTTGTCCCCTTTAAATAAATACTAGCTGCGCCCCGCGGTTTCACCCGCGTAAATGTCGATCCTGTGGGAATATCGGGATAAAAAGTAGCCTATATCTTAATCCAGGGTCTCAGCTACCTCTATACAAAATTTTATTAAAATTGGTCCAGTTGTTTCAGCGTAAAGAAGTAACACACATATAAACACACACACATACACACACACACTCACAAACTTTCGCCTTTATAATATTAGTGTGATATACTAAAATATTAACATCAATCTTTATTATTGCAGGGCATATCAGCAGTCGACATAGAACAGTCGAAAGCCAAAGTGACCATCACGGCTGGAGGTATCGGCTCGTCCTTCGTCAACCTTCGGCTAAAGAGCGAGAAGGGGAAGAGCCTCCGCTACCTGGTTCAAGTCTATGTATGATTGTACACACATTTGTACTGAGAGAACACTGTAATAACGACATTGGTTTTGGTTTAAGAAAGTTGCGAGGAAGATGTACCTACCTACTAAGTGATGGAAATATAAAATAATTTTGATTGGTAATGATGTTGTTTCTATACTAAATATAAATTGAAGTCACTTTTCATGTATGTCTGTGTGCGTTATTCTTCTAAACAACGCATCCAATTTTGATGTGGTTTTGACCATCATTATTCCGCAAGGTTTATGTGTATACTACATTTATATTAAAATTAGTAAAATAATAAAGAAATCTCGATGTTTCGTCAGGTTGTAAAGACTGTGCGAAGCAGGAAAGACCTAACTGATAAAATAATAATCTATTAAAATATTTGAGGAAAATTCCACTCATTGACATGTTTTCAATTTTAGTTGAAGTATGGAAAAACTGGTGTGCATCTTAATTAATACGGAGTTACATTTGTGAAGAATAAAATTGAGAAATTTCACTTAGGAAATCACTTTCAAAAATTCGTCCGCATCGCTGTCAATGGGATAAGTGCCCAAAAGGCTGGCAGCATTGCCACGTTGCATGGCAATGCTTATTCTTTGGGCTAAAAATAGGCCAGCCCTCTGGTCACGCGAAGAGTCAACCAAATCTTATCCCATTGACAGCGATGCGGACGAATTTTTTGATGCCCAATGAGCTCCTGTGTCTTTTTTTATACTTACTTATTCAATATGTGTTAAAATTCTTTCAAAAATATTTAAGGCACAGTAACTTTAATAGACAGCATGCACAACTCTTCATCTTCTCTTAAGATCCCGTACCACTAACATCTGAGCTTATTATTTAAATACGGATAAACAAAGCCATGTCATAAACTCCTAAAGCTTTATTAATCATCCATAGAGCATGATTTCTAATCAATAACGCGGGATATTTCCCGATATAACGTTATTAACGAGCTCGCTGATTAAAATTCCAATAAATAACAATATGTGTGTTTAATGAGTGCGTGTAAAGTATGCAAATGCAAGGTATATGAGACTACGCTCACATATTGGCCGGCGCAGCGACGCGTGGGCGCAGGCCGGGAGCTGGGACGTTTAGTAAAGTTTCATTATTTATGGGGAATGGTTTTATTTTACAAGTAAGTACGGAAAAGCTTGATGAATTGGTATATGACTATTTCAACTGTGGATTTTCACTTGTTTCCAATATAACTGAAAAGCTGGCATGTCTTTGAGGTAGGTAGTACTTGGTTCATTGGGGCCTTGAAGGTGTTGTCTAGCAAGCCCACTCACACCAGATCCACTTATAAGGGCAAAGTTCAGCAATGAAGTTCAAGTCCTGTCAGTGTCGACATTGTACCGGAATGTTGACGCCGAGAGCTCTTAGCCCAGGTGATTATTACCGTTGGTTTTGCAACGATAAAAAGTCTTGAATTTATACGCAAGAGTACATACAAATAAAAACTCTTAAATGGCATAAGAAATAATTTCAACGCCTTTCAACGGTTCATTAAGGTAAACCTAAGAAACTTCCTAGCTTACCAGCTGGCTCAGCCACAAAACTAGTATCAGTCTGCAACGCCTCCACTATTTACCGACATCATTAATTTCACTTACTTGCCTCAACTGCGGATAGGACAGCGGACTGAGTTTATGTTCTTTTTTATCATTAGATCAGTATCTGCATAAACTATAGAATCTATGTCTGAATTTAAATAGAAAAAATTGTTGTTTGTGACAGATTAAAGAAAACTTCAATACACCTAGACACCTAGAACTTTTTAACACAATTTTTTGCAAACTTTTCATTCAAATTGGGTTGTTTATTCAACGGTTTACACAATATTCATTCATAAGTTTATGTGTTTGGAGTTTTTAGTTTGTCTAATTAAGAAAATGTTAAAGAGTTCATAATATTGGTTGGAGTTAACAGGGCCATTTACTTCACTGATATTTCAATAAATTAAGTCCGCATGTAAAATAATTAAACGATTTCTTTTGAATTAATACATTATGTTCTTTGATGACAAAGATGTTATGATGCTATCCTAGAATCAAAATTTAAGTGTGTTATCTGTCTATAATTACACCACCATTCATACTTACCCTTCAAACAGGGACACAGCGACACTGCTTTATCATAATCAGCCTATAATGTTCCCACTGCTGGGACACAGGCCTCCTCTCGGCGAGAGGGAGTGGACCGTAATCCACTACGCGGGCCCAGTGCAGGTTGCTAGATGCCACATGTCTTCGAATTTTTGGTTCTAGGATATGCCGGTTTCCTCACGATGTTTTCCTTCACCGTTTTAAGAGCAGTGGTGATGAAATAATTTACACAAAGTAAAGCGTCTGTCTGGGTTCGAACCTACGACCTACAACTCGTAAGTTGCGGCCGCTAGCACTTGGCCACCAAAGCTCTCACACGACACGACACGACATTGCTTAGCTGCAGAAATAAGTGGCAGTACTTTCCCGAACGAGCTCCTTTCCAAAGAGCTCAACTAGTAATAAAATATTCCGCACACCGTTGCCCAGAGCATCCAGCTGCCGCGCTAACATGTTGACTCTGGCCCCGTTGAATATGCAGTGCACTGGGCGTGCCCTAAACTCTTGTAAGCCTTTGTTTGGGCCCGATATTGGATCCTGGCGTTTATCGGTCACTTTGATACACTCCCTAAAATATTCATGTTGTTTATACGTGGGTCCGTGCGTTCGTTACCTATAGAGTGATGAGTTTTGTACCGTAGTCAGGTAGTTTGGAAGAATTGGGATGTTGCTGTGTAGGCAGGAAGTATTACTTCAGGGTAGAGAGTATTCTTGGCATTGAAAAATCCTACTAATATTATAAATGCGAAAGTTTGTGAGGATGGATGTATGTTTGTTACTCTTTCACGAAAAAACTACTGAACGGATTTGGATGAAACTTTACAGTAATATAGGTTATTCATCAGAATAACACATAGGCTACAATTTATAATGATTTTATGTAGTTTTGGTCATAACATAACGATACGTGTCAATTAAGTCGGAAAAAAATCTTCCATCTGAGAGCTATCTTGGCGTGCGCTGCCTAAACCAATGGAGTTACATAAAGATGATGTACCGCAGGATTGTTTGTCTTAAGTAGATCTAAATAAAAGTCCGCGACAGCATATATCTACCTTTTATGTGCAAGCCAGTAGGTACAACCAAAATTGTGAACCATAAATCTAATTAAATTTGGTACTATTTTACAATGCACATTTAGTATATAATTATTAAACTCTTATCAAAATGAATACATTTCTCGCATTAAGTATTTAATGTAGATAAACTTTGTCCTTCACACTAAGTAATTTGGCCGAATAGTTTAAAAGTTATCACGATATGATTGACTTGAACGGAGCGCCTAACGCCGCGGCGGCGGCCGCAGCACGATGAGGCGTTGGGACTAATCGAACACAAAATATTAACAATTTCTGGGAAAAAAATATCCGATTTTGGTCTACCCTCACCGCAGCGTAGAGGAGAGTTGTCGACCGAGTTGATAAAAGAGCTAAGCTATGATACCAACCAGTTAGGTGCTTACGTATGCGAAACTGAGCCACGTTTGCTACCTGATCAAAGAGAGATTTATCACAAAATAGTAGGACGAGTTGAGAATGGGGAAGGTGGACTTTTTTTCCTTGATGCCCCGGGTGGTACAGGAAAAACTTACTTGCTTAATTTACTTTTGGCAAAAATTCGTGGCGGCCATAACGTTGCATTAGCTGTGGCTTCCTCTGGAATTGCTGCTACATTGCTAAGCGGTGGACGGACAGCACATTCCGTCTTTAAATTACCTCTTAATCTGGCGAGTGAAGAAACGCCATCGTGTAACATCAGCAAAACCAGTGCCTGTGGCCTCCTCTTGCAACAGTGTAAATTAATCGTGTGGGACGAGTGCACAATGTCACACAAACGTGCCATCGAAGCTCTTGATCGTTGTTTACTAGACTTACACGGCAAAGAAACAATAATGGGTGGTGTGGTTGTTTTATTGGCTGGGCACTTTCGGCAAACTTTGCCTGTCATCGAGCGAGGCACTGCAGCAGACGAAATTAACGCATGTCTAAAATCCTCATATTTATGGACCAAAGTTCAAAAGCTGCACCTTATAACCAACATGCGTGTCCAGTTATTCAGTGATCTAGAGTCGGGTGCGTACGCTGAAAAACTGCTCGAGATAGGTGAAGGTCGAATCGAAACTGACGAAGAAGGTATGGTTCTATTCACTAACCAATTTTGTCACGTTGTGGATTCGGAAGACGCACTCATTGCTCAAGTTTTTCCAAATTCGCAACAGAAAATCCACGATGAAAGTTGGCTATGTGAAAGAACTATACTAGCACCAAGAAATGAGACAGTTGCGAAAATCAATAACATTATCTTGGACCAAGTAACCAGCGATGCAACAACCTACAACTCTATCGACACAGTCATGTCATCTGAAGACTGTACAAGCTACCCCGTGGAGTTTCTTACCTCTTTGGAGCTATCCGGGGTGCCATCACATAAGCTCCAATTAAAAGTCGGTATACCGGTTTTGTTAATGCGTAACTTGGACGCCCCGAGACTATGTAATGGCACTAGATTGCGAGTCAGGGAACTAGGCAGGCATATTGTTAAGGCCACAATTTTAACTGGAGAAGCTAAGGATGAAAATGATCTTATTCCACGCATCCCAATAATACCCAATAACTTACCCTTTAATTTCAAACGTTTACAGTTTCCACTTAAAGTTGCATTTTCTATGACCATCAATAAATCGCAAGGGCAAACTTTGAAAGTAGCGGGGATACATTTAGGCACGCCCTGTTTTTCCCATGGGCAGCTTTACGTAGCTTGCTCACGTGTTTCTAAACCTCAAAATCTTCTTATTTACGGTGAACAAAAAAAATCAAATAACATAGTATACAGGAGTATATTGCAGTAAAAACACAGATAAATTAACACAGATGTTCACCTATTCCAATTACGTACCACATAATTCTTTAGTTATTACAAAATCTATTAAAAAAAACCGGCCAAGTGCGAGTCGGACTCGCGCACGAAGGGTTCCGTACCATTGTCTATAAAAAATGGCGAAAATAACACGTTTATTGTATGGGAGCCCCCCCTTAATATGTACTTAATTCTTATTCGTATTTGTTGTTATAGCGGCAACAGAAATACATCATTTGTGAAAATTTCAGCTTTCTAGCTATCACGGTTTATGAGATACAGCCTGGAGACAGACAGACAGACGACGGAGGCTTAGTAATAGGGTCCCGTTTTACCCTTTGGGTACGGAACCCTAAAAACCGCAGCAAAATCCGTTGCGTAGTTTTAAAAAATTTAAGCATTCATCGGGAAAAAGAAAGCTTCTTTGTTTTATACTATGTAGTGATTAAATGCAAGTAACATTGGTCCGACCTGTTTAGTTGTCAGTGTTTAGTAATCCGTTTGTGCTGGATAGGATAATCTCAAGCCTACTTTTTATAAACACACCATACAGGTAAAGATTGATGAAGAAACCACTGGACTTAGCATTTTGAAATTTGCAGAGTTCTATTATAGCTTAAAATAATGAGCACTTAGAAAGGAATTCAGATAATTTCACCCTCAAGAGATACCCTCTAAATATTAGGTATAGGAGTTCAAAGATTTCTAACTTCAAAATTAGAAACTAATTTTGAAGTTAGAAATCTGGGATGTACGATGTGAAGGTACATTAAAAAAATATCAGTATTTTAAAAAAAATGTCACGTAACTTAATGTGGCAGACCAAATTCTACGCGAGCGAAGCCGCGGGCAAAAGCTAGTATACCATAATGGCGTAGTTTACTGATCCTCATCTCAAGTAACCAAATTCTGGTTACTACAGCGATAATCAAAGTCCATTAACTGAGTAAGGTTTAAGTATAACATCTTTCACAGAAGTGAATTATTTTACCCGGGATATTGGTAGGTAATTACTATAATTGTCATGTTTCCTGCCTTGGTTTGACTTTGATATCATTCTTAAGAACGTAAAGTGATACAAAGTTCTTTTGGCGCTAGAATGATATTGACAGCAGGGCGTTGTCGATAAACTGTTTTGTACGTATGAAATTCTATTGACAAAATAAGATGGCAGCCGGCGTTAGTTCAAATTTTAATCGCGTTTCAAGAGATCTGTGCACATCTACAGGGTAAAATTAAATTCATGGGCATCCTTTTAAGGGGTCATTGTACTCATCGTTATGAACAACTTTTACTATGGGACTAGTCAAAAATCGCGAAAAAAAATCATTGCATTTATGTTCACATAACTCGTCAAAATGTAGGGAAGAACTGATTTTGTTTTTCGCGATTTCAGTCTTGGTCCCATAGTAAAAGTTGTTCATAATGATGATTACAATGACCCCTTAAAAGGATGCCCATGAATTTAATTTCACCCTGTATAAGTTATATTATTATCTCACGTTTTTCTTTACCGGTGCGGCTCTGGCTTAACATAGTTTCCTCAAATTATTCCCATTATACAAAACCCAGTACTCCATCCATACAACAACAAGTTAGTTCTCCAGTCAAGACTTAGAGCTCCTGACGCGAACAAAGTGCGGTTCTAGTCGGATGCGGCGACATTACATCGCAATCAAACGCTCGTTAACGCGCCGAGTAATTACTGTACCGGACTTCACTACTGACTAATATTCTCTAGTTTAGTACGACAGGTACTAACTTTATGTATCTACAATGTTTGTGTCTATGGAATGAGTGAGTTTTAATCTTGTTTTACGTGCGACAGATATCGAGAGGATAATCTTCAGACACGTAACAAAGATCTATTGTATTTCATCTGTGGTCCTGAAATATCTTCCTTCTGTAATAAAGTCCTTTACCGACCTGTAAAAATAATGAAGTAGCCGGATATCCGTCAACTTTATTAGTCCCGCAGTCAAAGCTTTTTGTTTTAATTAGGACATTTTAGGTAGGTAACGACAGAAGAATGTCAATGTCAGAAAACCTAATCAAGAAAAGGGAGTGCTTTTAAGCATAAAATTGGTGACCAAGGGAAAAGGGCAAACATCGTCAGTTTAGTACGGGTTAGGCAGCTCACACACTTAGCTAAGTTCATTGTTCACCTATAGAAGATATTTTGGTCTTTCAATCGGAAAATGCTCTCAAAACTTATTCACCTTCTAATGGTAAACGCTTTTTTAAGTTAATGAACCTCTAACAGCTCGTCAGGCTCCTAATGATGCACACTTTTTAAAATAATTGAGCCTCGTTTTAACTTTCTGGACTTTTCTGACAATTGGTTGCAGTAACTAAGCTAGGGCACCCCGACCAAATAGGTTATAACTGTAACAAACACACATGCACGCGCTACATCTAAGTTGGTGGCAGTACTTGGCTATGTAGTATTTGTAGGTCCCCAAACAAGAAATATTTGAGGTTCACAAAAAGAGGGCGCATTCATAATTTTGGTGTATTTTTAGAGAAGCAAAATGAGAATCCTTTGCGGTTCGATTAAATACAAGCCCTTTCAATGTGCTCCAAGTGTAGCCAAGTGTAACATAAATCCAACCTAGGTGGCTATGCTACTCTCTTTCATACTTACACTTATTCTTAGCTAGAAATATAGACTCTTATGAAATTTCATATTTTATGTCTACGTACTAGGAGCATCATGAAGTAAGATTTCATTTTTAACCGACTTCAAAAAGGAGGTTCTGTATTTGACCTGTATGTATGTATGTATGTTTGTCCGCGATTTTCTCGAAAACTAATGAACCAATTTTGATAATTCTTTTACTAATGTGATCTACATACATTCAGGAAGGTTTCAGTATATAACACATCAGGTATTTATTCTTATGTACGAAGTTATATGCATAAACGTACTGAATCTCCGGCATTTCTATGCGAATTTTGATGCTTCTTCAATGCACTAGTGTTAATTGAATTTGTGTGGGGAAGGTAGTATTTTGTAGTATTTTTTTTTTTGAAGTCGGTTGTTTTAACCCCCGACGCAAAAACGACGGGGTGTTATAAGTTTGATTGTCTTTTCAACTTATTTGACACAATGCCAACTGGTATTATCTGTCAAAAAACCTGTAAAACTAGTCCTAGTATCCACAAGGGTACTAGCCACGCATATTATCTAAACACCTATTAGTCAGCGGTAGGGTTGCGCTAGAAGCAACTTAGGAACTACTTTAGAACTTAGGCCTTGCAGACCGACGCTTGCCGCTCCGCTGTGTGGCTTTGAATAACTTATGTTGCTTTTAAACTTTATCACGTATTTGGCTTATTTTTAATTCATCATAGGAAGTGTCTGCCTAAAATGTTTGGCGTTTTAGGTCGAAAGTATTGAACAAATAATTATATTTTTTACGTTATTAGTGTTGTGGTCTACCTCGACGGCGATGTCCCGCCTCAGGCGTCCAGTGAGTGACGATCTTTGCCAACATGACCAGAGATCACACAAGACAGGGAGGTTTGGAAGAAAAAAGGGAGGCCTTTGCCCAGCAGTGGGACACAAAATAGGCTAACAAAAAAAAAATTGTGTTGTGTAAATAACCCATCTTAAGCAAGCGTAGTGATGAATGTCCTTGCTTACTCTTTATAAGAGGCGTTTGTCCTGCAGTGAGTCCGTAAATAGACTGATATTTTTATTACATTGTTGTGTGTGACATAGGTGAGTGTAAGTGTAGGTACACCCATATCTCCAGTTACGTTATATCGTCGCTCGCATGACTAAAAGTCCTATCTCATTTTTCTGATTTTTTAGCTGATTTGAGTTAGGACAACTACATTATTCTATTTGTGATTCTTTACATTTTTCACTAACCGTCGTACCTCTATGTTATTTGGATCTCAAAATAATATAACCATTTTAAAAGGTAACAAAATGTAAAGTATCACGAATAGAAAAATGTAGTTGTCCTGGCTCAAATCAGCTAAAACATGAGATAGGACTTTTAGTCATGCGAGGGACGATATGTCCTCTAAATCAAAACTCTGGGTTGCTACTAGGAATATCTAAAAATAGAAATATTATTTTCATACCCGTGTATTAAGCCAAAGAACCCGTGCTAATAATTTTTCGCGTTTGCGTTCACAACATCAACAAATCAGTCTGATACTCTTAAATGTCATGTTCGATATCATGTTCGATTAAGCTATTTTATTTCATCACTAGCTTCTGCCCGCGACTTCGTCCGCGTTAAATTCGTACTTACCTCTAAAAATTTCGATAGTGTATGTAGGTATGATCTTTATCATTTATTTAGATAAATAAGTATTCGGGCCATTTTTTATAGATCAAAGGAATCAGATTTTTCAAATAAACTGTAGCCCCACTTTCCACCCCCACAGGGGTGGGATTTTGAAAAATCGTTTGTGATCATAACTTGACTCAAAGGCCCATACCCATTTTCGAGTTAATTGAAGCAAGCAGTAATATCCACCCCTTAAACTTTACTTGCCCTTTTCCACCTTGGTAGGAGTCAATTTTTGAAAAACCCTAAAACAGATCAGTACCTTGTTTTATTTTTTGTTTTGGTAGTACCTAGTTTCGAGTTAATCCGATAGCGAGTTACATTATTTTCTAACCTATCAACTTTGTCACCCCCAAAATCCTCTGTAAGGGGTTTTTTTTTTAACTAAAACTGACAATCGTTATTATTTACTGACCCAAATATTGCCAAGTTTCATGTTTATTAACCAAATAAATAAGATTTTTCATATAAAATGTATCCCCGCTTTTCACCCCCACAGGGGTGGAATTCATTACTTGACTCAAAGATTTTATTATTATTATCAGCCATTTCTGTCCCACTGCAGGGCAAAGGCCTCCCTTCCCTTCTTCCACTTATCCCTATCCAGTGCTGTTACACGCCAATCTTTGTCGAAAGAGTCGAGTTCGTCCCGCCATCTCATTCTGGGCCTGCCGCGTTGCCGTTTGCTGCTGTTTGGGACCCATTGTGTGGTTATTTTAGCCCATAGCTCCTCCGGCATGCGACAGATGTGACCAGCCCAGTTTCATTTTAGCTTGGCAGCCGTGTGACCTATATCGGCAATTTTCGAGTTAATCAAACCACACAGTAAAATCCTACCCTGTAAAATTAACTACCCCTTTTCACCCCGTTAAGGGTAGATTTTCGAAAAACCCTGATACACGTTATTCTTTATTTATGGTCTTAAGTATAAATACCGAGTTTCGAGTTAATCGGACTTCGCGTTAAAATTCTTCAATACAAATTTTGACGCCCCTAATCCCCCTCTAGGGGGTAGCTTAGAAAACCAAAAAATGCCAAACTTCATAATTTACTTAAGTATTCGTGCCAAGTTTCATGTTTATTAATCAAATGAGTAAGATTTTTCATATACACTGTACTTCCGCTTTTCATCCCCATAGGGGTGGAATTTCAAATAATTGTTTGGGATGTGTTCATTACTTGACTCAAAGATTATTTATACGAATTATTGAGTTAATCAAGCCACGCATTAAAATCCTCACCTGTATAATTAACTACCCCTTTTCACCTCGTTAGGGGTAGATTTTCGGTAAACCCTGATAAACGTTATTCTTTATTTTTGGTCTTAAGTATAAATACCGAGTTTCGAGGTAATCGGACTGTGCGTTAAAATTCTTCCATACAAATTTTGACGCCCCCAATCCCTCTCTAGGGGGTAGTTTAGAAAAACAAAAAATGCCAACCTTCATAATTTACTTAGATAAATATTCGTGCCAAGTTTCAAGTTTATTAACCAAATGAGTTAGATTTTTCATATACACTGTACTCCCGCTTTTCACCCCCATAGGGATGGAATTTCAAAAAATTGTTTGAGATATTGTGTTCATTACTTGACTCAAAGATTATTTATACGAATTATTGAGTTAATCAAGCCACGCATTAAAATCCTCACATGTATAATTAACTACCCGTTTTCACCCCGTTAGGGGTAGATTTTCGGAAAAACCTGTTAGACGTTATTCTTTATTTTTGGTCTTAAGTATAAATACCGAGTTTCGAGGTAATCGGACCATGCGTTAAAATTCTTCCATACAAATTTTGACACCCCCCAATACCTCTTTAGGGGGTAGATTAGAAAAACTAAAAATGCCAAACTTCATAATTTGCTTAGGTAAGTATTCGTGCCAAGTTTAAAGGTTATTAACTCAAGGAATAAGATTTTTCATACAAACAAAATCCCCCCTTTTCACCCTCTTTAAGGCTGAATTTCCAAAAACCCCTTCTTACTGGATACTTACTCTTCACAAAGAACACCCCCTCCAAAATTCATGTCCCTAGGACCAGCGGTTTAGGCTGTGCGTCGATATCTCAGTTAGGTCGTTCATCCCCCTTTAGGGGTAAAATTATCAAAAACGCTGAGACACGTATAAATTAATTTTTAATCGTTAGCCTCAATACAAAATTTGAAGATCCTAACTTTTAAACTGGCGGACTTTCATACAAAACTTCATCCCCCTTTTTAACCTTTTGGGGGTGGAATCATCAAAAACGCTGAGACACGTATAAATTAATTTTCAATCGTCAGCCTAAACACAAAATTTGAAGATCCTAACTTTAAAACTGACGGACTTTCATACAAACTTTCATCCCCTATTTAACTCCCTTAGGGGTTGAATTTCGAAAAATCCTTCCTTATTCCTTGTCTACATTATAAAGGGAACCATTGTGTAAAATTTCAGCTTTCTAGGTCCATGGGTTTGGGCTGGGCGTTGATGAGTCAGTCAGTCAGTCAGTCAGTCAGTCAGTCAGTCAGTCAGTCAGTCAGTCAGGCCTTTTGTTTTTATTTATATAGATAACAAAGGCTTCTGCTTACCCTCTGCAGAGTATAGAATAATAATCTCCCACATACTAGCTGCAGCACCCACAACGCAACGAGGCAACGCATGACCAATTGTGATGGAGTGTGCGCGGAGTACCGATGACGAATATCTACGGAGAAAAATGTGTATAGTGAAGTGCTAGCGTCTCTATGAGTATGTGTGCTTAGAGTCTCGGTCTTATTAAAAATATTTTAGAACTTCTTTTCTATTAGATTAATTGATAATTATTTATTTACACAAAGATCAGTGTACTCTGGCTCTTGTACTATGAGGTCCTGTATCACAAGAGCCAGACTTCTCAATTTACAGCGATAGACAAAAATGAGATTCGTTATAGTTATGGCATGCATTAGAAGGTTGGTTTAAAAATAAACAAGAGAAAAAAAGTAATAATAATAAAAGAGTTTACATTTTTTTTTTATTAAGTTACCACTGCGTTCTGTTTAGAGTCTGGGTAAATATGACTGAAGTGTGTGTGTATGTTTGTGGGGTGTGGGGGTGTGTGCGTGAATGTGACAGGGTGTCATTTAACGCTGCTGAATAGATTTTCTGATTCGTCATAATCGTAATTTTCTAGCCAGTGAATAATAGTTTTTTTTTTTTTAAATTAGTAGTTGTTAAGTTTATTAAGTGGTTTGACTCCTTTTTCATAGCCGATTTCGTTGTAAAGACGTGGGACAATGTAGTGGTAGTGTTTGCTAGCGAAGACGATCTGCGTACCTTCAACTTTTTGCATCGCTATATCTCCGAAATGGTGATTCTTAGGAAAAAAGTGTAAGAACGATTTTTTTAGATGATTGCATGATGAACAATTTTGTCTCACATATTTTTATGATAAAACTTACCGCTTAGCAGAAAAATGCAAAAAACCGATTTTTGCAACATTTGACCTTGTATTTTTTTTTTGCACACGTCTGATCGATGGGGACTTTTGACAATTTATTTGTAATGGTGTTCCTAACATTTATATCAATTTTCAGCTTTATGCGAATTAATGTAAGCTTACCCCTATTTTTGAAGCTAACTTGACCGGACTAGTATCTTCGCAGGCATTCTTAAAAAAAGAACTTGCGTACTCTAAGTTTTCATTCAATTCACATTCCTCGATACACCTAGTAATTAGAAACCGAGAACTTAGTAAAGACATGACTGCATGCACTATTTCGTTAGAAGACACAATGGAAGTTTTAAAACAGCAATTACATTTTTATTTAATTCTGTATCAATATTGATAAAATGATTTGGGAAGCTTGTAGGTAACCAATATGCTGCCAGTCTTCTGGGCACGTTTCCGGATGACAGCGATGCGGACGAGTACTTCGACACCTAAGTGTCCTTTGTTTTTTTTATTTATTTGTATAGTAAGCTAGTTACATATAATATATAATAGAAGCTTACAAAAAATTAAATCCATACATGCTGCAATAGTGAAATAAATGGATACGAAAAAACCCCCAATTTATTTGGGTATCACCTTAATTTTTTGTAGCAAAATTTTGTGTTGAATGATCTAGAATGTTTTATTTAAAACCTACACGAGTAAAAAGCTAGTCAAAAACCTAATCATCAACACAAAACAACATCTAACCAACACACGTTAGAAAGTACACAATCAAGCCAACTCCTTAAGACTAGAACAGAACAGTTGGCAGTCTGGAAGGCGGTCACGTATCGTTTTTATTGCCGCCTCAGCTGCTCGCGGCCAATCGCAGAAAAAAACCGACTCATTTAATATTTCATCGGAGCTCCCACCATTTCATGAGGGAATCAATATATTTTAAATTCTAATTCTGTTCAATACTCAAAGAGTCTTTTACAGCGGCAATCGATTCCGTTGAATATAAAGTGGGCTGGTTACCGCTGGGCCGCGCTGATTCTGTTGCGAGGAATTTTAATGTTTCATTGTGTTTAGATGTTCGTATGTGTCATGTTTGGTTTCAATAGCGATCTGTTTTTGTTTTTGAATCGATTTGTGAGCTAAGCGGTTTTGTTTTTGAATGAAACAGGTGCTACTGATGTTTTTAGATTTTTTTCTTGCTTCAAAGTTGATCAGTATGATTTTGTGTGCTAATGACTCATGCAGTTACCCTGTTTACTTCAAAGTAATAGATTTTTAGTAGAAAAACTCTTAATGAGTCAGTTTATCCATTTTCGCTGACACATGAACTCACAGTCATACCAATTTGTAGCTCGGCAGTGCATCGAAAAATCCCATCGTATGTAGCGATAGCCTGGTGTATCTTAAAAAGGTATCACAAAAAAAGACATGTAAATTAAGTATCTAACCAAAAATTAACACAACTTTACAACTAAAATAATAATTATCAATAACAAACTCCAACAATTGTTGAAACACTCGTATAGTGTTGAACATTACAGTAATCGCCTGGGGACAAATTGTTCATATTTTCACGGGAACACATTGCACCGGAATATAACCGGATTGTCGGTAATGAGGATTGCGGCGCGCGTACATTAAGGACCAACGGAACAACGGCATTAACAATTATAATCCCCGTTCAGTATGCTTATAGTGTGATTAAGCACGCTTATGTTATTGCACACAGTAATAACTAAAGCCTTGTAGTATGTAGTTTCGCGGTTATAGCAGCAGATCATACATTTCTATTGGATTAAGACTTCACACATAAAAACATCGAGTACCGTATGACAGAGCTCTGAATCAAGCCTTTGATCCAGACGCTCAATTGCAGCCTCTTGAGATGTTAAGAGGCGCCTATTACGCCATTGGCTTAACTAACATAATGACTGACCTGCCAGTCCATCTCTCTAGGTACAGCACACCTAAGCTAGCTATAGGATATATTAAACAATACGGATTGATGACTGGTATAAATTGGTAGATATTGGTTGCCCTTTCCTGAGAATTTCAAAAGCACTTCCATTCAGCTCAATGATTGACCATTTCACAGAAAAAGTCCCTGTTAGGTAATCTGAAATCTGAAGACCAGCTTCATAAATTCATTCCAGCAAGAAAAAACCCATAATTCCCTTTAGCAAATAAAATATGAACGTTATAATCGATGGCACAATCAACAGAGCAGTGGAACGACTCGCCGCCAATTCGCCAACAGCGCTCACTTTATTCCATTCGAGTCTGGCTCGTCACTTTTATTCCGCACTTTGGCTTCCACCTCAATTCAGCCACTCTCGTCTTTCCCTGCATCTGAATTTACTGAATTATCACCACGCTCAAAACTCAGTTCTAAACTATCAAACTTAAGGTTGGAATTAGAGAGAGAAAAATTCTATCTGCAATGTTTTTACTTTTCATTGCGACGGAATATGATGCAGAAATGTAAGATGTAAGGACAATTGAGTGGGGGGAGGGGTGGGGGCGAATGTGTAGTGCGTCTTTGTCTCAATGGTGGATATTTTTTTTTCAAATACCTAGCGCTCTTTTTGACGTCTGTAAGGTTTCAAAGATATTCCTGTGAGCTGCAATTTTGTGTAATTTCTGTTGCCTCGAGGCGGGTATCTTCCGATTTCAGAATATTGTGGAATAATGAAGCATTAAATAATAGTTGTTGCAGGCATTTTGTGGCAGCTGTGGACTTGGAGCTCGCATCTCTTTTTTAACATCTCCGGGGAGGGTCATATTTCTCGTTCTTTTGCGAAATGTATGTGGTAATGTGATATTTGTTTCAATTTACTTACACAAATGTATTTCAAAATGAAATAATGTCCCACTGAGTTCAGTAAAAATGTGAATTATAGATACATAAAACCTAAGATGTTATTCCATATTTTGAAAGCTGCTTGTAACGGAGTGATTCTTTTGAACAATTAAAACATGTTAGGTATTTTTTTTTTCAATAAAGTTATTTTAAAGAAATCACAATAATCTGTAACTACCTATTTATTTTTAGAATTGTAAATGTTTTGAAGATTGAGGATTAAAAGCAGTATATTTTTAAGCTATAAGCACCAAAACAACTATCATCGAAATTAATGAAAATCTCAGAAATCGAAAACTCCAAACAATGAAACATAACCTACCCCAAACATCCCTTCTCCACGCCTACCGGAGCTTATTTCATATTTCCTGACAAGACAATGGAAAATTTGACACCTGAATCTGAAACAATGTTTCGACAGCGCACTCACGGCCCTCCAGGGATTTCAATATCGCTTCTCAGTAACAGCCGGGAGGTTGTCTTACGATATGAAGCGAGACGAAGCCTGTTTGTATGGCTTTCTATGTTTACTATGTTTACCGTATATGTAATTATGTGCGAATCTTTTTGCTCCTTTTGTACGGAAACGTATGAAGTATTGTTAAAATATGTATGCTGGGTTTTATCATTATTTAGGTTAGTCAGTTGCGTTTGTATTTTGATCGACGTGAAGCTGAATAAATAATATTTTCGTGGCCTCCAGTACCTACCGCAAAATAGATGAGAATACAATTGAATCACATGCAGGCATTTCAATAAAATTCACAATCTTTTAAGATTATATTTTTTATTCCCACTTGTATACAAAAATAAAGAATAAAGAGCACCAGAAAATTCTAAAACAATTTCATGAACAAAGAATAAGGTCTTAGAACATTCCTCGAAGATACCAGACCACTTTATAGTATAATAAGTTGTGTAAACATATCTCCGAAGTCGTTTGGGGATTAGTATTATATTGTGGTCGGAGCGAGGGCGCCGTAAACACGGGATTCGTCATCAAAACTTTATTTATTGCTTGTCTATTATTATTGCTTATGACTTGAGATTATGTTATTCCTTGAAACTACTCCTTTGGGTGTTAGCTTGACAAGTTGGCTTGTTATAGTTATTACTGCGGGTCGACATTGAAATTACGATTGAGATTTTCATTTTTTTTACTCGTAGGTTCTTATTTTAATCAAAATCGTAGGACACTGAATAAGTTTATATTTGCCAAGTGTGAGCATTATTACTAAGACACGCACAATGTATATGGAATGGAAATTATATCGTTTTTTACAGTAGGTACACATAATCACACATTACTCTCTCAATCGGGCCGGCAGTTGTCTCCTGCGGCGCGCGTTCCGCTGATCAGTGTTGACACTCGATGCCGCGGGGTTCTCACACGCGACGTCGCGGGAATTTGAAACATCGCGCGTTACATTTTCTTAAAATTTGTATCTGCTTTATTGTTGGGTATTGGACTTAGTTGCTTTATCAAAAGCAGTAGCATCATCTATCTCTTCATGTTACGGTATGATAAGATTATATCTTTCCGTAACACCTTGTATCATTAAGGTCTTGTTAAACATCTAAGTGAATTTTCATCGTGAGAATCAAGACAGAGACCACAATATAGTTGCAATTATAATTAACAGAAACGTTAGTTATCAGAGGGGCAATTCTCGTAATTTTCAAGAACGTTCACAGTCTGATCTCAGTCTCTGTCAAAAATACCTCAAATTTCCCTACATTTTGACAAGTTTTTGACATTTGTTTGTCGCCGAGTTGAGACTGCGACTAGATTTTGAACGTTTTAAATTACGAGAATTGGCCTACTGATATAATGTCCCTTCCTCTGTCACTTGCAAAAAATACGATTATATTCCAACTTAAAAAAAAACAAATTTTTAACTGAAGGGAAGGAAACAAGTAGCAGTCTACAAGGCAGCGGCAGTTCAAAGGGGCCCTTCATATCGTATTCGTGCACGCACTGGGCGTGCGGAGCGTACTGAGCGTACCGGGCGTAACGTCTGAGCCTCTGGTAATGTTTAAACGATTTATTACCGTTGGATCCCGTTTTTGAATCCCACTTTAATATTTTTGGCGTTGGATCCCGCAAAACATTATTATGTATTTCCGTTGGATCCCGAATTTAAAAAATGCAAGATAATTACGTTTTATTGTCGTTGAATCCCGAAAAGTATTTCCGTTGGATCCCGAATGCTTAAAAAAATATGAATGCGGGTACTTTCAACAACAAAATTGTTTATAATAAAATGAGGGGTTCACTAATGTTTCACCAAAACTCCATTGACAAATTTTTAGTTTACAACCAACGTTTCGTACACTATTTATTTCACAAACAACTCATTTTCTATATAATCTAGTCGTTTCTGGCACTCGCCGGCCGCTGCCGCGGCACCGCTCGCTTCGCTCGCTCGGCTCGTGCGTAGGGGTCACAGTTTTAACCTAACCTAACCTAACATTGTTTTTTTTTTAATAATTAACCTAATCTAACTAGTTCGGTTCCGGGTAACCCACTAAAAATAATCTCTTTTTAGTGTTTGATAAAGGTAAATCACTTTTCTTCTGAAATGTACACATGTTGTTATAATATGGGATTCAACGGAAATAGCAAACGGGATCCATCGGTAATACCTAAAAAACGGGATCAAAAAACGGGATCCAACGGTAATAAACGGTTTAAACTGCACCAACCTCCAACGTTCTAAGTATTTATGTGAGGAGCTTATATATCTAGTAAAGTTACATGGCTCTATTTCTTTGTTGGTTTTCTTATTTGCTAAACAACTGCCGGCTTGCTGAATTTTTACATCTTATTGGTCTTCGCGTGTCCATTATTTTTGTTCTTTTTTACTATCGTTTATTTCAACTCAACACAAACATTCGTGACGACCACACAATGCACGGTAATCTCTACTCAATTCGACAACATTACGACCGACAAGTGCTAAGAATCCTCTTTGTTACCGACCACAATATACAAGCTCAAAGAAATTGTATGAAAGTATTTCCTTTGCGAGCCGGCCGCTTCTGAGCGCTCACGTGAAATTGTAAAATATTGCAAAACGCTATACCCGATGGTGGATTATTGCGGTAACGAGAAATTTCCAACTGACATCGTCGGCGGATGCACGTACACCGATCTCGATGCACTTAGTACTGGGAACTTTCCACGTAGTATTAGAAGATCTTTTTATAAAACCAACTCTCAAACAGAATAGAATTTTACTACTCGCAAATAAAGTCGATAATCGTATCGAACAATCTGATCTTACTGTTTAAGTGATTTTCAACGAAAAGGATATAAGATTTGGTTTGCAGATTACAGAATTTGAACCTTATGAATTTGAAAACTAATTTGATTTTGGAAATGAAATAGAAGAGTTTATATTCGGAAAGGATGAGGGCGAAACGATAGCATTTGTAGACTAAACTGCGGGATGGCAGGCAAGACTGAATGCGATGTAAGTAAAGGAATTCTTTTTATTTTTCAATTAAGTCTAATGAAATCTACGGCGCGGTACGTTGGTATAGCGGATGTTACAGTTCGATAGTTTGATTTAATAACTTTCCAATTTGTGAGATTCTTTATAGACTTTTTATCGGAAGAATTTTTAATTATACTTTAAGATTCTTCTTCTATATTAAGTGATTTTCCTTGATATCTGTCGCTTGGAGTTCTTCGTTATTTCCAATCAATTTTATACGAGGAAATAGTTCTTTGTCTAGTTTTATTGTCACTGTATGATTTTAAGGTTCTTTTGTACCGAACGGAAGGCGACAAAGTTTAGCAGAATTTATTTTTGAAGTAGTAGCAGTAGTGTTTCTATTTTAAGAATTCTATTAAATTTTTAGTAATTCTATACGAATAATTTACGTGTGTATTTTAATCTAATTTCAGAATTAATTTCTAAACAATTATGGCTAGGTACTCAGTTTTGGTCTTTCTCGAGTACGTAACTTAGCTAATTAAAAAGTTTAAAATTGAATGTTTCTGATAAGGAAACATGGAGTAAATAATTGTATGGGGTTTTAGCTTTAAAAATACATAGGTACATACACAGTAAGACCTTCCATTTATTATAAAGAGTAAATCTCTAGCGTTTAACATTGCCATCACACATAAAGGCCTTCAACAATAGAACTTGAGACGGTTTGCGGTTCAGTCGTACAGCACTACTTATGGCCTCCATTCAACTCTTTTCTTTCATAAATTCAAGTTTTATTCCTCCACATTTTCAAGAACTGCATATTATAAAATAAATAAAGTAGCTCTTGTTGCTAATACTATTTAATGTTATAAGTGGGGTATAAAAGGAGTAATTACTGGCTAGTGTTTACATTAGCTGTAAAAGTCGTGTTCATTTTGTTCGGTGGAAAGTTGTGAGAATTTAAAATGGGTGAAGGAAACGAAGGTAAGTAATTTGTTCGTGTGTAATGATGATGTTATGTTTTGTACACCTACAAATGTATAGTTACTCTAAGTAACTACACATAAATTAAAAATCTCTAAAATGTTTTGTAGAGAAACCACTTTAAGGATACTGTCTGTTGTAATTAATAATTATATGTAATAAACTAATAAGTAAAGGCTCAAGCAACACCTGAGAAGGTTCTCATTGGGCAGCTGGATCAAGGGCTTGATTTAGAAAGCGGTACTTCTAGAAACGCTCGCATTGTTAGGAGGTTCCTCTCTCTGGAACCCTGACCGCCGGTAGCTTGGACCCTGTTCCTGATATCGTTGGGCTACTATTTTTTATATTTTTAAATATTTTTGTATATAAAAATATTTAAAAATGTAATTTAGAAGTATTAAAATGAAATAAAGAAAAAGTTCAGAAACCAAACGGCCAAACTTAATCCACGAAAATTTTATGATCATACATTCTGAAGGTTACACTTGCACTCCTTGTAACTTTACTCCACGTTTATTAATAAGATGGTAGAATTGTGAACTAACTAAAAACGTTCATTGCCAGCAAAACGGCACTAACAAACCAATTCCTCCAATCTGTTCATTCGCCTTTAATAAAACAAATCGAATCAATTAATCATTGACCTAATAACTCGCATACAAAGAAAAATACCGTGAGTAAAATTGAAAGCAATACGTTAGGAAGTTTTCAGAGTGCAGAGCAGGGAGGTGATTTGTCGCGAGCAATGGCCGGGTCGAGATTAACTACCGCCGTGCGCCGATAGATGGCGATGTCCACTGGCCAGTAAGACGGGGCTCGTTTCATGAATGAAATGATGGTATTACCTGTCGTTAAGAAGGCTTAGAAAATATTTATAGTTGATCTAGGATTTGACGCGTGGCTAAAATCGGAACTAACGGCGCTTGAACTAACATCTTGTTTTTCCATACAGTTCTTGGTGTCAATTCCATAAATGTTCAGCATCAGCGTCAGCAATGTCATTAGAGCGCCTGAAGAGCCAAAACAGCACTACACTACTTTATTATTTAGGTACCTACTTCTTTTGTTTATAAAGGCAGGTATTATTCCAACCAGTCGGAGCGTGAGTGCATGTAAGTATTTTCTGGGCACACGACTTATGGTGGCAAGAGGAACCGTGGGGTTTTAGTCGACTGTGGACCGATATAGCACTCCATTCTCTCCAGACAAAGGGTAGGTATCCATGAGGATTTCAACACAGGAAAATAGGGGTCCTACTATACTTCGAGACGCTGCAATATTTCCAACGAATCCGTGCATTGAGTCTCGGGTGTATATGATACAATATCCTTATAACTGGGACATAACAATGCTAGTATAGTTAAGGTATACTTCTTACAGGCGAGTTCCACACAAACGGCTAAACTACAACTTTAACAGGCACTTATACAAGAAGAAAACTTCCACAGTCCTGCGAAGTTTTTCAAGAAACTTCCTGGAACTACTTTTCCTATTACCACGTTATCTCAGACACAGGTCATGTAGATAAACGAGGCGCGTCCCAGACCCGAATCTCAGCAAAGTAATCGAGGAAATGCGAACCGCTAAACTATCTCCAAGTTAACTTCATAAATCAATCGTCTGTTTCCTAAAACTCGTTTGAACTTGCTCTAACCGTGCAGCTGCTTTAATCGCTGTAAGGATTAAGAAAATTATAATATATTCAGGATGATCTCAGTTTTTAAAGTACTGGACTTTTGTCAAGCGTCGTGATATATATCTGTAGGAATGGAACGCTATTGAATGCATGACTATAAGAAAGAGCTGAATGCTAAGGTGTAAGTGAGACAGATGTATGCCAAAGACGTATGCTTGGGATGACGTGGAAGGTATCTAAAAAGGGGAATGACAGTTGGCTTTTGAATGACGGAGTGAAGACGGTTAAGACGTGATTTTTTACTAAGATGTGTTTTTAAGAGTTTTACTAGTTTATATAAGAATAAACAAGTATAGGTACTACTTGATTTTATGATTCATCTGACCTCAGCCCTTTTTATTCTCACATGTCAAAGAGTTTTTGTTCAACAATGATCGAGCACCGATCCCTTGCAGGTTGTTCTCTATCAACTCAGCCTTTCGCAGTCCACAGCGAAATAAATTAAATAATCCTTTTGTCTGTATACCGAGACAGGCCTTACTGTATACTGTACCGAGGCAGGCCTGAGAAACGCTGGCGTGACGATTTGGAGTCGTTCCTGACCGATTGCCCGGAGAAGGTACATCATAAAGAAAATTGAAAAAATATGGTGGAGACCTTTGCCCAGCAGTGCGACAAGATAGGTAAATTGATTGATGCCAGTGTCTTGAAACAGATCAAAGTAAACCTATAAAAGCCATTTCAAAAAATTTGTCACATCAAAAATTACACCAGTTGCATATAAAGAACAGCCACGACCTTTTTAGGTTCGCCAAATCTGTTTTATAAGAAAAGGCGCATTCCCCGCAAGGCTGCGTCTCGTTACGATTGAGTGAAGCGCTGAGTCGCGCGCCTTTCGGTGCGCCTCTCCACTCGAGAGCCTTGTTATGTCAAAGGTTTTCGGGTTCTCAAACTACACTACACACGGATGGCTTATGATCATTTTAAATTCTCTAAGTTACCCCATGCAGTTTTGAGTACCTACGAAGTAGATTAGAGATCCTGGATTTTTTTAAATTGATACAGGATTATATTATATCAATAATTCTAATCGAATCCTTTATTTCTTTGCAAACATTATTTGTACATACATTTATTAGTTTTATACATACGTCATAGTCACTGGGTTGTGGAGGTCAGATAGGCAGTCGCTCCATGAAAATACTGGTATTCAGTTGCATCCGGTTAGACTGGAAGTCGACCCATAGTTGGGAAAAGGCTAGGCAGATGATAGTTTTATAATAAAGTCCAAAAATAATAATAAAGAATCGCTCATTAGTTTGCTAAAAATAATATAGATACCACTAACCAGTTTGTATGACAAGCAATATTATTATAATAATAAATAATAATAATAATTTATTTATTTCTCTCACAATGTTTTCGTGGCACTTTACAGTTTTTAAACTATATAATTTCACATTGTGAGAGCTGGTGCCTGAAGTAGGTTTTAGAAAAAACCTGTATTACAGGTCACCAGGCCCCACATAGTGGCATCATACAATTAAGGAGGCATATCATGTAATTCCACTAAACAAATAAAACAAAAAAAAATTAAAAAAAATAAAAAACAAAGAAATTAAATAACAACAAAAGCAGTCGAAGGGTGTGTGGTGAATGTGTAGGTGAATGGTGATGAATGGTAATTAATGTGTAGGTGAATGGTGGTGGCTGGTGTATGTGAATGGTGGTGAATTTGTAAGTAATTATTTGGATACAAGTATTATTCAATCGAGTGGAGCAATTTCTCTGTGTCCTCATAGGAAAGAGTTTTCAAGAAGTCAGTTACTTTTTGCTTACAACTGGGTTTGTGTAGTGAATAGATATTTTGACCCTTGTTAATAACATTATACAGGTAATCTCCTAGGTAACAATAAAACCTGTGGGACCGACGTAAACGGAAAAATGCCGTATTGCATACAGTACCCTTTCGTCGTTTATCTTTCATTAGATCCGAATCATATACTAGCTGCGAGTGCTTTTTGAGGACTGTATGTATGCCAACAATGACTTTTTTAGTGTCATAAACTCTTTCTGAATTTTCATCTCATCTACTTGGCCTTTTCTCAACTATGTTGGGGTCGGTTTCCAATCTAAGCGGATGAAGCTAAATACCAGTATTTTACATGTAGCAGTTTTATTAGATTATGATCATAATCATAATTTATTTATTTATCTTAACATCATGAAGAACAGGTTCATAAAATGCACAATCCTAAATAGAGAAAAGAATTATAAAAATAGAGTACAAAAAATAGGACACTACATAACTTACCCCACTCTTCATATACAAATCAGCTTACGAATATATAAGGTTTCACATATGCATAAAATTGCAATATTCAGTATCCATTGCTGCAAACCCGTTGCAGCCATGAGCCATAAATCCTGCTAAGCGCGCAACGAAAGATATCGTGGCAAGTGAGACGATTAATTTGCAATTCGAACGACGCGAAGGATTTTTGCCCGTGGGAGGGACTCTAGTTACTTCATTACGTTGACTTTAGTATTACTTGCATTTGGGATTGAGGAACAGGATTCATATTTTAGAAAGAAAGAAAAGAAAATCATTCTACTTGTCCCTAATATGACTTATTAAATTAAAATATAAAGTAAGTAGTCAGCCAAAGTAAAGTTTTGGGTGTCAGTGACAGGCAGCGTTTACTTGATGTCGTCTGGTGCAGCATATATCGTACCAAGAACAAAGCTGGATTAACAAGTAAAAAAAAGAAATAAGAAAACAAAAGTAATAATTACAATTTAATACATAATTACTATTAAAAACGGCAACATTCCGTTGCACTGCTAACGTCGCCGTCGCACGCGCAGAGGCTCAACACTAAAAAAGTTGTGTCATCTGTGCTAACAGCTTTCACAGAGAAAAAACTTTTGTTGAGAGTGTTACGCAAATAACGCGACGGACTTATTGGTTGAATGGAATAACTCGAATTTGTGGATGAATTCTTTCGAGTTTTTGTTTAGTCTATGTGAGTTTAGTGTTTGAAGGTGTAAAAATCATTGTGCAGATGACAAACTTGGCAATAGTACTAAGTAGTACTCGTCGTAAATGGGAACACCGCAAAGGTAAGGGTTGCCTACATATATTACGTTGTAAAAAATGAAAGATCAGTTCTGTTGATAAGTTTAATTCACTCATTTATAAAAAAAATAAAAAAAAAGACGGGTTACACTCCGGGAGTGCCGGCAGAAGTGAAAACTTGAATATTAACGTTGAAATAAATCAATTATTAATTTAATTAATATTAACTCATTTTTTTTCACTATTTCTGCGTCACTTTTTCATTAATAGATGCACTTTGTTCAATTTCCATATTTTAAACACTATACGAGTATACACGAATTTTACGAATACACAGCAGTGTACTACACAGACGGTCGAGCCATCAGCTGTCCATCCATCCATCCATACATCCACACCCACTCCCACACCCACTCACACCCCCACACCCACACCCACACCCATACCCACACCCACACACACACCCACACCCACACACACACCCACACACCCACCCCCACAACCACCCCCACACCCACACACCCACACCCACACCCATCCATCCATCCATCCATTGTCGTGTCACTTGGTTCACTTCGGTTGGCGCCGCCGTAGAAAGAGAGGGGGATACTTAGTAGTTATTAGTAGTAGTTCTCCCCTGTGAAATCTCTCCTGACGGTCACGTGTCCTGACGCGATGTCCTGACGCGATGTCCTGACGCGAGTTTAACATTTTTTACCCATTACAAAAAAGTGTGCAACGCCGCTAAAGAAGTTTACACTTCAAAAAAAATAACTAAGGATGTAATTACTTTGTAACGAAAATCTATTTGCTGCGATCACTTGGCGCATTTTCTATTTATTTGCAGGCCATAAATGTCTTTTTGAATTGCAATCAAAACAGTCGATGATTAATAAATTATAGTAGTACATTGTAACATATTATATGGTTGAAATGACACATTATTGCAACGTATTAAAATGTAAAATGAACAGAACAATTCGATATGAATTAACTGATGAGGTATTACGATTATAATCAACAAAAATGATTTCCCAACAAAAATATGTGTATTAATATGTTTTATTTTTGGAAATATTGAATGGTGCTTTAACAGGATTAATATGTCTCTGTTAAAATTAAATGCACGTTTGTATTTTAATCTCCGATGTGTGTCATCAAACCGTTTCATTATTTACATTAATTAATATTAGAGTTGTAATTTTTGAAAAAGCTCTCATTTGCGTATTGATGTATTGAGAATTATACATTACCGTCGACTGAGTACTGACTGTTAACCAAACCTTAACTATAGCATTATACATACTACGGTATGAACGAAATAGCTCGTAGGCCGTAGCACCGTAGCAGCGTAGCCGCGTAGCATGTACGTAGCAATCAAAATTCTGTACGTAGCGGGCCGATTTCGCATCGTTCAGTGGGCGCTCGCGGACGCAACTGAAATTAATTATTAGCAGCACTGGTACACTTCCAGACGTATTTTGGAATGCTTGTGCGATTGTTATAGTCTTGCGCTCAGAAAACACTTCCACGTAAGCCTTCGGAAACTACAGGCGAGATGTTATGTCACTTAACGGAATTTTAATTTTTAATAATAATAATAACAAAAACAGCTTTCAATAGGAATTTGCAACATCTTTGATGTCGTATCTTATAGTATTTTGTCAGCAGTAAGACAAAGTTTTTTTTTTTTGGAGACCTGAAACCATAATGAAACCCACATTGATCACCGCGCACATACTTACTACATGAATCTATTTTAATATCAGTTGCAAAAAAGATTACCTCGAAATCCATAATGGCTAATAAATAATTTATTTCAAATTACAATTTCACATCCCTTATTAACCTCAAATATAAACACACTTAACGGACCGGTTATTGCCGTAAATTGTAATAAAACGTTTAATAATGTATGGAATTTGTAAGGTCGGTCGTGCAATTACGAGCTATAATTGGGTCAGAGTGGCCCCGAGCTAATAGCTTAGCCTAAATCAATTGAATATAGCTGATAATTGTGACGGAGCAAGACTTAATGGAATCTTTGCTAATTCAATTCTTCAATTTGCATTCATCTTAAGTGTGAGAGTGGATTAATTTGTGAAGATCAAAGTGAGGGTTCCGTTTTATTTACTTTTGTGAGATGTTCAATGTTCGTTATTGATGGATTTTACCGTTTATAATGTTTTATGTGCTGTAAAAAACCAAGAGAGACACATTTAAAAATATTGAGCCTACCATTTGTCCGAAGGTAATATTGTGTTAATGAAAGAAAATAACTACAGGGTGAAATTGAATTCATGGGCATCCCTTTAAGGGGTCATGGTACTCATCATTATGAACAACTTTTGCTATGGGACTAAAACCACACCCCGGACACTCCATACAACGCTCGCAAAATAATTACCTACTACCACTACATTGACAAATGACGTTTGTATACGTGTAAATGTGTGCGTGAAATCTAGTAGGGCTGGCTGGCAGTACTCGGCAGTAGTGCGTAGGCGGCGGCGGCGCTGCCCGAACGTATGCAACAATGGGGCGCCGCGCGCCGCGACACTAGGTACTCACAGAAATCTAATTAATAACATTTCTATTGTACTACTTTTCAAGTCGAAGAACGAATAGAACGTGAAAGAAAGATACATAACTAAGACAATAAAGAGAGAGAGCAATAATTTAATAGTTGGTATGTTAATATTACGGAAGTTTTAATTGTTCTAAAACGAAGAAAACTTGGAAAATTAATGAATAATAGAGAAAATTATGAAAATAAATTATCACAACACTGGCTTAACTTGTTTCATGTTTGTCTGTAATATACTAGCTTTTATTTTTTATGGGTTTAAAGGATATTTGAGTTGCTGTTCCTTACCTTCTTTCATGTTTCGGGAACCGAAAGAAACTCCTGTCTTTATCGTTCCTCGATGAAGATAAGCATCCAAATAATGCACAAAATACAACCATCGTGATTAACACAAAATATAAAACTTTAAAAAAATAATGTGTTCGTGTCAGCAGTAGGTAGGTACAGCGCTGCGGTTTTTATGTATGCGAGCGCCATTGTTAAAGAGCAGGCGACAAACACATCGAAGTGCGGGGTGAGGTGCGGTAACTGATGTTAGTGCGGGGAAGGGAGTAGCCTTTCTGTACGTAGTACTTTAAGTATTCTGTGCTAAAACTAAAATCGCGTAAAAAATTAGCTGTTCCCTTGCATTTATGTTCACATAACTCGTAAAAATGTAGGGAAGAGCTGATTTTTTTTCGCGATTTCAGGTTTGGTCCCATAGTAAAAGTTGTTCATAATGATGATTAAAATGACCCCTTAAAAGGATGCTCATGAATTCAATTTCACCCTGTATAGTTTCTAAAATATATCACATTCTTTGTTATCAAATAACTCATAAGAGGTGAGGAGCATAGTGCTGTGCTATTACAAAACAAGAGCAAATAAACGAAAAGCATTCACACAGGCAGTCTGCACTCCGCTTAACTTAAAACAATACAAAATCATCCACCCTTAACCTCATTCACACAGCAACTCAACAGCTTCCGTTCTTGACTTTAAAACAAAAACCATCTAATTTTCTCTGAGCTATAAACCCATAAATCCACAATGGCGCCGCGAATCCACGATAGAAGAAACTGTAACGCGTTAACGTTCCGACAACAAAGAGGCATTCAAAACGATCTTCGTCTTAGTTAAGAGGCCGACACTCGAAACGCGTTCGTCAATGCACACTCGAGTTATTGCTTTCGAAACGAGCGCTTCCCTTAACTTTTACCAGAACACGCCAGTATTCCTGCCACCAAAATTCATCATAACCGAAATTCAACATACATTTCTTGCTATGTTAGAGTTACAAAAAATTTGGTCGGTTACTAACCAGCAATGGATGATGTGTATATCACGATGGTCGTGTCAAATGAAGCGTACCGATCCCTCGATGCTCGGGCATCGTGAGAGGTGCACGGTGTAAGTGCAGGGATGCATTATGCAGTTGGCGAGTCGATGGAATTACTGCAGCCGGGGCACTGCGAGCATCATCGTAAACTTAGTTCAGGTTCGCTAATGTTTAGATATGGTTTAACCGACTGTTAGCAACTTTGACAGCGGGTTTAACTCGTATTGTGGAGGTTTGGCTGTATTGATTGTGGTGTCTAAATACGGATTGTAGTTTGTATTTGAATTGTTGTTTCATACTACCAAATGTTACCGTCTTCATTCTGTAAGCTGGTATTCTGATGAAATCAAAGAAAATGTTTAGGGCACCTTTTGTATATTTTGCTTCAAAATTTCGCAATGCTCAGTTGTGTTACAATTTTGGTGTATAATATAATAAAGCTTACCTATGACAGGATTTAGTTGTCTATAAAGGGTGTACCAAAAAGGTGTGGTCAAATTTATATTACCTTTATCAACTGTCCCATACAAACCGTCAATACCTACTCGACCCAAATGTATGGGACGGCTCAATTTTTTTCGTGATTACGACGTTGATGAGAAAGTTCTTCAGTTTGATGGTCTTAAATTCACACCCTAAACCCTTTTGTCGAAATGAAAAAACGCACTTATAACAATGGCGACATTGAAAATGTTTTCATTTTGAAAAGAAAAAAATTCTGCTCCAATAAAACTTCTGTATTCATTTATAGAATTTGCGTTTTAAAAATGCATAGCTTACAAAGTCTTCCAGTTATTTTATTGTATTGCAATAATACACAAAGTCTTATTCAACAGATAGCCATTACTTCTCAATGGCGTTTACAATCTGCGCGGGAAAATGAACAGCTGACACTCGTAATTCTTTTGTTTTTAGTTGGAACATGCAAATGTGGCCATGTTGCTTACTTTGCTGTCAATATTTTTTCTAGAATATTCTTACCATACATTCTTTAGTTAAGTTGAAAAAGCCGCACGTAATCCATACTAATATTATAAAGAGGTAAAATTTGTTTGTAAGTTTGTATGTAGGGAGTAATCTCCGGAACTACCAGTCGGATTTGAAAAATTCTTCTTGCATTTGATAGCCCAATTCTTGAGGAAGGATATAGGCTATTTAACGTCACGCTATGACCCTTAGGAGCCAAGCAAAAGCGCTATGGGGAAACAAAGTGATAGAGCAGAAGACGCGGGCAAGTGATGCAATACGACGAGATGGGTCGAGGGAATAAGAAATTTCACGCGAACGAAGTCGCAGGCAGCAGCTAGTCATTAATAAAATGATTGTCTCAAGTCAATTGGATTATATAATTAGATATATGCAAAAGGAATTAACTTTTTGTGTTTGATTTTGATCCACTAAGTAGCGTTTTATAATTCTGATGAAGCTTTACAATAACCTTATGAAACGACAGTATATTTTGAGTGTATTACGAATATTTTATTCGATGCAGGAATTGAAAGAGCTTAGCTTTATTTATACTATGCCATAAATAAAAATATTTTCATGCAAAATACAAGGGTTAGACATTTGTGTTTGTGTTTCAATGTGTAGGCTTCTTTACATAATGTAAATAATATCAATAAATATCTATACCTATTACAAATAAATTATATGTTTTATAAAAAAAAGCTAGGCTATGCAGCTGATGAATTAAATGTATAAAAAATCAACTAAGTTGTCAAATGAATGCCTTCTTCCTCTTTCCTACTTTGCTATACCTGACGGAGTCCACAATGATCATATTATTGTAAACCTACCACCAAAGTCCCACATTGAGTGTTGAGTAAATAATTATGAGTAACTAGCTGCGCCCCGTGGTTTCACCCGCATAAGTATCGATTCAGTAGAAATATCGGGATAAAAAGTAGCCTATATGTTAATTCAGGGTGTCAGCTACCTCCATACAAAATTTTATCAAAATTGGTATAGCCGTTTGAGCGTGAAGAAGTAACAAACATATAAACACACACACACACACACACTCACAAACTTTCGCCTTTATAATATTAGTGTGATGTGATAGCTTCCCTCCGTATATTCGACACCTTAAAAACCACCTAGCCACGAGCCAGCTGTATAATCGTGCGCTGCACATTCTGTTAATCCATCAGCACCATGTTTCAAGCTCATTAAGCATTAAATTTAAACGCTGTTGCTACAGCATACATCACGGGCTGTTTCGCCTGATGCGTTGCACCAATACTGCTCACTCGCTTGATATAACTGGCGTCGATTGTAACCAGTGTGATGGTGTACATTGCTGGCTGGATACGGTAAGAGTAATAACATGTGAAAATAGCGGTGAAGGTAAGGGCCAGGATGCTGGTTTTAAACCTCTTCAGTTACCATAATTCTAAACTTTCAGTTGTCTGTTTATAACACGTTATTTTTAATTACCAATGAATTTAGTGAAAAAAAAACTTGTAGGGTTGCTAGGACATGCAAGCGATACAACGTTGTGATCAAAGCTCGTTGTTCTTCAGTATTTACCCCGTAGTGTGACCAACGGAAAATACCTAAAAGATCGGTTCAAATATTCATTGATACTTGACTTTTTTTTTGCATCACTATTTCGGGTAACAGGGTTATGTATTGTGATTGCAGTAAATTACTCAACATGAAATAGAACGATATTGCTGTTCTTTTAACGTAATTTTACATTCGCCTTGCACATTCCCTCAGTAGGTCATACAAGACCACAAAACAGCAACGCATCACAAACTCACTTACCCCGATACGACCGCTCGTATCTCAGTGTACAGGCATCAGGTAATGCCAGTGATTCATAGCGCGGTGGACGGCCACGCTCCCTACTCATCAATATCGGAAAACGGCGGCGTTTGATACCGGCCGCCGTTATTACACGATGTAGTGGCGATCGACGATGCCGATTCGATGTGCGATGGCGGTAATCTTTTGTTGAATGGTTGGTGCTTGCTTAATCTGTGGGTGGAATTGTTGAAAGGGAGTTAAAGTGAGTAATCTAATGCAATAGACTACTGGAACCGCACTTCTTGGCTTCACCCATACAGTTGTTCGATAGAATATTTCGGAGAACTTTATTGGACTCATTTTGACGTGATAGATTCCTATTACCAGCATATTTAGCCTTGGCGTGGTTAACAGGAATATGTAAAAAAAAATTGCATATATGTCTTGAGAAAATTTCTTGATAAATGGAATTTTTTAATATATTTCTTGTGTCTAAAATCTCATTGTTAGTAACAATGGTTAGTTACATTGGACTCTTTTAATTTTATTTTATTTTCAGTAGGTTTTATGTAACTTAAGGTGAATGGGTAGTTGTAGCCCGCGAAATTCAATTTTTCTTACGTTTTTTGCAATTTTCAGGTTAGTGTCAGGTTGTATCTTGATCAAAATATGATTCGTGACAATAACAGGTACGTATTTACAGAATTATAATAATTAGAATCATTAATACATCTTTCTAAGTTAGATTTCTACCGCTAAGAACAAATCTCGTATGGAAAAGTGTTGATGGTAGAAATCTAACTTAAAGAGATATATTAAAGATTCTAATGACTATAATTCTGTAAATACATGTCTATTATAGTCGCAAATCATATTTTGATCAAGATACAACCTGACACTGACCTGAAAATTGCAAAAAACATAAGAAAAATTGAATTTCGCGAGCTACAACTACCCATTCACCTTAATAAGAAATGAATTTGTCACAACATAAATTTTGACGTTTACCAATATTTTACAAAATATTCGCAAAAAACTGAATAGAATACAATAATATTTATTGTAAAACATAACCCATGTTTTACAATAAATATTATAGTATTCTATTTAGTTTAACGTGAAATAATATGTGCAAGGTCTTAAAATAACAGGTAGATCTGCATGTTTTGCCATGTATGGCGTACAAAACAACATATTTTTGGCTTAGAGTAAACGATGAAAAATGAAAAATTTGTGTCTACAGAGCAAACTATGAAATCTTAATAACTTAATCCTAATGCTAATTAAAAAAATAAAGCATTGTTTTTACAGATTTAGGGGTTAAATTGAAAAAAAAAATTAATTGAATTTTGGGAATTTTGGGATTTTCGATTGTTTTTTTTCGCACGAGATCTAATGGAGTTTTCACCCAGTATTTCTAATGCCCGAATAAAGATAATCCCGGTAATAAATAATAAGTAGGATTTACTTCGTAGATTTTTCTTGCATTGAACTTATTTTCCTTGGCTTATAGTGTCGGGAAACATTGTGAAGAAATCTAAAATTAAAAGTAAAAAACTGCCAACATAGTGATCAATAGTCGTTCATTTTCTGCACAGTTAAAGTTCTCGTCTCGTAAAGGGTCAATTATCATCTAGGCAAATATTAATTTACAACTACATATACTGGCTTCGTTATTAATGTAGCAGTATCGTGTCAATTCAGTGCGTCGTGATTATGGCCACACTAATCAGTTTAGGGTGCGTGAACATTTCATAACTACGGTCTGCTTCGTATGATTTGGGTTCTCGGCTTAATTGCTATCTGCTTCATTTTACAGCTCACAGAGTTCGAGCTAAGATTTGTGTTAAATACTCTGTATGAAATGAAAAGTGCTACTTTGGACCTATTCATTGATATATAAACAGTCGCTTCTTTGTTAAGTATTGATGTCTCCCAATGTTCGCTTCGTTTTCCCGTTTCGATTGCATTTCAAACAGGCCTCTGCCCAATCTGCCCATGCAGTAAAAGGGAAACACACTATTTGCGGTAGTAAAATAACATCGTGCAGGCTTTTGATACAGCAATCGTTACAGCCGTGTTTGTTGTGTCATGGCGATGTAGTGGTGCAAGTATGCACTGAGGCTTATGGTTAATTTACCAAAAAGGCCATTATTGAAAAAAAAAAGTGGCGTTCCGGGAGTGCCGACATGAGTGAAAACTTGAACAATTAGGTACGTGTGTATTTTTTTAAACGTCATATAAACAAAACACAAACAGAATACTTTGCTATCGCTCACTGACATATCGGAAATAACACCGAGTACATCCCGAGGACAGCCGAACACATCCGAAGCGGTGTCGGTTACGGTAACAGTGGCGTGAATTCAATGTTTTTTTCCCATATCAAAAAAATGCCCCACGCACCTAAAAAAGTTTTTACTTCAAAAATCAAGACTATATGAACTTTCAAGGATGAAAATCGAGTTATTTAATTATTATACGGATAGCTATAAGTTAAAGGTAAATGAAATCAATTGACACCAAAGGGCAGTCCTATATTACCATTTTAGAGCAGAATAATTAGGTTTTGGAAAATGACACCTTTTTTCAATAGAAAAACACAACACACTACCCATAGTAAAACCCAACTAGGTATATGAGCTATAACTACTTACTAACGACTTTATTAACATCTACCCAATATATCTCCAACTACATAATTACCAGTTAGTGGCCTAATGAGAATGTAATACAGAGACACCACTGCGCATGCTCCAAGCAGTTAACCTGAGCCGATGTTTGGGCACCCCTGACCTGCCCTGTTAGCTCATTGTTGCCCCTACTTAGTGTATCAGCGCGGTATATAGATGTCTCATTGATGTAGTTCACATGATTGGATATCTGCATAGCCTTAAGGTTAATACAATGTCAACGCACAAACGTGAAACGCAAGCAGTTTCGTGAAAACTCTGATTAACTTGTACCTAGAGGTGATATTATTTTTTAAATTTTTATTTTACTTTACTGAAAATCGATGTAAGGATGTTTGCAAAGCAAGTTGGTAGACCTAATAACGATGGATCGACGATTTCACCCAAATAGCAGGCAATAGATCGAAATAGGAAAAGACCGAACTAAATGCAGAATGCTAGAGTAGGCTTTCACTCATGTTGGGTTCCATATCTCAAACCCAAATCTTGAAACTTCAAATAATACTAACAAATATATTATTTAAAGTCTTATAAAAACTATGTAAGATATGGACAAAATAAAGGCTTTATTATTATTAACTAGCTGCGCCCCGCGGTTTCACCCGCGTAAATGTCGATCCCGTGGGAATATCGGGATAAAAACTATCCTATGTCCTTTCCCGGGACTCAAGCTACATCTAATCTATACCAAATTTCATCTAAATCGGTCCAGTGGTTTAGGTGTGAAAAGTTAACATAAAGACAGACAGACAGAGTTACTTTCGAATTTATAATATTAGTATGGATTACGTTCGCAAAACAATGGACGTAAGTCTCGTATTAAATATGTTAAGTGCAAACAAAAATCTGTTTGAACAAAAAATTAACGTAAAAACAGAACAGACGAGTTCGTGGAGGACCAGACATTCATAGCCATAGAATAAGTTAGACCATAGATAAGTAACGAGGACTGGACTGCCTTCCTAGCACTACACAAGCTATGTGCCTGATAGGGTTTCCCATCGGCAAAAATGATGAAACATCAATTCAACCCTTATTAGATCCTCTAGGTCTAGGGGATGAATTTTCAAAACCTCTTCCTTAGTGCTAATTTTTGTTATATGTAAGGAACTCTTGTGCAAAATAGCATACTTCTTGACTCTGCAATTTAAAGCTTTGCGTTGTCCAATGCATTTAATTAATTTATTATTGGACTAGTACAACAAACAGCCATGAGAAATATAAAGAATGAAGGGTGGCCTTTGCTGGACAAAGGCCACCCTTCACTCGGATTATAATTCATGTTAAAGGTATTAGTTTATTATTAATTGCTAGGATTCAAAAACAGACGCAAAACCGATAAACTAATAAATATAATACTCAGTAGACATTTTCAATGTTCAGTGATAATACCTTTAGCTGACATTGTGATTACTTATAAAAAGTAAATATAACTTGAACCGATATTGACATAACAACTAAAATATAAACTAAGATTGATTTCATTGCTTGAAATAGAGAAGCCTACACTTAGGTTAAATTGGATCTAGATTGGCAGACAAAACAATTATGGAATGTATTGTTATTCGGAATTTCTAGTAATTTTGGCAAACTACGTCATCGTCGTTTGAATGTGTTCACGGGTTTGAAGTAGCATAATCAGCCTATAATGTTCCCACTGCTAGGACACAGGTCTCCACTCTGTGAGAGAGAGGCCATAATCCACGTGCAGGTTGGAGGATGGAGGATCGCAATGTCTTCGACTTTTTAAGTAAACATTGTTATTTTAGAAAAAAAAAAATGGGTCCCCTTTTGCATATCGTGTCCTTGTCATTTTAATTTCAAAGAATATGGAGGTTAAAAACCGCTTTAATCAAAAGAGATTAATTGATTAATAACGTTATTAGCCCAATTACTAAGAGTTAATTATTATTTTTTCAAACTGTATATTACTGGCTTTAATTAATTTATTAAACGACTCTTTACGTGACCAGAGGGCTAGCCTATTTCTTGGCCAAAGAATTAGCATTGCCATTACAGCGTGGCAATGCTGCCAGCCTTTTGGGCACTGCTCCTGTTGACAGCGATGCGGACGAATTCTTTGATGCCCTATGATTATTTTGTTTATTTTTTCATATAATTTTACATATTATTATAGTTTAAATGTTAGGTTATAAAGATATAATTAGTAAGAGTTAAAGATAATAATTACTCAGGCCTAATGAAACTCCATCAGTCAAGTTTTAGTAGCTGTAGATACATTGCACCTAGTCGTACAAGTTCAATATTAATCAAGTCGTCTCAATCATACTAAGTGATTTACTATCTATCTAAAATCGTTAGATTAATCTCGCGCGCACTAATCCAGTCGCTTAATTACGCTCCTACAGAATGTAGAGCGAGGGATGTCTAGACAAGTAGGTATATGTTATCCTTTCAAAATGGTTGAGCTGAATTGTGCTAATACATGCGTCATGTACGTGAACAAGCGCCGTCAGTAGGTTCATCTCTTTGCTGCCTTGGCTTATTTTAATTTAATATTTGAATTGTTTTTTTTTTCTCGTATTTTCATTATGGACGCTTTTAACTCTCTGCATCGTTCTCACATGTATACTTTTTAACACGAATGATGTAACCAAGACTTTGTAACCATATTATTTTGATTTAAAAGAGTGTCCATGGAGTTTCTTGCCCGTTCTTCTCCATAGGTACCTACGCTTTGGAATGGGCAACTAGCTTCATCTTTCTGACGGACCGACCCCTTGACAATTCAAAAGTGCCTGTAATTGATTTAATTGAAATAAATGCTTTGAGTTTGAGTTTGCAGCCCATTGAATGAAAAACTTGTGGTGAATAGGGATTATTCTAATTTTGTTTTTTATAGTTGTTATTAATAAGTTGTAAAGTCATCATCATCATCTGTCTAGCCTTTTCCCAACTATGTTGGGCTCGGCTTTCCCGTACCAGCAACCAGCAACTGAGTTCCGGTATTTAACATGAAGCTACTGCCTGTCTGGCTTCCACAACCCAGTTTCTGGGTAATACTATACCCCTTGGTAAGACTGGATGTGTTCTGACGACCCGTAACGACTGTTAAAGATCCACGAATGACAGCCGGGACCAACGGCTTAACGTAAAAATATGGAAAGTATATTTATTGGCATAAATATGCAATACTATTTGTGGCTTGTTTTGTTTATTCGCAGCGTAGTGTTTTTAAAGGAGATAGCAAATATCGATGTCTGTTTCCATAGTCAAACCGCGAAAACAGTTTTGTGGGGCATAGGATAAAGTATGAGATTGCTGTATTTTTTTCCCCTTATTTATAAACATTGCTTAAAGTTCACAGACGTTTAAGCGTCAAAAAAATCTATGGCTAAGCAGAAGCTACTAATTACTTCACTTTATGCAACGTTTATAAATAAGTTTTTTTTTACATTCTCACATTACTTACATTATACTAATCTATAAAATAAAAAACATTACTTTTGTCGTTTAATTAAACGTTGCACTTCTAATACCCTCTCAGGTCTGCGCGAGTATCAATCAAGTACAGTGTAGGTACGAGAGAAACGGTAAATACATAATTATAATTTTCAAATACCGCCACTGATCCAAACAATATATCAATAATATGAGACAAGATGTTATTTAATTTCTATAATATTTACCTGTTCATAATCTAAGACTTAGCAGGGTTAATGAATAACGAACTATCCAAATCAAGTTTTGATAATTTACTATAAGTATTTATACCATTGTCTTCAGACTTACTGCATACGATGACTCTCGACACTCCAATTCTACATGATCCTATCGAATCATACATGAAGAGTCACGTCAAAACATTTGGCATGACAAAAACAAAGCACCAAAAACTAGTGATATTTTCGAAACATCAAAAAAATTCGCGCGACACGAAAGTGGTTCCGTAGTTTAGACCCATCGGCGTTCTGGCGACACACAACAAAAACCTTTCTAAAACACAATGGCCGCCGCTGCGGCCGCCGATTGCCAATATTATTGAATTTTAGTGGAGAATTGAATTCGTTCAGCGCCCAGCGTCCCGTACTGGTGGCGTGTTCGGCTTATGTCAAGATACTTGTGTGAACCACTAGACTGGGTATTTGCAACATTTAAAGGGCTTGCACAAATTGACAAATGTTTGCAGAGCACGTCTGACTATTTTTATCCTAAAAATGAATAGTAAGCACTGCTAATCTTTTAAAAATAATTTTTATATGGAGTAGGGTTAAAACCTGCACCCTAATTGCGTAACACACTATCAATCGGAATCTGAATTATTTTGAAGCAAATTTCTAATCCATTGCTTCATAAGTTTGAAAAATTTGTCTGCTCAACACGTAAATAACGCAATGAATGTTGTTGAACTGTCAAAATGAAACCGATTCCGATTGATAATGTGTTACGCAATTGCCCTGCTGGTCAAAATGGAGCGAATCCCATGCGGGACGCCAGCCGCTACTGCGTGTGTCTTGCGTTTTAATGATTAGGTAGTCATGCGATTAATCGTGACAGTTTCAACATCTCCATTCAAGTTATTTGACACAATCCACGCGAGCGAAATTCGCTACCCGCTTCGAATTTGCCTCAGTTTGACCAGACCTTTAAAGTCTATTTCATAAACCAATCAATTAAAACCCTATTCGGTTCCAAATTCTGGGTAGCCACTGACAATAGCCCGACGATGGAGAAACTCAACCACAGTACTCCTTACCCTTCGTGGAAATCAAACACAGTAACAAGATTCCACCATGCAGACTTGCTTGTATATTCTTTACCAAATGAGAACGTTTTCTAAAAAATTACGTTCATCTCTGCTTAAGTATCATCATCTACTTATAAACGCTCAACTACTGAATGTCAGTTCTCCGTAATTCAAACTGGAGGTAATTTGCGTCCTAAATGCAAGACTGTCTCCGGAGAAATTACTGAGGACACGAGATGCATAAAAAAAGATGGTTAGAGATATTTTCAAGATTTATAAGCCTAAAAACTAAAACTTTCCTCTACTCTTTTCCCTCACATACTAAAAAAAGTTCACATAAACGCTCTTTGCCGTATAATTTATTGCATGCTGTTTAAATATTTTTGAAGATTATCAAATAATCCGAAACTGGGAAATAATTTAATCATCGGCGATTTTGACTACCCTCTCGAAGATAGATATTATAGTGTAGTGCATATTGCAAGGAATAAACGTTTAAATAACGAGTATTTTTTAATTAAACAGGACGGGACCACGGCAGCCCTAAAAATATTTTGAAAAGTTGCAGGAATTTTACATTGAAAAACTTAGAATGAATTTTATTTTCCTTTCACTATCAGGCACACAATTTCATATTTAATGTTAAAATATAAAAGATCATGTCCGCTGTAGTTTTTTTGTAATATAAACAGGGCAGCGGAGTGCATGCGGCGAGTGCGCGTGACAACAATGTGGAAGCGTGTTCGCGCCAAAAAACTACGACGTGATACAGTTTAGTGAGGACTGGTGATTGGCCGAAACTAAGGTGAAGGCCGAAACTGAGTGGTAAGTCGAAACCGATAATATTGAAAAAACAGTTTCTTGTCGTGGTTTGATTTTCTTAAACTTACCTATAATTTTCTTTTAGAAACTATTATTCTTTCATACAAAAGACCAGTACTTTAAACCTCGTTTTTAAAACCTAAATAATCAAAAATTCCTGGGAAATATACTACAAATTGCTTTCCCGTTATTAAAGCCGAAATTGATAAAAATTCTCGACGTCAGTGCTTTAGTTTCAGCGTAAGTCGAAACCTAAATATTCAGGCCGAAACCATAACCGACCTCGGCCTAATTCCAGCCGTATCTATCGGGGCACAGTTTAGCCCCAGGATAAATGGGTTTTATTCTATTTACAAGGGGCACACGTCGACGGTCGGCTTCTTGCCATGGATTATGCAAATATCGTTGTACAGTTTTGCATATCTGTGTCTTCAGTTTTGCTAGTCAGGTTATTTTATGCACTTTTAGTTAAATTCTGCGAATAATTTTGTTTGCGCAGAGTCCGTTGGCTGGTGTTTTGTTTTTGTTGTTATTTTCAGTTGATATAAGTAAGAGGATTTTAAATGGCATTATAAACGGTAACTCTGAAGCTTTAATTTGGTACGCTGAGAAAGCGAGGGAAATATAAATAAGGGGGATGTCATTACGTCATTCGAGAGGTAGTTGCTGAAAATCACCGCTGTTGACGATAGGTTCGTCCGAAGTCACAGCATTTTGCTGAGAAACGGCCTGAAAGCCAATTCTCGTAATTTAAAACGTTCAAAAGCTAGTCGCAGTCTCATCTCAGCGACAAACAAATGTCAAAAACTTGTCAAAATGTAGGGAAATTAGAAGTATTTTTGACAGATTGAGACTGAGATCAGACTGTGAACGTTCTTAAAATTACGAGAATTGCCCCTCTGTTCTTGCACAGATGCGACGCACGGCTTAATTGTTCTTCATGTTATAGTTGTTTGTTATAAAAGTAGTTATTTTTCCACCCTGCAGTCGGCATCTTGTTTTTGTTTTGATTGTTGGTTTGTTGTCATTTGCCAGTGCCGTAACATTTACGCAGTGTGTATTGTCTTTGGCCCTTGACATCAAGCAATGGACAAAATTGGCAAAACTTTAATTGGTTGAGTACAGGGCTTTTGGCTACTTTCTATGTGTGTATTTTATGTTTTTCTTTTGTTAGATGCGTTTAGTTTGTGCTGAATAAACAATTTTTACCTTCGAGATTTTTTTCTGATTACATTCGTAATAAGGCTTCAATTTCTGTTGAAATTCGCGCGAAATCACTTTTGTAATAATAATATTAGTAATGCCAGTTACACATGAGAGCTCTGTGGTTATAGTGTATCGCTTAAGGACCGATACTAGTTCAGATTGCGAAAATTGCCTTAGCATTAACGGCTGTAGTTCCAACAGTTCTGCAGTTTTCACTTTGAAATTAATATACGATAAAGATGAGGACTACTGCGAGGTGTCATCGGTTGCGAAAACACGATTGCATACAATTTTCTCGATACAAAGAAGTCTCAAAGTTACCTCTAAACCGCAAAATAAAAGGAGAATATTCAATGAAAATTTTCAAATTAGGCCATAAAAATTTGCAAGCTAATCAAACTATGCATAAAGCAGGTGTCATAGGTTCGTTTTTATTTTTTTAATCGTTAAATTTAACGTAAAAAGATGAGATCCGAAATATCCAGCTTTATAACCACTCATACCTTGAACCGCTCTGCCGCCCGGCCCCCGACAGGACCCCGATTCAGTACTTGTCAGTACCGCTTCGGCTATCAGACGGGGTACCCGTGTCACTTTGCTTGCGCTCAAAAGACCCGATTGACAACGTTTTATGTTCTGAAGAAATTATGTAATAAAGTAAAATTAAATATAGATGTAAAATATAAGGCCTCGTATTTTTATTTTTTCCAAATTTTGTAGTTTTCATTCATAAAATAATTTTTGAAATGGTTTAAAATCGTAATCTCATGTCAATGTCAAAACATTGTCAAAAATTTAGGGAGGTAAACGTACCTATTTTAGACAGTTCCCAATGTGTAATGGTGTTTTCAATATATTCAGTAAAACTATTTTTATAAATAATTTTATCTATTTATTGATACAGGGTGTAAAAAGACTTTAGCCGTCGTACATCAAACTAAGTAACATTGCACAAAAGATCTGTGACAAAAGTAATTGCTGGAAATCGACTTTAATTTTTGGTGTAAACATTTGCTGTATGCGCACTACCACAAACAGTAAATTTTGCACCGGCATGTAACTATACAGGGGTCCTGGAGGTATTTAAAGTTGTGTTATAATATCAAAACTTGTTTTCGTAAAAAATATCAGTGAAAGTTGTAATTTTGACCTTAATAATAATATCTCCGTAACCAGAAAGTTTCTAGTACAAAGAAATGATTACAATAATGGGGAGTACAAGTGACTCTCGGCTCGTTGTGTCTTTTTAAACCCGTTATGTTGTAATAGGAGACCAGAAACTATGATCTGCATTAACTAATTTTGAAAAAAAATACAGTCGGCATAAAATTAGCCAATTTACACAAAACCTTTATATTCTCTACGGTTTTCATTCATCGCAAGTAATCACAAATTACCACTGACAGATTTTGAGAATTAATTATGTACAGACGCCAGCACATCAAGCTACTACAACCTGTCATATTTCTTTAATAGATTTTCAGCTTTATCGCTAAAACATATTGTTCAAAATTGATTGGGAAAATTTAAAAGTTTCGGCTAGCTTGATGTGTTGGCTGTGCTTGATACATGTAATTTTTTTTGGTTTAAGTTAATACATTTTTGATCAATATTCAGCCCGGAGGCTGAGTTGTGCCTCTTTTCGTCTTCAGCCTCCGAGTTGACGCAGATGCTAAACGATCTTGGCACGGCAAGCCTAGAGGTTGGACTTCAGATGAATATGTCAAAGACCAAGTTGATGACGAACAGTGCGCATCGCAGGATCACTGTGACGGGTGTGGAGGTCGAATACGTTGATGAGTATCTCTATCTCGGGCAAATAGTCTCTTTCCAGGCAAGACAAAACAAAGAATTTGCAAGACGCACCGAAAATGCCTGGATGAGCTAATGGGCCATGAAAGATATAATGAAGGGTGATCTTCCTTTGTCCCTTAAGAGAAGACTCATTGACGTGTGCATACTTCCCATCCTCACATACGGTGGTCAAACGTGGTCTTTGACGAATCAGCAGAGGTCCACGCTCGACGTTTGCCAGAGGGCTATGGAACGGAGTATTCTGGGTATCAAACTAACGGATCGGATAAGGAATACGACCATCCGTTCCATCATAAAGATAACTAATGTCACTTGCAACTCCAAAACAGACCAGGTCTCGATAAAGTCAGAAGCTCACTCTTCGGATTTCTGTATAATTTTTGGCACTGTATGGATGTGGTCTATTGTGCTGTATCTTCCTCGAAAGCCGTCTGATCCGGTGGCTAAAACTCGGTAGAGTACAGTTCTTCGCGCTAGAAAATTCGTGACGATGCTTGAAAACAATTTATAGACACGTTACTAAAAAGTTTTTTGCCACCGCCTTCCGAAATTAAAGTTATTTTACACTGTGGATTTTTTGGAAGTCGTTTTTTTTTTGTTAAAACGTTTTTATTTCTCGCTTTTTAGTGGGTCTGCTTATAACTTATCTAAGCATAAATTGCTTCGCAACCAAAATTCCAAAATTCCTATGGGATTTTTCGCTTACAAACTGTTTTGAATTTAGCGACCGCATAAATAATAATAAACCTACTCAGGCTACAAAAATAAAGTAAGTACGGTATTTTTGCTGTCAATTTTTGTCAAATTGACACAGTGATTAGAAATAGAGTGAGCGTAAATACGAAAACTTTTTAAAAAATTTACCAAGCTCAGAAGAAGACAGAAGAAACGTTGAAATATCAACGATTCTTCAAAGAGATTCCAGTGAGTGGTTAGAACTTAGAAGGAAACTTCTTACAGTCTCTAATTTCTCCAAAGTGGTCAATAGACGTCAAAATTCTAGTGTTAAAAATTTAGTTAAAAATATTATATATCCAAAAAATTTATGTAATGTGCCGTCCATAAAACATGGAATAGAAAACGAAACAACCGCAATGGAACAACTAGCATCACAACTTAATATTGAATAATCGTCTTCTTCGTTGTCCTTCTCATCGCTCTGGTTTTATAAAGTCGTCTTTCTTTGTCCAGGCGGTTTTCCTTTGGAATGCGCTCCCTCAGAATATCAGGACGGTAACCAATCGGTTCACATTTAAAGTGAAAGCTCGAGAACACATACACAAGAAGTTGGCAGATTCGTCTCAGAATTAAGTTGTTGTAGGATTTCTTATTTATGTCTCATAACTATTTTATATATATATATATATATTGTTATGCATATGTATGTAGGTATATATGTATTTATTATTATATGTATTCTTATATCTTAGTTATAAATATTTTCTTATCTTTTCTTTCTGTTATTGCACCTACTGTGTATTGTCTCTGCATCACCCTAAGGTAGACTGGTAGAAAATGCCTAAGGCATTAAGTCCGCCTTTGTACAGTTTTTACTTGTGCATAAAGTTTTAATAAATAAATAAATAAATAAAATAGAGCCTTGTGGTCTTTTTATTGATAAAGAGTTACCTTTTCTAGAGGCAACTCCGGACGGAGTTGTGCAGGGAGAAGACACAATAGTAGAAATAAAGTGTCCAATTTCTGCATTCAGGACTTCGTTGGACGATGCAATAGATAAAAAAAAAAATAAGGTTTTGGAGGAAAACGAAAGATGGACTTTCCATAAATTTGAAACATCCTTGGTACATTCAGGTGCAGGGACAACTACACATAACTGGGAGAAATACATGTATTTTTGGCGTATGGTCGGGATGCAAAAATCATATCAAAACTGAAATTATACAGAAAGACGATCATTATTGGGCACAATTCATGGAACCTAAATTAACAAATTTTTACTTATCATACATGTTACCAGAGTTATGTGATCCCAGACATACACGGAATATGGAAATTAGGGATTTAAGGGAATTCACATAAATGTTCTTGCTTTCGTCATTCTCCTCCTCTTGATTCCTTTTTTTTTTTAATTTAAATGTTTTCATTAATAACAACTTATTTTAAAATTCGTTCTATTCTCCTCCTCCTCAAGTCGTACTCCTCATTACTGAGGGTCGTGATCCTCCCTTGAAAACAACTTTTCCCTGACGATGTTTCGCCATCTCTGTCTATCCTTGGCCAAGTGAAGCGCATCATGAAATTTCGTGTCAAGAGAAGAGCTTATCTGGTCAGACCATCGCAATGGGCTGCGACCTCTTGGTCGTTTACCATCCACCTTGCCGGTAACCATCAGTTGTTCGAGGTTATTGTGTTCTATTCTAAACCATCGTTAAAGCCAAAATGTATGAAACTTTCTAATCTTAATAAGCCGACTTATATGTACCAGCCGTTTGGGGCTGAAACACTACGGCCACAGGGTCCGAGTGCCCACTTAATTATTAGAGAAATCGCCAAGCGATTGGTCGACTCTTCACGTGACCAGAGGACTAGCCTATTTTTTGCATCAGCAAAAAGAAAGTAATTTTAAGGCCGGCGCTCACTGACGGCATGGCACGGCGTGTCATGGCAGAGGATTTTATTACTAATCAAGTTATTTTAAATCATATTTCAATGAGTTTAGAATTCATGTTACTTTATTTCGATACCACGATGCCGGGAAATGACGCTACGTGCCGCGGGACGCTGCGGCATGACGCGACGCGCCGAGGGATGCTGCGGCATGACGTGTTATGCCGTTTCATTCCACGTAATGCCGCGGCGCGCCATTGCATCCCGCGGGACGTGTGGGTCACTTTGTGTCGAGGAATTATGATTGCTAAGCTGGTTGAAATAAGGTTGAAACTTGTGCAGCGGTCATTTCGTTTAATGGGGCGCAGTCCAGTCAGGGCGGGCTTTCAGCAGGATTCCACAGAACGCCGCGGGATGCCGCAGCACAACCTGCCGTGCCACGCCGTCAGTGAGTGAGCAATGGTCTTTGGTCGGTCATAGAACACTAATGCAGTAGGTATATTGCGGATTTCGCGGTAAACTTTGCTTGCGTGATGTAGGTTGTGATGTCAAACAAAAGATTGGTGTAGTTCGTTTGTAGACGTCGCTACTCAAATATTATGTATAAATAACTTTGTCTTTGCTTTGTATTTGCTATGCGAATGATGAGCGTCCCATGTTTTTTTTGTTATTATATTATTATTTACCTGTCCATTTAAAAGAATTTTATATAAACTGCACATACAATGTGAAAGCTAATTTTTATGTGAATGTAATAAATGAATGTTAAGTTTAATCATTTTATTTCTTTACATCCTTCCAACAATAGTACAGTTCACCCTAACTGAATCAGTATGTCAGTGCGAGTGGGATAGAATGATACATAGCGCGGGGAAGTGGGGGCAAAATCTGAATTTGAGCTGAACTATTACAAGCCCTTAACATATTTTTGTATAAGTCGCTGTGAGATTTGACGTAGTTTGTTCTTGTTTGAATTCCTCCTAATTTTTGGTAATTAATTTTCATACACATTTTTTTTATTGAAAGCTCCTGTAGACCCACTTGCCTTCCAGACACGACTGGTACAACAAGAAGCCACTTTCGAAAACTAACAAACTGAACTTCTATTCATTCCTCAGGAGTGTCAAGGACGTAGGTAACTCTAAAACGGTTCCGATCTCGACAAGGCGATCGTATCGGTACCGGGACCACCTCTGGGACACGTTTTAAAAGTTGTCCCGGGACTGTAACGGTACCTTTGAATCCACTTTGTGTAAACTATGGACTGTAGTTAGAACATTTCGACTTACTATGTGATGTGTGTGCTGAATCTTAGCTATGGAATACATTTTTGAAGCGTTAATCCAAAAAAGTAGATTGTTACTTATTAATGAATGTATGTAGATAACAATGCAAAAAAGTCGGAACATAATTAAACTTTTCTCATAATAATATTGATCTTGTTTTCATGAAAATTCGATTTTATTATGAATAATGTTAACACATAATGGTAAAAGCATATTTAAAATAGTTATATACCTACGTCTTGAGGGACCACGGATTCAACAATTTGTAACTATTGCTATACATATTTTTTAGAAAGTAAGACAGGCTAATGCTCTACCGCAAGAAAGTAACTAGTTACTATAAAAATGGTGGATTATAATTATGGTTTTCTTAAAATTTCATACATTTTTACCAACACCTAAGTTAAGTTGGGTTTTAATTTTATTATTTTTGTTAATTAAGGATATATTATTATGTTAAAATAAATACCCAGAAATATTCATAACACTTAACATAGTATATTCAAAAGATATTGAATATACAAATCTTAAAAATTTGTTAAATAATATACCTATCTTAGTAAAAAATAATCTATGATTTACTTATTTTCATATCTCTTCATCAAAGAGTCATCAAAGAGATCCAGTATTTTTTTCAATTTCAAAGATCGGGAGTTTATCCATTGAATAGAAAAACTGTAATAGCAGACCAAAGGAATTCATTCAATGGGTGGACGTTTTTATCTTCGTCTTTAAATAATGTCGACATGCTTTGATGTCTTTTTTTAATAAAATAATCTGCTTCATTCCCACGCATGCGGCTTGAGGGTCAATCTGTAGGTTAGTAAAAACTATGAACGGATCAGTTCTAAAAAAAATACAAGCACCTGAGGACGTTGACTCCAAAAAAACATGTTTTAAGGCGCTACCTTAAAAATCTATTATCCTCGAAAACCTACTAAGCGAGCGAAAGTGATGCGATCACTTTTGAAACGCAAAAGACGAGTGACGGCTACAGTGTGCATGCACTCGGAATAAAACGACGTATGTGCCAAAACGAATTTACTCCTTTTTTAACAAAATAAATTAATTAAATTTAAAACTACTTTGAGTAAACTTTGTTATGATAATTGTCTATGTTTTAAAGTAAATTCCATTGAATAACTCTTAAGTGTTACGCCAAGATGTCGAAAAAAAAAAATTGTATAACTTTGCAATTTTTTGTATCAAGAAAAAAATCATTGAATCGTGTATTCCTTTTGCCTGATACAATACCAAAGATTAAAAAAACATACCTAAATGTTAAATTCCTATTCAACATACTTAATAAGTTACACGAAATAGAAAAACCACATTTTTTTCAACATATCACCTTAAATATCGATCTCTATCCCAACTAAGGAGTTCCCCTAGTTCATTTTATTTGACCCTGTACTCTGAGCTATTATTATTATAATAAATTCAACATCATTATTATCGTGGAGTTTATTTATAAAGGATGATTATAGTTAAGTGACGTACACACGTCAAAAATGTATGATTAAACATTCGCTAATCACTACTTAACTTTAAGCAACGTTTACGAATAAAGGGTTATGTTTAAGTCCCACATAATAGCGGGCGAGCCGAAACATTACTAGTGAAAGGTGGGTGTACATAGGCACACCTCTGCCCTACCCTTCCAATTATTATATGTCATTACGTTACTACTAATTTATAATTGTAGAAAATTGGAGGTCAAAGTTAGGGGAAAAACCGTATATCAAGCTGGGATGAAGAATCGGTGCCCCTAAATCTACTGCAATACATCTCCGTAGTTATTCGATTTTTGTCTACTCACAAAAAGTCCATTACACTTACACATAAACTTACGCCTTCCTCCGATGGGGGTTGGCAGAAACTACAGAGCGCCACCTTCGATACTTACATACTTCTTAAGGGGCCGGCGAACTACGCAGGCTAATGCGTTGTTCAAACAAACGTAATACCAAAATAATTTGTAAATGAAACATATTCTTAATGCAGTGTGTATTTATTCCGATTGGATTTCAGATTATCTAGGTTCCTAAGTATATATTTTGAAAGGACTCTGATATAAAGACGAGATATGAGGAATTTCGAATTTCTATAGAAAACTTATTTTTCTCATAACTCGTCTTTAAATCAGTGTCCATTCAAAATATATATTTGGGAACCTAGATATTCTGTAATCCAATCGGAATAAATACACACTACATTAAGAATATGTTTGATTTACAAATTATTTTGGTATTACGTTTGTATGAACTACGCATGCTCCGCCGGCCCCTTAAACTACTTTGCTTACGGTCAAACACGGACAGCAGTTGCGAGTCTATGCACCTAACTTTTCTGAAGAACATCATAAATCACGTCTCTATAATTTAAAATTCTAGAGCGTTTATATTCACAAAGTCCATTACTATCTCGTTAATACTCGGAGTATTTATTGGAGTAAAATTCAAACCATAACAAAGGATTCTCCAATCACAAACTAACTAACAAATACTCATACATAGTTCCCCCCGGTCACAACGCCGCATAGACCAAAATTGGCATCTTTATAATCTCAGTTACGTATTAATAACAGTAAGTTATACCCACATCCCGCGTTACCAGGATCCCGGGGGACTGCATTGTTCGCGTCAGCGGGATATTGTATGCAAGCCGGGAATGGAGCGTGCATTATAACAATATTTACTGCCGCTAACCCGTTAGATAATCAGCTTTACGATTCAATTGTTATTATGGCGGCCATTTTGGGAGTTTATTGCATCTCGTTGGAGCACGTTATATTTATTGTGACGCACACAATGTGGTGGGATTATGTAGTTTGTGTTCAGTTGATTGATATTAATTGTTTTGTTATTAGAGTTGACTGACGGCTTAATATATTTGTATTAGAGAACCAATAGTTACAGTTTTGGTATATTCGTTTTAGGAAATTGCTCACATAATTTTATTTATTTATTTATTTGTCAGATAACATTACTCATTATGGTTAGTAACAACAGGAGCTTATAAACTATGTTAGTAGGCAAAGAATCCATACTTATATACTTATAATATTATAAATTCGAAAGTAACTCTGTCTGTCTGTCTGTATGTTACCTTTTAACGCCTAAACCGCTGAACCGATTTAGACGAAATTTAATATAGAGATAGATTGAGTCCCGAGAAAGGACATAGTATACTTTTTATCTCGATATTACCACGGGATCAAGACTAATGCGGGTGAAACCGTGGGGCGCAGCTAGTTTAAATATAAATAACAATTAAAACATTTTATTGTACCATCCCAACCACGATGCTTACCCAGAGCGAGTGTATCGGACACTGATATTTACTCGCAACTATCTTCAGAATGTTGTCGCTGCTGCCGCGTGCGCTGCCCACAGTGACGACACACGCTTGCGTCTTATTGCGTAAAAGTCATCCGTACGCACTTCGGCAAACAACGCGGACGCACTGCAGAACCGCGGCAACTGCAACAACATCTTGAAGACGTTATTGTATTGTACCCGCAGAGCGCTGTATGCCTTTTGAGTATAATTAACCCACAGACTGCCCATGTAGAAACATTTGCAAAATGCTTTTAATAGCGCTAACTGGACTTCAGCTGAGCAATGAGCAAACCTGCGAGCCAACATACCCCGGACCGCCAGCGCTCTGCGTTCACGTTCAATGTCCTCGTTGTCCCTTAGATCATCGGTGACAATGTGCCCTACAGATTTAAACTTTTTCACCCTAGTGAGAGGAGAACCGTTCAGAAAAATAGGTGAAGGTTCATGAGGGGTTTTATCACCAAGACCAAAAAACATACACTCGCTCTTGGCAGCATTATGCTTGCGACTATGACTTTCGGCATACCGCTCACAAACTCTAAGTAAATGACTAAGGGCGCTAATTGACGGGCCCAGTAGCACTATGTCGTCGGCATAACTCGCCAATCAGGTTATCCATAATTATCATCATCATCATAATATGCCTAACGTTCTCCTAACTATGTTGGGGTCGGCTTATCAGGCTATCCAAATACTCGTACCTCATAACAAACAAGATCAAAGGCTTTGGATAAATTTACACTGAAAGAAATAAGCAGTAAATAAAAATGAAAAAACTGTTCTGAATTGCTTTAAACAGTTCCATATGAGCCCAACGTTCAAAACAGTGTTTTTTACTGATCCGAAAACGTTTAAAGCTTGAGGCAATATGTTACCGTCACTTTAACGTTTTTAAGTAGCTAAAAGGTCACAAAATTAACTGTTTTATTCATTTGGTGATATCGTTCAAACCATTGTTTACTTACACTACAGTAATGTATATTTTGTAGTGTTTAATGTGTTTATTTCATGTTATGTATTTTTGTGGTGTACAATAAAGTATATATAAATAAATAATAATGGTGGTTTTCCTTTTTTTTTTTGTTATTTTTTACAGTAAATAGTATGTTCAATCATTAAAAGTTACTGTTTTGTCTTTTACTGTTTTACAAACATTTCTTCTTATTGTAAGTCAGCAAGTTTTAATGAAATCACTTTAATGTAATGTAGTAAGAAATTATTTTTTTCACTGTTAATAACAAGCATAAACAGGTTCCCTATGATCCAAATAATACCTAACCGTGTGCTTCATATAGAGAATAGCACTCTCAGTGGAAGGCCAGGTTGGAAGCCAAACTCCGCGTTATGCAGGTTCAGGGTCCTTCTTAAATGTCTGTTAAGCAGACTATCCATATACTTTAGCCAGAATTGTTGCCAAGGGATGCGACGATAGTTACTGTTATCACAAATAACTGGTGTTTTACATTTAACGATTGGTATGACTATTGTTATCATGAGGTCCTGAGATACCTATGACTTATGCACAGGGAGAAAAGCATGGCCAATACTCTGGGTAAATGACAGCTCGCATGCCGTAAATGTTCAACGCTCAAGCTGTCATGTCCAGCTATGCTATTCTCTAAGGATACAGCCTTGCGTGCAGCGCTGTCGCAGCTGTGAAACTTAGTTTGGCATTCGCTAAGCTGCGTACAGCTACACTAGCGCTCAAGGCTGTGACGGCCGTGAGTTAAACTACCCAACGGCACAGCCACGGGAGGGCAAATTGACAGTTCTTCATACATTTTGACATTCCGTAAAAAAAAAACAGCGTCGAAGTCGCTTACAGCCTCGCCCACAGCCTCGATTCTAACTGTCAAATCCAAAAGCTCTAAATATTCGTGCGTATCTTGACGAAAATAATAAACCGTACTCGATTCTTTTAATACTTATTTGAAAAAATGGCAGTGATGATTTGAAGAAAGCTCGACAGGCGAAACAACTAAGAAAGTTTAAAACAATATCCCGTGATACAGACTTTATCCATATTTACAGGCATTCTATGGGCATTCTGAGGATTTAATTAATATATTGGAAAATTATCTAACTACATGTAGGTATGCGTCCGCGAGTTCTTTCCAGTGGTTTAACCAAGAGGCTAAAGGTTTGTTTACAGCTAGGTTTCTTGTGATATGTTAAGTATAATGTACCTAGAATTATATATATGGATAATGTAGAATTATAAAGAATCCACATAGGTAGGTACTTACAGTATGTAATTATTATACTTATTTCAGATTAATGATGCTGATCTGAACATCTTGCATGTGGATGTGACTTGGGGGTGCAACACAATGATAGTTTTCTTTTTTAAAACAGTAAAGGAGCATTTGTAAAATTTAAATAATGAAGAAATTGTGTACTTGGTAAGTTATTATGTACAATACAATGATAACTTAAACACAAGTCAAGATTGTACTTACTTCCAGCTTCATTAATTGATTTCAGGTGACTCAGGATATCCTCAAAGGCCTTATTTAATGACTCCCTTTAATAATTCAGAAACTGGGACTCCAGAGAGCCATAACAACAATTTGCACAGTAGTGCAAGGAACAGTGTGGAGAGGACTATTGGAATACTGAAAGGGCAATTCTGATGTTTATTAGTTCATAGGGTATTGCACTATGATCCTATAACAGTGGGGAAAATTGTGATAGCTTGCTGTTTTACACAACATGTAATCGAGCCGGGCTACCAGCTCCTATGTTAGACCAATGTGACTTAGATGAAGAATCTAGGTTACTTAGAATCCTGACACATCAGGCTTCAACACAATATGGTGACTTAGGGAGTGGGCTGATAAGTAGGCGAGATTTAGTTAATCAATTATGGCGAGCATGTCATATTTAAAATGTATGCTTTCCTATCTTTCCCTTTCCAGATGTGGAAAACATGTTAAAATAGAACTTACTCACTATTATTGATTAGATACACTAAATAAATGACAGTATAATTATTTATGAATGTTGAATGTAGAATAAGTGCATAGATGATAATTATAATTATGTCATAATATGGTGTGTGTTTAAAGTGTGGTGTTTAAGGTGTATATGATTGGTATAATATCAAAAATTATTAGCCTTTAAGTGCATATTTTTATACTTACTGTTGTCTCTATTTTTACTACTTTTTTAAATGTGTATACAGTATGGGGCATGAGAAATTAAATAAATATCTGCATAATAATATTTTATTTTTTTATTTACAATTCAAAACAATCAATCAAATCAAAATTTATGTATTCAAATTAGGCTGACAATCAGCACTTTTTGAACGTCAAAATTACATAAAACAGTCCCACAAAACGCCCGCCCTTCATTTAGCTGGGAAGAGGTGGTGCAACAAACTCCCCAACACCACAGCTGTTGGTTCAGTTAGAAAAACTTGATTCACGCAAAATACGCGCATTGACGTGGAGTTGCGGACACCAGCCCGTATTACCTATTCTTACAATAGTAGGAATGCAAAATAATTCACATTATGAGGAACAGAACATTAAATTAAATTGTTTTTAATTGTTAGTCAGCTAGCAGATGCCAATTATACCTAACAAATACAATGAAAACTACTCCAGCAAAAAAAAATGTAAACAAAATTAAGTAAGTACATACCTAAATAAAAGCCTGCAGGCATAAAGGGTGTGCCCACTAACAAACATTTACTACAAAAAACAGTTTTTACACTTCAAACATTTAAATTTCTTAACATCTATCATAAACTTAATATCTAAACATATTATATTAAAAATCTGTGGTAGATCCATGTTTCAGGGACTCCCTCGTCTGATGGATGTACATAAATCCTGCAGTGCCTGGGTCTGCCTTGACCATGACTCACTTATTTCCTTAAGTTTTTAACATCCTCTGCTGGTTGTCCATAACGAGTCTCTCATTTTCCAAATGCTTCTCTTCAATGGCGACAAAACGTTCAGTGAGGCTCGCCATTTGTGATTGACTTTGAGAAGGTGATGAGCGCTGGATCAGACGGCGGCGTGCCATCCGACGCCTACGAGGTACTGTGAACATAAAAAATGCAACAAATTACTAAACAGAAGTAAAACAAATATAAAGACCATTATGTAAGTATAACAGCATCACATGACTCTCTCTCTGAAGGAATAGATAAAACAATGTAGTATACATATTAGATGTACTCTATATACATGTTGATTGAATAAGGGAAAATCCCAACCAATTAGCCGAACCTGGGAGTCAAAAGTGAGACCACGTCTACTACATATGTAGTTTTTTTTTACACTAAACCAATAATTAACCAAATTATAATTAAATTAACCTTACATGAGGAGGCAATTGGGGCATTACTCCTATGAGGCAGTGCAGGTGGTGATCTTAAAACAAAAAAAAAGTTACCTGAATATCCATTATGTCCTATGTTATAATATTAGACCCAATGTACATAGGTACTGGCTATTTAACTTTGTTCTTAAAGAAACAGTCAAAGTACGCATGCCAAGTGTGCAAGCTGACGAAGCACACCAGTAATGCAATACCTAGGTACATGTTGTTAACAAACCTTTGGCTATTGCTTCCAACTTTTAATGCAGCCACATCCATCAGTGTTTAGCTTGCCAGCTACTTCTTGCCATGCCGATGTGATGTCCGAGAGTGCCCTGTGGCAAGCCAACGTCGCTCTTCCAAACTCTATTAACATCTCTCTCTACTTGCGCACTTGGGTTAGCACTTCTTGGCATGCTTAAAATACACAATGTTACGTTATAACAATAAAGTTATAGGTACATATTATTGTAAAACATTAGTTTAATAAGTAATTAACTTAAATTTTAGTAATAACTCTTGTAATATCATACAATATTATTGAGAAACATTAGTATTATTATCCATGTAATAACAGTGAAAATATCATAATACTCACATTAGGCACAGAAATACCTATGTTCAAAACACTCGCTAGATAATACAAATAATAAATATCGTATGATTCGTATGCATAATGCACCCAAAAGTTTAAAAACTAGAAATTCAAGTGGTTTTGTTTGTTGACATTTGACATTGTTGTGAGTTGACTTTTTATTCATCGCCGTCGCGTTGCTCGAAAAGAGCAAAGGAATCGTCATTCAGCCTTAAAATGTAATAAGAAATATGCAATAAACCATTTTAAATTATGATATTGGTTATAGTTTTACTGTATTCCTTAAAATACTTAAAGATAGACCTTTAATATACATTTTAAACCCATAAAATTCTCAGTCGAGATTGATCGATTATAATTTATAGAATTTGTTGCAAGCCCTACGTTCGTCTGCGAAACAGCGACGGGAGGTTACAGCCTTGGGTTCGACGACGACCACAATGACGCTAGTGAATACGGTTTGAATCAGCGCTGCGCGCTCGGTCGATCTCAAGGCTGTCTCGTCGACGAGCTCGTCGCAGCGTACAGCCATGAAATTGTCTTTTAGAGAATAGCACTGCACAGGTGATTTACCTCGAGTCATGTAATCAATAATACTTTTAACATCTTTAGGTCTTATTTGTATAATAGTAGAAGGATCTGGCTGGAGACTGCATTGCGTCGCTACTGAAGACACAAGATGGATTTACTTAAAATTAGATTTAAGTAAGTCTTATTAGCAATAATATCAATTAGCAATGTTACGAGGATGCTTTTCTGAGTTAATTCATTCAGCCCAATTCTGCTTTATATTTTAGGTTATTGGTACATTGCCAGAATTTTTGGAAGTCGTTTTTTGAACCAAGATGCCAAAGTGTCCTTTTTAATTTGTTCTACGTGGTCTAGAGAACACTTAAGACGTGATTTGAAAATGGTCCTACTTTTTCATACATCGTCGTAAATGCATCCAGATGAGGGGTTTCCTACCTAACTGATGAGGGTAAATAAAACAGAATGTTGTTTTATCATATTCATGCGACTTTATACACAACATTCAACAACTTTCGGTCCAAAAACAAAAAAAGACGGGTTGCACTCCGGGAGTGCCGGCAGAAGTGAAAACTTGAATATTAACGTTGAAATAAATCAATTATTAATTTAATTAATATTACTAATTTTTTTTCAATATTTCTGCGTCACTTTTTTCATTAATAGATGCACTTTGTTCAATTTCCATATTTTAAACACTTTCGGTCTTATTCATAAAAAAAGCCTATTGAAGGTTTAAACCATTCATTAGTTAAAATGCTCAATAGGCCTTTAAAACATTCGATAAAATTTTGTATTCATAAACGCTTCATAAACGTTCTATAACTAGAATGTCCTACAACTTCTAAATGTTGCCATTATAATGAAGTCATCCAACAAATTGGCCAACACATTAAATCGGCATACGAGAATATCTGTCTACGAACCGAATATTTGTGTCCATAGACATTATTACGTATGAAAAACTAATTTATTGTCTACAGTTTCAACAGTTTTGACGCGACAACGTCATGGTCGTCATGGAAACAATATGAATATGTCAATGAATGAATTTGATATTATATGTGTCAAACTAAAAAACTTTTGAATATTTTTTTTGTATTTAAAATAAATGAAATTAAGACCGGAGACTAGTTGCAATAAAGGGCAAAGAATTGAATATTGGTTGGAGGAGGACAACTGCGGCTCCTCGAAGTACTATTGTTTACGAAACTGACTTTTCAAACATTTGTACGTCAAATGTCATTTTCTTCGGCCATCTTTGTCGTGTCTCACTTGGTTCACTTCGATTGGCGCCGCCGTAGAAAGAGATGGGGGGGGGGGGAATCTCTCCTGACGGTCACGTGTCCTGACGCGATGCCCTGACGCGAGTTTAACATTTTTTACCCATTACAAAAAGTGTTCAACGCCGCTAAAGAAGTTTTCACTTCAAAAATAAACTGATCTTTGTATACAAGCTTTTTATTAATGAACTACTCTCCCTAAATTTCTTCTCTTTTACTTTAGATCTTGTTGGCTCAAAATATTGCCACTTCCACGTTGTCGTCGGTGGCAGCACAGAGGTCACTTTGACTGCATGTTTTGGGTAGGACAAATAAGGCAGGATAGGACGTGGAGCATGTTTTGCAACATAGCTTCACAGCCACACCCTACTGGAGCATCTCCCTGCAGGGTGTAAACTTCCGTGGTCGACACGGAAGCATTGTTTTCACACAAAAGCAGCAATGTCCCACAGTATTTCTTGTTGCTATAATGTGCTTCGTTATATTTTTCGTCGCTTCTATTTTGTATTGTAGGTAGGTATATAATAATAAACTAAATTGGTTAAACAGAAGTTCAAAATAAGTTAAATACAACTGCGGCTCCTCGAAGTACTATTGTTTACGAAACTGACTTTTCAAACATTTGTACGTCAAATCCATGCGTCAAATGTCATTTTCTTCGGCCATCTTTGTCGTGTCTCACTTGGTTCACTTCGGTTGGCGCCGCCGTAGAAAGAGATGGGGGGGGGGGGGAAATCTCTCCTGACGGTCACGTGTCCTGACGCGATGCCCTGACGCGAGTTTAACATTTTTTACCCATTACAAAAAGTGTTCAACGCCGCTAAAGAAGTTTTCACTTCAAAAATATTATACGAAACAAAATAGCGAGTATCATTTTCAAAACTCATTTCAAGCCACAAGCGCGGAAACAGACAAATATAAAAGCATCCTGAATGACTTTTAATCAAAACCAACTGTTTGAAACTGGAATCAACTGGCCGAAACTAGTTCCGAATAATATTTATCCACTATCAGCGAAACAAAAGTGAGCTAAGCAAGAAGTTTGCAATCCCGGTCGAGGCAACACTACCACCTCGCTTCAATTCAAAGTCTACCCTATTCAAGTACAACTAAAGTTGAAAACATCTTGTGTTGTAAAGTTTTTTGTTTCACACCAGCGCATGAATCGTTGAGCCAATATGCTGCAAAGGAAATAAAGTTTTATGTACTTTGTGAGAGGATTTCAAATTGGATGCAGTTATTGTTGAATGCGGTGAATTTGAGGAATTTACAGCGTCACCGGTGGAAGGGTTGAGTTCACTCATCGCAAGTTTGTGCTGTTTTTTGTCTTGAGATATAATTTATGTTTACTTACCGTTACATAGGATTTATAATTCTCAGTTCGGATGGAGAAGTTTACCTGTTTACTTGATCGGATTAGGAAGTGTTTGTTTGTGGAGTTAGTGATTAAATTATCTGCACTATTACTTCACATAATATTGTGAGAGTAGATAACTTGGTGAATAGATTATGTGATATAATGTTATGTCTAGAAAAAGAAGAGATCAGTGTGATTACGGCTGATAAAGAAAAGAAAAAATAATAATAAAATATAAAAACTTTACCCTGGCCTTTTCAAACTTTTGAATAAGTATTTTGAATTGCAAAAAGCAGGCCACTTGATAAACATGACTACCTTTCCAAGCCACAGCACCTTAATAACTACCTACCTAAAGTATTGATAGCTGAACACCTATAAATAGCCCCTTTTCACGTGAACTTAGCCGACGATCTATTGATGCAGGGGCCTCTGACCGTCTTATCTGAACAGTGTCGCGCTAACGACTTGTCACGGCCCTAAGATATGTTGTATCATTAGTTACCTACGAGGATAGAGTGGGTTTGTCCGGACTGTTTGTAGATAAAATATTATATTATGGTAGGTATGGACAAGAAGCGATAGACAAATAATACACAAAACAAAAAAAACACAAAACACAACACAAAAACAACAAAAAACAAACTAAAACACAAAACAAACACAACACAAGGTAAACAATTTTCAAATAAATTGCTTGCCCACATATAGCAGGCGCTTGTCACCTTTTCGTAAAATGTTGTCATTGACGTAGTCGGGAAATAATAAGGTGCAAGTAAAAGTTTACCTGATGGTGTGAACTTTATTATTCCTTTCCTGTATAATAACAGATGTCGATATAAATAAATTGAATAAACAGCTTATAAATACGTGCTATAAATACATTAAATTATTTTTATAAAGTAAATGCTATTGAAGAACGAACTGAAACTTTTCACTTACATAAATTATAATAATTACGACGCGTAGCTTCAGACAATACATTATATATATCCTGAAATACCAACTTTTTACCTACGTGGAAAAAAATACGTAGTTAGTACGCGTGTCGTATAAAACTTAAAACACGGTACAATATAAAAAACAAATAATAGTAGCAGTTTACAAAGAGCCTTAGATGCTAACCTATGACATTAATTTATTCATCGTTGAACGCCATCAATCAGCATTACAATAAGAAGTTAAAGTGGTTCATTAAATGAAAAATGTTTTATTTATTTGTTCAAAAGTGAATTTTCAAAGCATGCAATATGCAGTCTACTGTATTTATCCCTTGGAAGCTGTTATATATCAGTTCCTTATAATCGGACATTTTGGAAAGAGATACACAATTGTAATCACCAATATAATTATGACAGTCAACACTAGTTATTGCATCCTGTTTCTTCTAATAGTTTTAAAAAACGATTATGTTCATACATAAAACGGAGACAAAAACAAAGTAACTCGTTCTGCAATTTACACGAACATTTCATCACCTTTTCTTGTGGAACTGCAAAGAAAACTAAAACAAACAGCTTTTACATTCATTTTGTTTTTATTTTTAAAGTCTTTAAGCTAAATCCTGGCGTCCAGAGCAAAAAGGCGGAGAACTCACGCAGTTTGAAGTTCTGTTCGAACTCACAACAGCATCGAAGGAACGTTGTGAGAGTGTGGAACTTGCTCCGTAACAACTTTCTTACTATCTGGTTCGATAACAACTGAGACAATAAGCTTTGAAATCTAAAATATTCTTTGTTCTACACAATGGTGGTCTTGTTATTCTTCGCGGAGGATACAATAAAATGGATACTTACGTAGAAATTGTTATGATTTTGTTTTGGGTCGTATAAGTTCTGGAATGTGATAAGTATACTGAGTGAAACTGCCAAACGTGAGGTTTTATGTGACACTCAATATTTAAAAAAAATTGCGGTTTTGTTTCAAACGACCGCTTATTTTCGGTTGCCCACACTCGCGTTGCGCACTTGCCTCTCTTTCAAGAAATTTTGGAATTCATACTGTATACCTCTTGTCATAACGTGAAAGATGATATGGCTAGAAATAGAGTGACTACCGAGATGACGTCTAATAGAGAAGCATGGAAGAGAAATACATGTTGCGCTGACCCCAAATAAATTGGGATAAAGGCAGGAGAATAATGACCTCTTGTCATAACGTACATATTCCTAATGATCAAGCACACCGCACACGCTCTGTGTGAATATGTACGTTATGATAAGAGGCATAAAGTATCCTTTAAATACCTATGAGGACTTTGAGGACAGAGCGGCGCGTGCGCAAAGCACCGCAAATTCGCTCAGGTGAACACGCCCTCAAACTTGATGTGCCATAGTTACAGATTGGTACAATCTACACGATTCACGAATGTTTCTTTCAAAGAACAATCGGCCTTAAAAAGATTTGTTTACGTCGACATGAACTCATTTCATTGTCTACAATTTGTGTTCTATAACACTCTATCAATGTGCAGCTCATCGACGTATACGCGCTTTTGAGGTTTAATCTTATCGATCTTAGATTCTGTAATAAAATCTCCAGTAGATAGACTCTAAGTCCATCTTTAAACCAATTCCCGCTGACTCCAGAACTGGCACTGGATGACAAACTTAAGTTCGAACATAAGTAAGTCAAACTACTCGATTCGCGATCGGAAAACTTGACAAATTCACCCTCAAGTCACGACTTACCCACTTTAAGAAAATGTTACATTTAGCTCACAGAATTAACTGCAGCATTTAAGTGAAAATATTTTAACTTTTAAAACATTTTGCTAGCTAAAAAAATCTGGCTTGTATACATACATGTGGACCCAAAATGTGACAAGACTGTGATTTAGAGCAGCCGTTTTAAGAAAACCGACGCTAATTCAAAAACGTTCAAAATCTAGTCGCAATCTTATCTCACCGACCATCAATGAAAACATCGTAAAAAAATTAAGTTAGAAGTATTTTTGACCGATCGGGACTAAAATTAGAATCCAAATGTTCTTAAAAATATAGAAATTTCCCTTCAGTTATGTTGGCTTTAGTCTCACCAAGAATTATTAAGTTTCATCCATCACAGTACTTCAAGAAATAGAAAGAATTGCTGGAACAGTGTTTATTTATAGACGTTGAAAACTTCATGTTTTTTATAGAATCTATGAAGCTATTGCCCTAATAAGAAAATGAAACTAACAAAATAATAAAGATAATTACTTCTCAAACTAAAAACCCGAGCCACGCCACGCAGCACACTAGTATGTCCTAATATCGGCATACATTAATGTGTTTGTGTATATTGGATGGTTATCGGTAGTCGGTCACTGAAATGGCGCGTATTCTAAGGAGCATGCCTAGTTATATGCCGTGGTGATGCTCGTAGTTTAAATCTATATACCTAATTTGTTTTTTTAATTCACGTTGAATAATGTAACGTCACTAAACCATGGATGAATAAATGAGTTTACTATTGTCTAAACACAAGGTAATTTTTATTGACATTGTAAATTCTTCTGAAAGGTGTATTATTTGGTAAATACTTGTAAACATGTACTTCTTCAGTGAGTCTGCATTACCTTCTGTAATAAAATTATTTTAGTTTGCCTAAATTGTATTTTACGTTTTAAAATTCAAAGTGAAAAATCCTCTGCGGCGTTGTCTCTTCAACAAAATAATAGCAAATGCCAATTTATTGAGAGATACATTGAAGGATTGCGGGTTTATAAACGACAGGCCAACCATAAAGTATTGATTCAACGTTTAAAGCCGACCGAAATTTATTTGTGGCTTTAATGGTATTTTGTTGGTCAGCTAATTACTCCTTTAGTTTTAAATTAAATTATTACCAAATATTAAGTATCTAGTATCTGCGACATAATTTTATTGTTCTATTTTTTGTCTTAATTGCGAGGTAAGAATACATCAATAGTCTACGACGAATTAAATACACATCCACCACAAAATAATAGACGCGTAGCGGCGTAGGCGGCGTAGCGGTGATGACTGCTACGCCGTAGCAACTGCGTAGCAAGTATATTCTTATGAAGTAAAAAGTTATAATACTGCTACGAGAAAGGATCTTATTACATACGTTGCCATTTTAAAACAGAAAAAAGGTTTTCTCATTTGTAAACGTTAGGTGAATTAAAATTAATAAGTAAAATTGTGTACACTGAATATGCATACAAGCCGGTTAAGTTAAATCTTACCGTGAATTCTTGGAAATCGTTTTTGTGACTGATTTTCCATAGTCATCTTCATTTTATATGTTTATTTTGTATTTTATTTTATGATTGGTTAATTTCGACGTCTGAAAAGTGGTTAATTATTGTATTTATAAAGCCTTACGTCACCCATTATATTACTTTACATATAATCTGTTTCAAATACCTAGGTAATCAATTTCACATAATCAAACCATCGTACCAAAAGGCAACTATAAAGACATACTGACATACAGTTTAATAATATATATCATTTACTAGAGCATGCCTGTATATCGCCGCGTGTTTGAGATGACTTGCTGATTCCTTTTGAAACTCTCAATGAAGGAAGCGAAGGGTGGCATCAGCTTTGCGTTTAATACCTGTGCCTTTTAAAAGGTTTAATATCTAGTTTTTGAAGTGAATACTTCTTTAGGCGCGTTGGGCATTTTTTGAGATGGGAAAATACTACTGAACTCGCGCCACTGTTACCGTAATTGACACCCCTTCGGATGTGTTCGGCTGTCCTCGGGATGTACTCGGTTTTAATGTATATCCGATATGTCAGTGAGTGATGGCGAAGTATTCTGTTTGTGTTTTGTTTTCACTTCTGTCGGCACTCCCGGAGTGCCACTGTTTTTTTTTTATGGAATCATCTGAATAATATATATATAGATATTTTTTTTGGGTTTAGGAAGCAAGAGTGATAGGAGAAGTTTAAAACTAAACAACAGTTTGTTATTGCTTTAGAACCATCTAAAATTATAAGTTGGAAAATTTGGGAATGAAAATATATTTAGACACCAAATAGTAAATTACTACACAACTAAAAATAACACTAAGTACAAAAGTACAAAATTAAATAAATAACAACCAATATCGACTTGAAATGACTGTAAATTAGATGTTGAATTGCAGGGCCTCTTGCGCAGCGGTACGTGCGGTGATAAGGTAAGAAAATACCGGTAAAGTGCGTGTCGGACCACGCACCATGAAGGGTTCCGTAGTTGAGATGAATCCCAAGAACAAAGTTAAAATTGTAGAACTTCCCATATATTCCAACTGCAAATGTTATTTTGGTTGATTATTACTCGTTAACTTGTAAAGCCTGGATTAGCACTTTAAAGCATAATTCTGCTCAAACGGATCTCTGAATCGAAAACAAGCAATCACAATACAATTTCAAACGGCCTATCCAACGGCACCCCACACCATGGTGCAGACGAGAAAAAATAATATCTCTAAATTATGTGTAGGGAGGTAACGTAAAAAAAAATTGTCAGCGTGATTTTATACCGATGCCAAATTACAGCGTTCTAGTACTTAGAGTCTCTAAGTTAAACCGCGGATAGACGGACAGATAGACGGACGGACAAAGAGAAACTATTAACAATAATAATAAAAAGTATAATATCATCACATCTTCATATCATGGTCTGTGTCCTGCAAAAATATACAAAACACTTGAAAATTCTCAGCGCAGACAAATACAAGTATCTATAAAAAATCTACGACCAACCTACTTCTGCCAAAAGTCATAATTACCTTAATTAACCAATTGAAAAAGACCAACCTTTCCAAAGTAACCTTGTCCAAACTCCAAGCCGATACTCCAGCTAAGTTGAACTTTTCAGCATTATTTCGATCTTTTAGTTCAATAAGTTACTGAAGTTCAAGAGGTTATTGAAGTTCTTCTGCTTTACACTTTCATGGACAGCCGCCAGAGGCCACTTGGTATGGACTGTTCCTTTGTCTATGGTAAGGTGATTTCTTGTAGACTAGCGATCCGCCGCTGCTTCGCATGGAATGGGTGCAATCTACCAAAAATGAGGAAACATGTGATAACATCGAGATTTCTTTGTTAAATATTCATGAAATATTGCACATAAACCTTTCGGAGTAAATGCTGTAAATGATGATGAATGCCGCATCAAAATCCATTTTGTAGTTTAGGAGAATTAAGTGGTCACACAAACAGACACGAAAATTTACTTTAATTTATAATATACAAATACAGATATAGATATTATTGGGGAATAGTGTTACCCAGTTACTGGGTTGTGGAGCTCAGATAGACACCATGTAAAATACTGGTATACAGCTGCATCCAGTTATACTGGAAGCCGACCCCATAAATATCCATACTAATATTATAAATTCGAAAGTAACTCTGTCTGTCTGTCTGTATGTTACCTTTTCACGCCTAAACCGCTAAACCGATTTAGATGAAATTTGGTATAGAGATAGCTTGATTTCCAGGAAAGGACATAAGATACTTTTTATCCCGATATTCCCACGGGATCGAGACTTATGCGGGTGAAACCGCGGGGCACAGCTAGTATAATATATAATTGAGAAAAGGCTAGGCAAATTATGATATATATATTGTTATCGTATTACCCAGGAACATAGTTGTGGAGGTCAGATAGGCAGTCGCTCCATGTAAAGTATTTTACATGGAGCGACTCAGGTATTCAGTTGCATCCGGTTAGACTGGAAGCCGACCCATATACCAAAATATAGTTGGAACAGTGTTGGAAAGGCTAGCAGATGATGATGATATAGATAGAGAAAGTTGTTCATCGTCTTTACCTTGTCAGCCTTTAAGCGTCTAACACTGAACGTTGAGCTACAAACAACTATCGAGGCAGTAATAACCCACACTTAGCAGACGGATTGAAATTCGCAGTTTCATTTCATAATCAGCAAGTAAAATAGACGTGGCTTCTTTTTCAATAACTATTTGCTACATACAACATAACATAATCTGCCTATAATGTTCCCACTGCTGGGACACAGGCCTTCTCTCGGTGAGAGGGAGTGGGCCGTAATCCACCACGCGGGCCCAGTGCGGGTTGGCAGATGTCACATGTCTTCGAATTTTTGGTTCTAAGACATGCCGGTTTCCTCACGATGTTTTCCTTCACCGTTTTGAGAGCAGTGGTGATGAAATAATTTACATAAAGTAAAGCATCTGTCTGGGTTCAGACCTACGACCTACAACTCGAAAGTCGCGGCCGTTACCACTTGGCCACCACTGCTCTCATACAAACATAACGTTAATCTACATATAAACATTATTGTTAATTAAACGAACACTTATACGCTAATAGAAACATTTACTGTTTAAATTAATAAACCAGACCAAGGTAACTGATATCTTATGAAATTCGACACTCGATCGAAATTCATGAAAACCTCAACCAATCCAACAATACAGTCGCAACCTAAATACAATGAACATTTGGCAGTCCACTGATTCATTCAAATTTCAATCATCCGTATATTAAATAACTGGACTCAATCGAGAATCGAACCGGTAACGTTTGGCATTTCGGACGGCACGCGGTAATTTTAGTCACTCCGTTCAATCAAATTCAAGAATCAATCTAATTTGTCAATGAAAGTCAGAAACAGACGCCGATTACTCGACGGAGGTGGGTAAAATGGCGCTGGATTGAGGTGGGATAAATTGAAGTAGATGGAATAAATAAGTAGAAAAAGATTTTTGCAAAGGAGTATTTAACTGCGGAAGTTTTGGTGAAGTAGATCTTTAAACCGACAAACAAATACATATCTTGATCGCAAGACAAAACATGTATGCAAGCCATGTCCCTTACGTCAACTGAAACAACTAATCATATATTATTACTTAAAATTGACAATTCACGTAGTGTTTTCTCTGGCATTAGTAGTTTTAAGTATATAAAAAAAAATTACAATACCAGCCTATAAAAGACTCTTGACACAATCCTTGTCCAAATCCATCACGGGAGCAAACCAAGCGAATCCCGTACAACAACAAACACACGGTCCCGGGGGTACATTTTAGCGGCGCGGCGTCTAAATCAGTAGCAATTAATGTCAAAACGGTAATATCGCTCGATACACTCCGGGCTGCTCTCAGATTTATTCATCTCTTGGGCCTCACAATCCACCTGATCTGATTTATACATCAATCGTCTTAGGTCGTGGTTTATTTAGTAGTTTTTCATGGTTTCTATATGATACGGTCTGTGAGTGATGTTAATTGATTAAGTGACTTTGAAAAGTTATTGTGATGACGATGCAACCGTGGGAGTGTTTTGTCTGGGTGGACCGAGGAGCATAATATAATAATTCGAAAAAAAGCAATAATTTTAAAAGGTTTAATCTAATATGACTACACTATCTTCTATTAATAATTTCCATTTTAAAACGACTTCAAAAAAGGAGGTCTTGTATTCGACCCGTATGTATGTATGTTTGTGTTCGCGATTTTTTTTAAAACTGATAAACCGATTTTGATAATTCTTTCATTAGTGTAATCTACATACTTTCGGAAAGGTTTTAGTATATCTATAATACATTAAGGAATTATTCTTATGTACGAAGTTATATGCATAAATGTGCTGCATCTCCGGCATTTCTATGCGAATTTTGATGATTCTTCTAGACGGTGTCTTCAATTATTCAATGCACTTGTGTTAATTGAATTTCTGTTGGGTAGGTACAACTCAAAAGTGAAAAATAAAAAAAAAAATCCAAAAAAAAACCGACTTCAAAAAAGACACTACAAAATGATAAATAACTTTAATTTCGGAAGTCGGTGTCAAAAAACGAGTATGCGGAACCAACAACACCGACTTCCGAAAATAAAGTTATTTATCATTTTGTAGTGTTTTTTTTTTGAAGCCGGTTTTTTTCTTGTAAAAAAAAAATTATATCTGAGATTCACAAGATGTACATAATAAAGAGTATTCTATTCTATAACGTAAACTGAAACTATTCTAGATAAGATCATTAGTTAAGTGACGGCTCGAACTATTTATGAACAATATTTTTCCAAATCTTTATTTCGACTATAGGAATTATTTTGATATTTCTGTTCCATCTACGTACGCGTACGTTGCAAATATTATTGTGGGATGGGGTACCATTACGTCATAGGAAATTCTACTTATTCCGAATTCAGTTTCTTGGAAACCAAGATTATTGTGAAGGGTTTAGTTCTCACAACTGCATAACTGGCTTAATTCTGTAATTGTCTAGTGGTCTTCCAACACGAGTGAAACCCCACCGAATTTCTCGGACGTATTTCAAAGTATCATGTCTTATGGTATTTTACTATGGGGAGGGGCTGAAGAAAATAAGCATTAGAGTAACTTATGGCCTCCGCAGGCGCGATTCTCTAAGGGAACTGTTTAAAGATGTTAACACCATGACGATATACCTTGTCAATACAACGTGTAAGTAATTTAACGTTACACGCAAAACCTGAAAATAGTTTGATCAGAATAACGAGCAGAATCAATTGAACCACTTTTTAATATAGGTCACATTTTTCAAAAAATCTTTATTAAAAACGTTGCCGTGTCTATTTATTAATAGGTTAAGCCATCACATGCGCAAACCCGCCAAAATAGGTAAACAAACACAAATTGTTGTCGACCAATTTAAATTTTCTCATACGCGGGATAATAATAGCTCTTCTTTCAATGCAAATACGAATCTTCCATACAGTAAGTACCATGAATAAGACAATTTGAAGTAAACAATAATGCTATCTATCTTTTTTTAACTTAAATTTAACCTAAGGGTTAGAAAGAGAAATGACGATCTGCACGGGGGCGGGGCGTGCGAAACACGTGACAGTGGCCATGTTAACTTCGGTCTGAGCGGCGCCGGCACATGCGTCACAGGTGTAATTGTTCTATCCCGTTACTCCGGCGAGGCAGCGCGTGCGCGCGAATTTCGCGACTATGGCCTTTTTGTACACAAACATTCAATATTGTGAAATGGTGAGAATGTAGGCACGTTGTAATGACAAAGTTAATTACTGTAGGTAAAAAGCTATTAAGTCTAAAAATGTGGGTTGCCTAATGTTGCCAGTCCAAGCCTGGAAAAGTGTGATGGAAACATTTAAATCACTGTTCAAAGATAACCTAAGTTTTTTAGAAGCGTAGATAGTAAATAATAATGTCAGCGCGGCGCAGCGGCCCGGTGACGACTCCTCCCTCGATAGAGCGTCGTCGCAGACGCAAGAAATGATAAGAATTGCCAGTAAAACTTAAACCGCACATAAAACCTTTAAAAAATGTTTAATGATTTTTTTTCTCTCTGAAATAGGTCAATTGAATTAAAAATCTATTGGGGTGTCTGAGGTTTTGCGCATTTAACGTTACACGTTGTATATCTATGAAAACATCATGTACAAGGAAAAATCGGAATCTTTTTAGTAAAAGAGGTAAAACACACAAAATTAGAAATAGGACCAATTAGTTAATCTAGATTTCAGACTTGCTAAAGTACAATCATCCTTCATTCCACTGTTACAATAAAATACCTCCCCACATACTTCGACTTTCTATAAAATGCACACTATCCAGCCAAGCATATTATACATTGCTGACATAAATGCTTGGCTTTACGCTGGTCCTGCTCCAAAAGAGTGCATAAGCTAATTGATTAGCATTCTAAAACATTGTTGAAGCTGCTGAAGATTGTAAAAACTATCTTTGCATTGTATGAACACTATCTCTTAGTACTGTATAATTGCATAGCACACGAGTGAGCACTATGTGCTTACAATAAACTACTATTTACAGGGTACGTCTTCCATTGACTTAAATATACTTTGCCAGCTGAGAGTATGTAAGTCATGCTCACTCAAATGTCTCGCTGATGATGGTATGTGTGTGTTAAATCATTAAGCATCAGCTCGCGCCAGAGCACCCGCGTCTCGTCCCTTCAAAATGGTTGAGCTGAGTGGTGCTGATCAATACGTCATGTTCGTGAATGGGTCGCCTCTTAGTTACCACGGCTCATTTTAATTTTTTAATTGTTTTTTTTTCAATTTTTATTACGGACGCTTTTAAGGTGCACATCTTCCTACATCGTTCTCCTATGTATAAATTTCAACATGAATTTTGTAAAAATATTTTAATTTAAAAGAGTGTCCCTGGAGTTTCTTGCCTGTTCTTCTCCATAGATACCTGCTACGCTTTGGAATGGGCAACTAGCTTCATCTTTTTGATTGACTGACCCCTTGACTATTCAAAAATGCCTATAATTGGTTTACATGAAATAAATGCTAGAGTTCGAGTTTTTTTTAACAACAAAATCTAAGAAACTGAAACCTAATCTAGCCGTAAATCTTGCTCTGTAAAATGAAGCATCACACTGGCCTCCAGTTCTCGCCTCCAGTTACGATCTTCTAGCTACTAGTCTCGCCTGTTTACCGAGACGATCTCCACTCTACTGTGTTAATAAACTGCGACTTGTTATGCAAAGAGTTCTTATACTTTGTACTTTGTTTTAGCTTTTAAAATTAGCCTTGGATAGCTTGAAGGAAGACGGACAGAGTAAGTCTGCTTTTATGCTATCTACCACCAGTACCATTTAAACTGCAACTCTTAATAATTTCTGCCAAATCTAGGCATAGAATGATATGTTAGCCATCATGACTGTTTAAGAATTTTTTTTAAAGCAATTCTTTTAAATATTAATATTTTAAAATGTGATCTTATTTATTGTAAACTTCAATGCTATGACAACAATCATTTGTAAACAATCGACATCCAATCACAGCATTATTATTGCCAACTAGCATGTGACCGTGTACAACTACTGCGTCGCCGTCCACCCCCGCCACGGCCGCGGGCGCAACTCGCCCCGGTCGCTAACACAGGTAACTCGCCATTACAACTCGCCCCACGTAACCCAGCTTAATGTGGCTCATCAGGCCTGCAGCATCACTGCAAGGGTTGAACGACCGCGCGCATGCGTATAAACCACCTTTTTCGGTCTAAATAGCCAACGGGCCGTCTTAGTGCGCGTTCTAACTGCGATCAAATTTCGATCTTACTATGTAACTGAGTGGATCGTTTTGGTGGTGCGTTCACAGCGGGAGGAGGCAAGGCTCGGAGGCTCAGTGAGTCGCGGACTGCTGTCGGCAGCGCGCGTGCCCTCCCGTCGCCCGGATTTTTTCCGCCCGAGAAAAGTTTTTCAAGTTTCCGTCGGACGTTGAAAGTGTTCGGTCGGGGTATTAGGAATTAACGTTTGGTTAAAAGTGCATAAGGATTTGTGTTGAACGGTGTTTTGGAGAATATTTACTGTGTTTTTCGGGAATTATGGGACGGTGAGTTTTGAGAAAAGTACTTTTAAAGGATTTATTGCAAGAATTTATTTGATAACTTTAGATAGGATTAAAATTTTATTGAAATTGGTTTTATTTACATTACTTATAACGGAAAACCGGCTAACTACAAACTAAACTTTTCTTGTATTTTTTTTTTATATTTTCCTCGTTTTTTTATTAAATAATAATTCTACCAACTCATTTGACTTTATAATAGGACACTAGTATCGCCCGGTTGGAAGGAACCGCGAACCAAAAGGATTACCAAACTTAGTTTAAAATCCGGCGCCTGTCGGGACAGTATTTAACAATAGGATAATGAAAGTTTCGTGTCAGAACGCTAAGCCGCTTGAGCTTGAAAACTTTTGCAGACAATGCTTTATAAAATAAATATAAAATTAAAACTTTCGCAGCACGAACTATTTATGAGAATAGCTCGTGCATCTCGGCAGAAAACATTCAGCAAAGTGCTCGCACAGGAAATTAAATAATTAATAAAAAGAGTTCATTGAGGGTAGCAAAAAGAAGTGCTAGTGTCGTTGCTTGTTCAGGATGCGCCGGATAGTGGTAGATATAATAAAGCGACTCCGTTCTTGGAAAATATAACAAAAAGTATCGTGTTTTCCAGTAACTGAGTTGTGGAAGTCAGATAGGCAGTCGCTCCATGTAAAATACTGGTATCCAGCTGCATCCGATTAGACTGTAAGTCGATCCCAAAAAAAAAGTTAAGAAATGGCGAGGCTGATGATGATGACTCTTGGAGGTTCAATATTTCTATGAAAGTAACTTATTTCAGGTAGTCTGGGTTTCCGACGGTAAAAAGGGACATCTCCATTCCACCGGTGCACGGTTGGTGTCTTCAAAGAAAAATTTAAAAGTTTGCTAAATTAGCAGCTAATAAGTATCGTCGTTGTAGGTCGTAGGTTCGAATCCAGACAGGCGCTTTACTTTGTGTAAATTATTTCATCACCACTGCTCTCAAAACGGTGAAGGAAAACATCGTGAGGAAACCGGCACGTCTTAGAACCAAACATTCGAAGACATGTGACATCTGCCAACCCGCACTGGGCCCGCGTGGTGGATTACGGCCCACTCCCTCTCACTGAGAGGAGGCCGGTGTCCCAGCAGTGGGAACATTATAGGCTGATTATGTATGTATGTATGTATAAGTATCGTCCTTTGCAGCATTGATAGCAAAGTGAGCTCCTGCTCTCACAGATTAGTTAGTTAAGCATGGTGATTAGGGAAATATTTAATTTTTTGTTAGTTTTATGTCGTACTCAATGCTCTTAACCGTCGGGAAATGCAATTTAAGGACCTAGTAATAGGTATAAAAAATGTTTAAACATTTTAAACTCTGCCAATACAGAATACAGTCACTGTACTTCTTGAAGCTTTCTGCAAGATAAAAATAAGAGTAAATAATCAGCCTATAATGTTCCCACTGCTGGTACACCTCCTAGAAACTGGTAGGCCTCTTCTTTTTTGAGAGGGAGTGGGCCGTGTGGTGGATCCACGCGGGCCCAGTGCAGGTTGCTAGATGTGACATGTCTTCGATTTTTTGGTTCTAGGACATGCCGGTTTCCTCACGATGTTTTTCTGCAGCGATTTAAAAGTAGTGGTGATGAAATAAATTACAAAAGTAACGCGCCTGACTGGGTTTGAACCCACGACGTATAACATGTAAGTAGGGGCCATTAATTTTGGGCCACCACTGCTCTCAAATAAGTCTTTTCAAATAAAGACTTTTCTTATATCTTTTTCCTATCTTAGTTATAGCTAGTTATTATCCTAGATCATTCTTACTTATTATCACGACGTGATTGATAGATCAGACTGATTCTATCATCTAACAAGTTTATAATAAGAGCTTTAAAGAAAAAATGTTTAAGTTAAGAGGACAACAGCTAACGGGTATACTTACCATCTACAGCTAAAATCACTAAAACAATAATTGTTCACCATTTAGATACCGTTATCAACTTTGTTACGGCGACAAGGCATCGACAATCCCGTGTCCATTGGGGGCGGTTACAACTTTTCATCAAGTGGTCCGTCGGCGCGCGGCGTCGCGTCCGTGAGTTTGCTAAATGATAGCATAACAACATAACAAAATGAAATAATAACATAAGGCAAAAAACTGTCAAGTCATTTTTGACTTGACAGTCATTTGTTTGATGTCCACATACTGCTATCATCTACATTGTGGTTAGTATTGCGAGGATAATCAACACATTTTATGAATCGGTTTATTTTTTTTAATTTAAAGTAAAAAATGTTACGAAACTTTGATTCATACATCTTTGTTTTTGCTATCGAATTTGCAATATAGATTGTTATTCATCCATAGATCTTATGAAGGAAATTTTATGACTTCCCGTTGTCCCCATAATGGGGACAGCGTCAATGGGGACAACGGGAACAGACCATTATAAAATGATTCAGACCGATTTTCAGATAATAAGCGTTACACTTTAGGTTTCTATGCTCATCGAATTCTAGGAGAAGTTCGGATTTGTAAAGCGTCACCTTTTCTTTCACCTTATGTAACAGTATCTTTCTAAAGTTGTTCCATAATATTTTACCGAATATTTTTACCATTCCTTTTAAACTTTTCCGATTTGCGTTCCACTACGTATGTCTTAATCAATCCAACTTATAATAATTCTCCTTGTCGCCCCACGTACGTACTGTCAACAAAATAAATTAAAAAAACAGTTTAATATAATAAAATAAACAATTCGTAATAGGAATTGCGCGAAGTATGCTGTCAGAAGCGAGCAGTATGATTACGTCAGTGTTCACCTGTCAAACACACGCATGCTCACTCAAGACAATGGAGATTGCAATATAGTTTATGATGAGAGGTAGGGGAATATAAGCTGTATATATTGTAGACAGGGGATATCAGAACTTTAATCCGAGATAAGCGACACAGAACAGAGATATTGTATATAGTGTGCCTAGATCGAACGCGCGGATTAATTATAGGTAACGTTAATAAGAACGACTACTTATAAAATTTAAAATACTCGTTTCTCACATAATATTTAATATGCGCAGTGGTAGACCGCAAAATTCAAATTTTCTTACGTTTTTTGCAATTTGCAGGTCAGTGTCAGGCTGTGTCTTGATCAAAATATGATTCGCGACTATAATAGATATGTACCTATTTACAGAATTATAGTTATTGGAATCTTTAATATATATCGCTTTAAATTAGATTTGTTCCATATGCACTTTTCCCTACAAAGATGTATTAATGATTCTAATGATTATAATTATGTAAATACGTACCTGTTATAGTCGCAAATCATATTTTGATCAAGATACAACCTGACACTGACCTGAGAATTGCAAAAAACCTAAGAAAATTTGAATTTCGCGGGCTACAACTGCGCATTCACCTTAATTAGTTTTAAGACTTTATTCATATCTATAGATAATATTTGTTGTGCTTGTTGCCAAAATTTTAACAAAAATACTAAAGGATAGTTACATTTTCGATTTAAAGGTCGTTCGAATTTACGTTACATTTACGTTGCTCATTAGTGCTTGGGCCTCTCCACGTTTGTTTTGTATCTAAATATTTTGTGACTGAATCGTTGATCTAGTGGTCTTGAGTTCAAACCCAGGCCAAGAATTTTTGGAATTTCTCATAGCAGGCCGGTTTTTGATGGTAGTTACATGTTTATGTTATATATTATTACTAGCTGCGCCCCGCGGTTTCACCCGCGTAAATGTCGATCCCGTGGGAATATCGTATATGTATTTAGGTATATATTCATAGTTTTAATAGGTTTATGCTTATCCTTATATTTAAAATATTTATTCCTCAATTTTCATTATTGCACCTACCACTGTCTCTGCATCACCTAAAGGTTGACTGGTTGAAAATGCCTATGGTTTAAGTCCGTCTATGTACATTTATGTGCTTGAAGTATTAAATAAATAAATATCGGGATAAAAAGTAGCCTATATGTTAATCCAAGGTGTCAGCTACCTCCATACAAAATGTTATCAAAATTGGTCCAGCCGTTTGAGCGTGAAGAAGTAACAAACATATAAATACACACACAAACACACCCCCACACACACTCACAAACTTTCGCATTTATAATATTAGTGTGATTACAAGTATATACCTAGGTACTTCCCATTTTATTGGAACCGATTGACTATCGTTACACATTTCGCAGAACTCTCGAGGGTTGTGATTTTTACGACGCATGATCAGAGTGATCATAAAGTCTACTGAAGCGCCAAGAATTTATAAGTATCTGGAAAAAGATAGGTCTTTTTGAAAATACTGTGGTAGGGTTATGTAAAGAACTTTTCTTCGTAAAATATAAAGAAAAATCTAACCTAACATCGACCTACATGGGGGTCCTGTTTTTTTTCTCTAATAATCCTACTAAGTATTAAAGATAATAAATGGATACCGAAAACATTAATCTTTAGAGTAATTATTTTCTTACTCAACATTCGTATGGTTACGACGTCTTCTCAAAGTTACAGCTAAAGTTCTGTCGTGTATAAAAAACTTAGATGGCTTGAATACCATACCATTACCATTTCGTATTTTGACAATCCACAGTCGCAAGTATTATTATCATCAGTAATGTGTTCCGCATCTTCCGAAGTTTTTGTAATGTCCGTAGTTTCCTTTAAGCCTACATTAAATAGATTAGATTTGTATCCTCTTACTCAGAGAGAAGACGAAGAACAGTGTTTCCTCACCTCCAACATCTTACAATAGGGACTGCAATATATAGTTTTAAGATAACAGTTGCTCCATATATGCTGCCAGATATACGAAGTACACACCACTCGTATTATAAACCCCGTATAGATGTAGGATCCAGGCTATTTCTAAGAATGTCTAAATGGAGACGTTCACTGTCTGTTCCGACTCCCAACACAGTTGAGATTTGTGGCAATTCGGGAGAAACAGCATGGCGTCACTATTCATCTTTCAAGTGAACCCTAACCCTAATAATAGAGAGTGCAAATATATATATCTTGTTAGTTATATGTAGATTGTATAGGTACTTAGATAATGTGGAAACGACAATACGACAATAACAGAAAACAATAGCAATACTAATGCATAACAGTATTTTGGAACTATGAAATAAATCCTAGCATCGAAATAAAAAAAAATTGAGTGATTTATTTTAACAAATTATAGATAGTGATGGACCGGCTATGAAATTTGCCAATCTTTGAGTGATAAAACTGTTGCATATATTTGATTAAATTTTCGTATGCAGATTGTGAACGTCATTAGACATACACAGTTGAATTTATTGTCGTGTCCACCTTGTATAGAATATGACTTACCTTGGTTACCGACTTTCTCACTAATTTAAACGAAATTTTTGAATTGTGAACCATTTAACTTAAAAGTAATAGTTTGGTTTGGAAGTAGTATTATATTATAGTTATTGTAAATAGGTCTTGTTGTAAAAAGCAGATATATTTTAAATAATAGTTAAAAAATTTAGATAAATATCGTTCAAATTTACGTTACATTTGGAACAATATAACATCTTTTGGGATTTTTTCTATAAGTAAATAAGCTCATAAAAAAATACTGACAACCGATATTCTTAAAATAATATTTGGTATCACTATCCAAGCTCCACCGAATCGCAATTCTTTATTCAAAGTTCGCCATAGATCAGATAAGTCGTTTCCACGTGAATTCATAACAAAGGAGGAACTTTCCTCTCGACAATATTGGCGTCATTGAACGGAGTTCTTACTTACAACACAAACTTTTACACCAACAACAATACATTTTGGTTTTCGGACGAAAATACTTTGATTTACGTATTTATACATAAGGTTAATATAAAGTACTTATTTTATTTAACTATTTCAAATCTATCATTATTTTAAAAATTAGGTTCCAAAAGAAGCCTAATTTTAGTAGCGTAAGTTATAATATATGATAAATTAAAGCTGATTTGAACTATTTTCTATATTATAAAAATATTGCATACATAAAACTCAAAGTAAGTTTGATAATATTTGACCGTACAGTAATCAAACTCGTTATTTCCGTAATATTTTTCAAACTTCTACTAGTAACCATAATCTTGTAGACCCAGTGTAAAACGTCGTAGACATTGCTACGCTTGCTACGAACGCTACGAGCACTACGCTTGCTACGGCTACGAGCTACATAGTAATAAAGTTCCGAGCACTATTGCACATAATATTACCCGCTCAGACTTCTATTAATTAACTGAACACGCTCAAGATAATTAAGTGAAGGATCATGATTAACTCCACAGCCTCTTATCCCTCTCAACAACGTTAACCAAAATGAATAATTATAATCTAAACAAAAAATACTCCCCTTTTCTTATCATCATCCTGCCACCCTGCACGCAAATTTTAACTTAAGTACACAAAGATACGGCTTAAATTCGTTTGTGGGAATTAAGATAGGAGACTTGTATACATGTCAGCTGCAGGGCCCGGAACAAACAAGACAATGGGGCTATATGGGCTCTTATTTGCGTTTGTTGAAATATATAATATGGGTCTATTCTATTACGAATCTATATGTAATTTTGTAAGATATTAATTGAAACCTACGGAAATGATCTAGGTTAGATTTATTTACTTATTAATTAATTTATTTATTTACTTTGCGTCCACTCAATTAATTTTTTTGGCAACCAAAACAAAGAAAAATGAAAACATCAGTTAGTTTATTAAAAATTCATACTCAATAAATGTATAATGTTAATCGTTTAAATTACATTCGCGTATAATAAGCATAATCAAAACAATTTACATAAATATGTTAACTGCTTATTTCTCCACATTGAATACTTCAAGGTAACTAAGAACATTTTAAACACGTCTAGAAAATACATAAACGGTAATGTTCCGTATACAAAACAAAACACAGTAAAGTTCATGCGAGTACGTACGAATATGTTCGTAGGAGTAAGGCCTCGGCCAGGGTAAAGAGTTCCAGCGGGTGCTTAGGCGGGCGCGGAGTCTAAAACATATATCATATTAAATCGCTGATGGCGTCCATAGTGCGATGGGACCATTGCCTGTTGTCGCTAATGTCAAGTTAAGCATCGCGTAGTTTCCTAATGCCTTACCCGAGCAGACTTCTAAGCAACCACCCCTGTTGCGCTTTTCGTTTCTTAGTAGACAACTCGTAATCTTAGAAATGTTTACGTCACCTGTCAATACTTAGAAATCTGTCACCCGTAAAAGTTGCCATGTAAGCATTATGCATCAGCGAATCAAACTCAAACTCAAAGTATTTATTTTAAATAAACCAATTACAGGCACTTTTGAATTGTCAAGGGGTCAGTCAATCGGAAAGATGAAGCTAGTTGCCCATTCCAAAGCGTAGTAGGTACCTATGGAGAGGAACGGGCAAGAAACTCCACGAACACTCTTTTAGATCATAAACTTGTTACAAAATATTGGTTACATCATTTATGTTGAATTGATACATGTGAGAACGATGTAGAAAAACGTGCACGTTAAAAGCGTCCGTTATAAAAAAGATAAAAACAATTCAGAAATTAATGTCAAGCTGCGCTAATGAGACACTATTGATTTTCTATTGTTTCATCGCCGATCGGCGAACCGCGCCGCTTGACCGGTTAAAATAAGCTGTAACAGGCAGAGATGACTAGTCCCTACTGACAGCGGCCGTTCACGAATATGACGAATGGATCAGCACCAATCAGTCTCCTAGCTTTAGTCATCGTCTGTGGTTGCTGAAATAGGTGTCAACCTAGATTTATTACATACGCGTAGGTTGAATCCTAGATGTTGCTATAGACACAAATATAACATAATCATGTTTATTTATCCAAAGTAATACAAACACACAGGTTGAGCACAGCGGTAGACATACTAAAATGATACATAATTGTTTTTACAAAAGTTATCGGCTACAAAAGTCTATTTAATCTGTCAAGCTCCGCTAACGAGACACAATTGATTTTCTATTGTTTCGTCACCACAGGGCGACGCGCGCCGCTTGACCGGTTAAACAAATCTATAAGCCCTGTGTCTTTAACTAGGAGGTCTGTATCTTAAAGAGACCGTGTTCGCCTAGATGTTTGCGTAAATTAAATTTTACCCTTTGTGTACATAAGAACAGATTTCATAATCAATATTGGTAAGTCTAGATAACCCTAGTGTTAGTGAATACAGGCATGAGCTAGAGAGCTGCCGTCTATTGTTTACCCCCCAAAAAAAACTCGCGATGCACTGTGGCAACCACATGAGTAGACAAACGGAACAGAGGCAAAGCTTCTTAAGAACGTGCAAAATTGTTACCTATTTTGGTAGGGTTGTCACAATAGGTTACGACAAATTAAACAAAACATTTGTTAAATAGTTTTATTATTCAGTATGATTTACAAATTACTTACTCTAATAACTTTCTTTTTATAATTTTTGTTTTTTAATAATTTATTGTTTTTTTAATGGTGTGGTAAATGCTTTGAGCTGAAACAAAATAAAATGGAAATGCGATCCGAACACTATTATACAAAAGACATAGGTAGACCTATATTTTAAAGATTATGTAGGTACCTATTTTTTAAATATTCATTTAATTTCAAGACCTACTAGTAGCGAGAAATAAGTACGATGTAGGTATTAATAATAAGTTTCGATTAAAAATGCTTTTTAAACTCTTATTCAAACTTTCATGATCATGCTATTATGGCCATTGAGGAGTTCCTTCGTGAGAAGACCTGTCTGCAGCAGCAGTCTATGGTGAAGATCATGTTTAGCAAGCAAAATTAAATTTAAATAAAAAGTTTCACTTTCAAGTCCATGCTACTAACCGTTAAAGAGTTCCCTCGTAAGGAGACAATGCTGGCTGCAGCAGCAGTTCATGATAAATATCGTGTCAAATTATCAAAATTCATCTATCATAAAAATTTCGTGATCGTGCTACTAACCGTTGAAGAGTTCCCTAGTGAGAAGATAATCCTGGGTGCAGCGTCAGGTTATATCTTATTATTGCATTATCACCGAAGTTACGCAGGTATACAAAATTTCAGCTCAATCAGACATCGGGAAGTGGTTCAAACCTTACTTGCAATATTTAAACTTAACACACATACCTACTACATACCAACCCATCCACATACCTACAAATATATAGTAAAAGCTTGTAATAATAATAAAAAGGTAAAAACCGTGTACAACCGTCTTCTTATCAAAAAGGTACTTGAAAAAGAAGTAATCAAATATTTACTTACCTATTGTACTCCTTGGGATAGTTGCAGTATGATATATCTTTATTTTTTCTAGTATTATTCATACACACAGTACAATAAACCACCATTATTAACAATAATATACCACGTTTTTACATTCAAATATTCAAACTTGGAACTAACAAAACAAACAACGTGCGTCGCACTGACCCTGAGATTGTCAACTAGCTGTGCCAGCGTAAACCGGTTTTTTCCAGTCTCGCCGCGTACGTGACAAGCGGCCAGTGGTCACGCACACATGCCCCGCGTGCTTGTAGTAGTGCAACCGATTCGCGCGGTTGTTTGAAGCTTTGTATCTGTTCCGTTTGTCTAATCATGTGGTGGCAACCATCGCGCCCGCCACCGCACTGCCACCGCGCTCCCCTCCGCACCCGCCATCGAAACCGCAACCGCGCCCGCTACCGCGCTTTCACCCTGGCCGAGGCGTATGATGCCTTCCGCTAAGCTGAACACGAAAAAATTGTAACTCGTACTACACGTATTTATTTCATAGTTGCTTTAACATTTTAGCTTGTTTACATTTCCCGAGAGGACTGAAAATTGTGCACAAATGTGGAGTGCATTAATGTTGTGCACTTTACTCTGTAATTTTGTTTTATTAAGAGCCAAGTATGTACTCGTCATCAATTTATTCGTCGTCATAGATCTTTGATACAATCTGTATAATATGTTGGCATGTTTTACAAGAGCTTCACTATTTTGGCAATTTGCAATTCGGTGATCGATTAGTTTGAAAGGTATTTTTATTTTGTATTTAACGTTTTTGCCAACCTTATATTATAACATAGTTGGCCTCTTCGAGTGAGCAAAGGTTTAGAAGTTATAAAGACCGAAATCATCCGAAAGACTTCGGCTGTAAGGAGCCTTGATTGTTCCAAGACGACTGAGGTAGCTCGCAATGTATAATTGAATTGAAATTGGTAGCTGACACAACTGTGGGGACCATTATCGGGCTGCTACCCTCTAATATCCATTCAGAGTGATTGTAGCATAAATTAAGATGTAAAAATACTGAGATTATAATATTGAGTCCTTGTTAAGCACGAATTTTACATTTATTTACATTGCATTTTTGTTTCAATTGTTGTTTTTTTTTGTCATTTGCCAGTGTCGCAACACAGATTAATGTGTATTGTCTTTGTTCCCTAGCCTTGACATCAAGCAATGGACCAAATTATCAAACTTTTATTGCAAAAGTACGAATCTTTTAGCTACTTTGTATTTGTATATATTTTTTTTTGTAATGTGCATTTTGTTCCTGCAGAATAAACAGTTTTTCTTTCTTTCTTTCTTCATCTATTTAACTTGACTAACAAAATACACAAAATTCTGTTTTTCTTTCAATTTGTTTGAATCAATACTAGATAATTGTTCTCAATGATTAATTCCATAATTATATCCCACTTCAAGCCACCCTAATCTACAGTATCAATTTATTTCAGCGTAAAATAAACGAAATTGCTGCAAATATTGCCGGTAATATCAAGTTAAACAAAATTAATTAAGTTTAAATCTAAAGTGCTCAGCGGCGGGTCAACATTTGACGGCGCGCTCGCGACTCAAACAAACATTGTTCCGTGCAGCGCATTATAAAATACCGTTTATTTCGTGATCAGTCAGTTTTCAGGACACTGCCGGGTTTAATATCCCGTAACGGCCTGAAGGTTTTATAGTGAGAAGTTTAAAAGTGTGTGGGAACAAACAAAAATCACTCAAAACATTGACAAATTTTTTTCTAGGTGTAATAAGTATTACACCTTGAAAAAATTTTGTCAATGTTTTGTCTGTAGAAAGTAAAAAACAGAAGCAGTACAGATAAAAGACAATGCATAGATCAAAATGAGAGTGATCCTTAGTCTATCCCGATCTAATTAGTAAATTCAGGGATAAATTCTGTTTCCATTACATAGCAAGTAGTGTTAAATATGAATTTGTTTCGGGTAAGCACAACTTAAAAGTGTAAAATAAAAACATTTTTACAAAATAAAAAAAAACAACCGACTTCCAAAAAAGACACTACAACGTGAAAAATAACTTTAATTTCGGAAGTCGGTGTCTTTGGGTTCGCATTTTCGTTGTTTGCCACCGACTTCCAAAATTAAAGTTATTTTTCACGTTGTAGTGTCTTTTTTGGAAATCGGTTGTTTTTTATGTAAATATCAGTGACAGGAAGTCATTATAACATCATCAATATAAACTAAGTGGGAAAAATACGTATTATTGAAGCAAACTCAAAAACTACCCAAGGAAAGTTAATAAAATTTATATGTGACCACCCTTATCCATTAAAAAAATGATTTTTGAAATCGATTTACAATTGCCGGTATTATCAAGTAACAAACATACAAAAAAAAAATGAGAACCTCCTCCTTTTTGAACTCGGTTAAAAATATGTAGCATACACATACTATTTTGAAAACGGTATGAAACGATTGGAATATTTCATCAACTTCGCGCGGATGATCGATTAAAATTGTTTCGTTGCTGCAGTGGGGACTGTATTTTTTGTTCAAACCGGGCAGTTTAATTTAGTTGCTCGTTGCCAAAACCACACATTGAACAAAGATTTAATTTTTAACCCAAAAAGTAAATGAGAATTTACATGATAAAAACTTGACGCAAATGGCCAGTAATTCTCCTTTAAATAGCTTCCTCAAAAAATATAAATCCTTAATTCCCTACACTATAAAATTCAACAGAATAAATAGAAGCCAACATATAATTTGATCTACTGTAGCGTAATAAGAAAAGTTAATTAAAAATAGTCTTCTACGTGCTCCCGACGATTATGAACGGTTCTACAAGAAACTGGGCTTAAATTAACGCTTTTATTTTAACTCAGTAGGAATTCAATTGGACTAATTTCTTGGAATTTGTTAACTATTCAGGTGTGTCGGAACTATAGGGGAAGCTAAGCAAATTCATGTCTGAAATTTCGCAGAAAGAAGGCTTCTTTCATCAGCCCAGTTGGAGTAGGCGTCCCATCTTAATAATATATGTAAATACTAGCTGCACCCCGCGGTTTCACCCGCATAAGTTTTGATCCCGTGGGAATATCGGGATAAAAACTATCCTATATCATTCCCCGGGATGCAATCTATCTCTCTGTCAAATTTTATCGAAATCCGTTCAGTGGTTTAGGCGTGAAAAGGTAACATACAGACAGACAGAGTTACTTTCGAATTTATAATAATATTAGTATGGATTTGAGTTTCTAGAAAATCTTCATAATTTCGTGGGCTTTGTAAATCATTGACTAGACAGTCATACCTACTTTCAGGTTATAACTTTAACTAGCTGGAAGCTCAAAGTCTGTGAACCACGTCGGTTTAATCTTAGGATATTGCGCATTGGTTATAGCCTGGTTACCTCGTTAGGCAACTAGCTTCAACTTTACTAACTAACTGACCGACTTCTTGAGAATTCAAACGTGCCTGTAAATGGTTTAACTAAAACAAATACCTCGAGTTTCAGGATATGATAACCGTGATCGTCAGTGCAACATCACATACTCGTAGCACGAAAGGTGTAAACAATTATTTAACAGGAAATAAATGCGTTAAACCAAGTTTAACCTCACCAATCAACCAATTTGTCCGGTTGTTATTTTTACAGTGAAATACTGCGTTCGTTTAATGTTATATTTTTGCCCATCAAGATGATTGTAGGAATTTTATATCTAAATTCAGCATTTAAAAGTCAAGGCTTTAATTAAAAACTTTATCTCTCAAGTCTCAATCAATAAAGCAGTTATCGACTCACTAACAAACATTAATTATAAGAAACCAATTAGACCCTGTTGCACAAGGTCTAATTGGTTTTGATCTCACAAAGAAATAAACGTTACAAACTGTGTTAACATAACGTCAAAATCGTACGTTATCACGGGCGGGTCGTTTCAAAGCCGCACTAAATCTACTGTCGGCTGCAGGACGAAATTAGAACATCCGTAGTTACATTTCAATGAAATACGTTTCCATTCGCCTATCAGATGAATACATTAACGTAATAATACACTAATTTGACCACTTTCTTGAAACTATCAGTATGTTTGTTAATATCCACGTTATATAATATGTAGGTCTGATCTATGTAAGGGTTAAAAAATAGGGTTATTCATTTAATAATAAGTTATTTATTTAACTTCAAATTTCACTCCAAGACACAAGCACAAGCATCAGTGTAGCCCTGGCTATGTCAAAAGAGCCGGACCTCTCAATTTACGAGCAATTTGGTAAAGAAGCGCGATAGACAAAATGAGATACGTTATAGTTATGACATGCATTAAAAGGTAGGTTTACAAATTGCAAGGAAAAACAAATGTTATCCTTACATAACAATAAAAGAGTTAGTACTAAATTACCAGCGTTCAGTGGAGAGTGAGGGTGAGTGTGAGTGAGGTGGGGGTGTGTGTGTGTGGTGAATTTGACTGAATATCATGTAACGCTGCCGAATAGAATTTCTGTTTCCTCATAGTCGTAATTTTCTAGACAGTGAATAATAGTTTGTTTTAATAATTGGTAGTTGTTTAAATTTTTGAGTTGTTTGATTCCCTTGTAAAATACCAGTATTTAGCAACATCCAGTTACACGAGAAGCCGACCCCAATACTGGTCTTATTATTGTAAACAAATATTAAACTGTCACGTCAGTTGCACGCTTCCCAAAAATCTAGAATTGACTTGCAAACAACCAATAACAATGACTGCCCATCATATTCCCGCAAAATGAAAGACCAAAACAAAACTGCAAAACAAGCAAGAGCGAATCGAAAGCTGCATCCAAATATTTAGATAGCAATTACGTCTAAAAACAGTACCGACATAACAACGAAAAAAGTTGCCAAAAATTCATCGGGACTACTGCAGTAACGTAACGCGAGGCCTTTTCAATAAAATAAAACTACCCGGTTTGTAGGAGGGTTGACCCGACATTTTCAATACAGGAGAATGTCCCCGGGGTCTCGTGCCAGGGGACCGGCCCTATTTGGGCACAAAGCGGGGGAATTTGCGCGACACGCTCGCGCGGGACCCAGGGCCAACACTTTACAGGAGTACCGTGATTTCTCTACTGTTTAGATAAAAACATGTTGTTAGTTATACGATTGTTTGGTACCTGTCTGCCTTCTGATTGGATAGTTTGTTGTAGCTTGTCACTAACTTATTGATTCTGGATATATGACCCTTATTCTTTCATTTTTAAAACGTTAGGTTGGTATAGGGTTCTAGGTACTTTGTTTCCCAGGATGCAACATACCTAATTATAATAGCTCTAAATCTACATCAAGATTCCATCCTCTGGTGGACGTTGATGTGTTCTGCTGTCTGTAATCGTGGCATTTATACCATTTTACGTCACTTATAGACATGTGCTGCTCATTCTGATGATGTCAACATTACTTATAATACTAGATTATCCATATTATATCCATACTTAATATTATAAATTCGAAAGTAACTCTGTCTGTATGTCTGTATGTTACCTTTTCACGCCTAAACCACTGAACCGATTTAGATGAAATTTGGTATAGAGATAGTTTGAGTCCCGGGGAAGGATATAGGATAGTTTTTATCCTGATATTCCCACGGGATCGACCCTTATGCGGGTGAAACCGCGGGGCGCAGCTAGTAATAATATTATAAATGCGAAAAGGCGCCAAACAAGTGGCCGAATTCGGGGCCGAGTACATTTAGATTGCTATCGACACGCTAAGAAGAAGAATGCGAAAATGAGTCTGTCTGTTACCTCTTCACGCTTATACCGCCGAACCGATTTAGATGAAATTTGGTGTAGAGATAGTTTTTGTCCCAGGAAAGGATATAGGATAGTTTTTATCCCGATATTCCCACGGAATCAAAACCTATGCGGGTGAAACCGCAGGGCGTAGCTAGTTATTTTACAATATTCCAATATTCCACAAAACAACTTCAGAGAAACTGAATTTCTACAGAAACTGTTATCACTATTCAAGTCCTATTCATACAGATCCGTTTCCATAGAAACAGTGTAATATACGTCTACTTATTCACTTCCCAGTTTCCTATCCTCAAAAGATATAAATAGCATTTATCTTTGCGCCCGAGTGAACAGAACTCGAGGCAACATCACTTAATGTAACAGTTTTACTCAAACACGCATTTTAACATCCGAGATGGATAAGAAATGAAGTCGTGAGTGTCTGAATAATCGGTATCGGTAAAAAAGGAAGGGGTGCAAATGACAAGATTATGAGCCTATTTCATTTGGAGCAAACGTTAACATTCTGTGCTCGTTTTCCTTTGTCTTTAAGTAGTTGGTGTGTTCTATGCAAAACAACTCAAGATTGCATTTAGCAAGGTCTGATATTGACTCTAAGACATTTGATTTGATGATCACTAAGACATTTTGTGGGCCCCAATTTGACGGAACAGCGATGGTCTGCAGCATCAAACTTCATCATCCAACTTTGGCGCTGTTCGCTCAGGGGTTGTCACTTCGCAAAACTTTTTTTTAATAGCCTATGCTGTCCCAGTCCTGGGCAAAGGCCTCCCTCCACTTCTTCCATCTTTCGCGGACCCACGCGTCCTCCTTCCAGTTTTGACCATAGATATCCGTGGTTTTGACGGAACCATAGATATGACGGAACCTATCCAGCTCGTCCCGCCATCTCCTACGTGGGCTGCCGCGATCCCGCCTCACTGTCTCGCAGAACTAATTATGTTTATTTTTTATGCCAATATAAAGTAAGTACCGTAAAGACATCATAAACCACACAACAAAATAATAAATTACAAAAGCCAAATATGTAAAACTAGAACAAAACAAATCCAAAATACCAAAGTCTGAAGCATGTATACCTCGGCTAAACCCCAATGGCGTTAAGTGTAGCAGCAAGAGTAGGAGTAACACAACTTAGCTAACTAGAAAACTTTGACTCTTGTAATCCCCAGACCTGTATTGAAACATTAAAATTTTCAGCGCGGCAAACATTTCTCAGTTGCTTAATTAACCAACAAAATTAGTTATTGTTATGAAAAAGTAACAAAAGGGGAGAAACTTCGCAACTCTCAAGCCAGTGGAGTGTGGAGTGGATCGAATGTGGTGCGCGGTATAAGAACACGGCGGATTTTAATTTGGCTGTCGTATATAATTATCAAAGAGATAATTAGCCTACTTACGTAACTGTAGGAGACAAACCCACAATATTTATTTCCACATAAACCCACATGCAGGGGACTGGTGAAACTTCAGAAGCTAGGTGCAAGGTTCTAATTGGCCGTTTCCTATGAGGAAGAACCGGCAGACACACTCCACGGAGACATCATTTTGTATAGTAAAAACACATAAATGAGAAAAGGAAGAAAAGTCCAGGATACAGAGATTACTCAACGTTGGAAGCGGAACTGATTGCAGAGGCTACTCCGGACGTACTTAAGATATCGTTACTCCTGGAGAGGCTTTTAACACTGCTTTTTGCGTTAATTAAAAATAAAACAAAAATATTGTTTGTCAGTTTTCTGATAGTCTTACGCTGGTATATTTTGGAATGCCGATAGTGAGATACTTGAATGAAACGTCATAACTTTTTTTCTGCTTTCTTAATTTTTAATGAAAAGTTCCGCACTATTGCAAAATTGTGTTATTCTATTACTTTACGGCCAGTTTCCTTTTATCCATAGTATAGCGGGTTCCGGATCTTATGATAAGCTTATTTCGTTTGAACCCCAACCCGTAGGGAAATCAGGGATTTACTGTTTTGTGGATTTGATAAGGGTGTAGTTTTAATGCTCCTTAGTGTTAAAATAAATGTTTTTGTTCCGTATTACCTGCGTACTTTAAAATACGCTATTATATCGTTTTTCGTTTTATGGTTTTGTTGCACATTGTACAAAGTCAGACAGATTTATTAAGGGGGAAAATAGTTGTTCATTGGAAAAAGGTAGAATGGGCGGAGGTGGATGCTTTAGGTATTGGTTCTAAGTTCCTTATTTTCTTTGTATATATTTTTTTCCATTAAAGTTATTTTTTCTTTTTCAAGGAAGTTTTTTCCTTGAAACTGATCTTGCCAAAAGTTGAAAAAGCAAATCAAGTTATCAAGGTATACTCTAAAATTCATCTCCTTTTCACACTAACTCGTAGTTTAAGTTTAAACAAGTCCTAAACAATCACCTTGCCAACTTTTCAAGTAGCCCCCCTAGCACAGAGTGTAAATTATTAATCGCCTCCTAAAAATGACTACGCTACAGCGCCTCCCTTACGCCATCTTGTAAGGAAATTACACTGGAACGGGAGAACTTCTTTTAATTTATTCAACTCACACAATATCCGACTTTAATATCTTCGTATTATGGACGAGAGTCGCACCAAACTAGGACGCGAAGTTGATTCTGATTTATAACCGGTTCAACTATCTCAGTGTTTGTCTTTAGCCAATTTGAATAAAACGCTGTTCGAATTACATGAGGTTTAAATATGATTGTATATTAATGAGATGTGGAATTCGAGATCATTAATGTATCTGAATAGATTAGCTTATGAATAAGATTCTGGAGCAGACAGTGGTTGATGTTTGTCTGCGATCGATTGGAGTCTAATAAACTGAGTTTAGGTTTCTTAGTTTAAGTTTGTGGTTTTGTCATCTCTGACAATCGCAAGGGCGACTTGGAGGGCCATGTTCAACAGTTCCCACTATATGAGCTGCTGCTAATGTATGATTTGTTGAGATCATCGTACCGGTCGTGAGTTTGAACCCTGTCTGTTGCACAATTAACGTAAATCTGTAGTTCCTACCTACTAGTGTTGAGCATTTCACATTACTGGATTCCATTAACCAATTCATCATTTCTTTTCCTTTCTAAAAAAGAAACTTTCATAGCTAACAACTCAGATAACAAAACCAATTAATCTTATTAGTTTCAATATTTACATTCCCTCTTTTATTACGGACTTTTGAAGAAGTTTAGAGGAAAATTTATTATCTCCCACACAAGTTTTTAAAGGTCAAGTATGAAAAGTATCATGACTCGTTCCCAATTTTATATGAACTTCGTTGTACGTCATCCGATCCTTCAGTACTCCTACGCAGATTGGATGTCACGATTTCTGTTCTTATGAGTGGCGCATTTCCAAAATAGGGGTATCGGAGTGAAACGGTATAACTTGCAACAGGTGATGGTAATCACAGTATCTTAGTTTTAGTGAGTTACCATTTTTATTAATGTTATAACGACCATCAAAACCAAACCATTTAAACTCTTTCTTAAAAATACATTTTAGCAACCCATCTCAATTCATAACACCTGAGAACAAAATCAATACTAGAAATGTCAAAGTCAAACATCTTAAAATTTTATAAAAATCGATAAAAACTGCAATAAGTTTCCAATCAAATCACCGGCACAGTTCTTACCACACAAACTGAAACCTCCAAACCACGCGCCATTGACTAATACAAAGTTGCCTTCTCTTGTTTTTCACTCCCCCGCTACATACCCCACGTCCACTAATTCAAATCTTCATACGTGGTACATACATAAGCCCTTGTTAGCAACGCCTCGGGTCGACTTATTAGCAGACGAGCTGCCTTGATTAAACTCCGAGCACCCTTGAATTTTACCTGACATTATTACATATACTGTGGGTTGTAGTACATGTGTAATTGTAACATGTTTTTGTATAATTTATGGAAGGGGAGTGAAAGGTTTTGAGTGACTTGGGTTTAAATTTAATAAATAAACAAGTTATGTACCGAAAGTAGGCTTACCGTATCTTTGTGTGGCGATTAATAAGTTTGTTTTATTGATAAGATGCTTTGTATTGAGTTTACAAATAAAATTATTCCTCTCGATTCCGTCAAGTGAAATAAAGTAGGTGTTTCATAGATTGTACTAAAATAATAAATATTAACATAATTATCTAAAATAATAACATTATTAATTATTATTTTAGTAAACTTTTGATTATTACATAGTGTTTAGTTTAAAAACTGTCAACTATAGCTACCTATACATTCATGTACTACAGTTACTCATTCACTAGCGCATGAGCAGTGTCCAATAGATCTTTGCATAAACCACACGTCGTTTCATTCAAAAATTCGAACAAGCAAACCTCGACCTTATCACCTTAACATATGGTCCATAATCGAGCCGAATACCAGTCCTCGCTACCGATATCCCCGGCCGCCCGAGAACAAAGAGATCGTGACAAGATAAGACGACTTAAGTGTTCGAGTTGTTTAGTGCAAAGTATTTAATCATTAAAACTTATTCATTTCATTACGTTTGCTGCGATTGAAGTTATTACATACTTACGATGGCTACGGAAGTGGAAAAAGCGTTGAATGTAGTGGAAAACCTTGCACATACTTTGAAGAAGACTCAGATTAATCTAAAGAAGTGCCCGAAGGCTAGATTAACCCAACAGAATTATGTTGAAGCCCGCATTAAGTGTGTAGAAGATTACTGGAGTGAATATAAACAAGCTTACGGTGAAATAATGCGAAGCGTACCGAGGGAGAAGCGCGACAAAATACCTTACATAGTGAATGAAGAATTTTTTGAACATGAAGAGCTGTATTTAAGTTTGATGACAGACTTGAAGGATTTGTTGGTGTCTCAACCAGTTAACGTTAGCGGTTCTTTGCCTATACCTAGTGATACTCAACAAACACGAGTGGTTTTGCCGAAAATACAACTACCTACGTACAGTGGACAATATGAAGAGTGGTTATCGTTCCATGATTTATTTAATACACTTGTACATAAGAACGCGTCATTAAGTAATGTACAAAAATTGCATTATTTAAAAACAAGTCTTAATGGAGAAGCCGCATCGATATTAAAACATATACAAGTGACAGATTCGAACTACGAACAAGCATGGAACATTTTAAAAGCAAGGTATGGCAACAAACGTATAAATGTTGACGCAGTTATGAAAAGATTCTTTTCTCTGAAAAAAATGAATGTGGGTAATTCCAGTTCTATCAAGAATTTACTGGATACAACATTTGAATGTTTACATCAATTTAAAAATATGAATGTGCAGACTGATAACTGGGATCCTGTGATAATATTCGTCATAGTGCAAAAACTGGACTGTGAAACGCACAAAGATTGGGAAGACTATGTGAGCAACAATTGTGAGGAACCTGACAGCCTCCCAAACCTCGATATGTTTCGTAAATTCCTGGAATGCCGATTTCGTACGTTAGAACTTACAGAACCAACAAAACAAAAGGCAAGTTCAGTTCATATTCGAGAAAAGTCATTTCACGCAGCAACTAATGTGGAGAATAGTAAAATATGTCAAATATGTAAAGAAAACCACACACTTAGCCACTGTAAGGAGTTTGGAAAACAATCACCAACACAAAGAAGCGAGTTTATCAAAATCAACAATTTGTGTTTCAACTGCCTTGCACCCGGACACTCTGTGAGGCATTGTCGCATACCAACAAGCTGTAGAATATGCAAAAGACGTCACCATTCACTTCTTCATGAAAATAAGGAAGATAGCTCAATAAAACCAACCACAACAGGCAACACTGAAAACAAACAAACAAAACAACCCGAAGTGACACTACATACCAACGTGGAGAAGATTGAAGAAACAGAGAAGGACATTACACTGGTGACGTCACACGTTTCTACGAAACAAAGCACATCGTTGCTAGCAACTGCAATCGTAAAAGTGAGAAGTGAAGACAATTACACAACGATATTACGAGCTTTAATCGACCAAGGCTCACAAGCAAGTTTCATTAGTGAACGAGCGGCACAACAACTCATGGCCAAGCGATATCATATCAAAGGTACAGTTGTAGGCGTGGGATCAACGAGAGAAGATATCAAACAAGTAGTTCAGATCAATGTAGAATCAAGATGTGAAAATTTCAACTTGGAAGTTAGAACATATGTTATGTCGAAGCCACTGACTACTAAAATACCATCACGCACAATCAACACAAACTATTGGCCTCATCTAGAAGGACTAGTCCTAGCTGACCCTAACTACTGTCAGCCAGGGTCTATTGATTTGCTTCTGGGTGTCGACGTGTACGCACAAATTGTACAGAACCAGTTAATCAAAGGTCCGCCAGGGTCACCATGTGCACATAAAACAAACCTTGGCTGGATTTTATTCGGAAAGGTAGAAGATAGAATACAACAAACAGAGTCGGTTCTTGTTATGCATCATCAAATCATAGGAGAAGAATTATTGAAAACACTCTGGGAGATAGAACCAGATTCGAAAAGGACATACACAAAAGAAGAAAACCAATGTGAAAGCTTCTATGAAAATACATACAGAAGAAATAGCAATGGACAATACATTGTGAGACTCCCATTTCTTACCAATGAACCAAAGGCAGCGGATGGGAACACGAGACAAATTGCAATGAATCGCTTGACTCAACAAGAAAGAAGACTACAAAAAGAACCTGAACTAAGAGAAGAATACGACAAGGTATTAGAAGAATATTTAACAATGGGACATATGGAGGAAGTCCCAAAGGATGAAGTAAACAACCGGTGTGTTTACCTACCACATCACGCCGTAGTTCGAAGAGATAAAGAGACCACGAAGGTCAGAGTCGTATTTGATGCGTCATGTAAAGGAAATAATGGTATATCTTTGAACGACGAGCTCATGACTGGCCCGGTACTACAAGAAGATATGCGAAGTATAATCATGAGATGGCGCATGCATAAGGTGTGTTTCGCAAGTGACGTGATCAAAATGTATAGAATGGTACTTGTAGATAAGAAAGATACAGATTATCATAGAATATTGTGGCGTAGCGTCAGACCCAACCTTGAGCCAAACTGCCAACCACCTGAAGTCAAGGACTACAGATTGAAAACAGTTACGTTTGGTACAGCATCTGCGCCTTATCTTGCTATAAAAACGTTAATTAAACTAGCAGAAGATGAAGGTGAACAATATCCTGAAGCTGTCAAAATTATTCGTGAAGACTTCTATGTTGATGATCTGACGTCAGGCTGCGATACAACAGAAGAAGCAATATGTGTCAGTAAGCAAATCATTACCATTCTGAAACGAGGAGGCTTTGAACTTCAAAAATGGGCGTCTAATGATACCGAGTTTCTTAAATCTATAGATGCCAACAAAGTCACTACAAAGGCTAACCTTGACTTGAAGCTAGACGGCACCATAAAGGCTCTTGGTCTGTCATGGAATCTCGGAAGAGACGAGTTTCATTACCAATTACAACTAGAACCTATATCATCAGATCATATAACAAAGAGAACTATTCTGTCAGATTTACAGAAATTGTTTGATCCACTAGGGTGGATAGCACCGGTTATTGTAACAGCAAAAATTCTAGTACAAAGATTGTGGCTAGAAGGAGTTGGATGGGACCAAGAAATAAGCAAAGAACTGAAAGAACAATGGAAGTTCATTAGAAAAGATTTAGAAAATGTCAACCAGTTAAGAATCAGACGTTGGTTGAACACTATTAGCACTGAAAAGGAACGAATAACATTACATGGGTTCTGCGATGCGTCTGAAAAGGCGTATGCAGCTGTGGTTTATTGCCGTGTACAAACGAGCGAAGGTGACATAAAGATAAATCTCATCGCATCAAGAACAAAGGTAGCTCCTGTCAAGACCATTACACTACCACGACTCGAACTGAGTGGAGCTACACTACTAGCTAAACTGCTAACCAAAGTGAGTCAAGCTATGAGAATTCCTTCACACAATGTGTTCGCATGGACTGACTCAACTATAGTTTTAGCGTGGCTGTTCGGAGAACCAAACCGATGGAAGCCATTTGTCGCAAACCGAGTAGTAGAGATATTAGAAAACAAAAGCAGTAGCCAATGGTTCCATGTGCAGTCGGCACATAACCCAGCCGATATAGCGTCAAGAGGATCATCTTTATCTGAATTACAACAGAAAATGTTATGGTGGAACGGCCCTGCCTGGCTTGTAGAGGAAAATATCGAGTTCACAAGACCGTTAAGGTCAACCACAGATTTAGAAAGAAAGAAACCATTGCAGTCATACGTAAATGTAACAGAAGGAGAAGAGAAATTCCTAAAATTTGAAGAATATGATACACTTACTGAGTTATTGAGAGTAATAGTACATTGTAAAAGAGTTTTAAATATGAAAAGGAATCCTAACAAGCTGGGTCAGGAGATGACAACAGAAGAACTGCAAAATGCCTTGGAATTTTGCATTCAAAGAGTACAAGAAGAAGACTTTCCAGATGAAATTAGAAGAATAAAACAAAAGGGGAATGTAAAAACCACTAGCATTCTGAAGTCACTGAACCCATTCTTAGATAACCAAAATATCCTCAGGGTGGGCGGAAGGTTAAGAAATGCAGAAGCCGATGAGAACCTAAAACATCCCGTGATACTGGGCAAGAAAACCAGCTTTGTATCACTAGTGGTGGCTGATGCACACCTGAAAACAATGCATGGTGGAATAAATATGATGGTTACTTACCTGATGAGTAAATACTGGATTGTTGGCTGCAAACGCCTGGTGAAGAAATACATTCACGGATGTCTTACCTGTACGCGGCAACGAGCTGCTAGTAGACAACAAATAATGGGTGACTTACCTGAAGCTCGGGTGACTCCTTCGCGTCCTTTTGCTCGAAGTGGAGTGGATTTTGCTGGCCCTGTGTATGTATTAAATTTCAAAGGAAGAGGGGCTAAACCCCGCAAAGCATACATTTGCATCTTTGTTTGCATGGCGGTAAAGGCAATACATTTAGAGCTAGTAAGCGATCTGACGGCCGATGCATTCATCGCAGCTTTCAAACGTTTCGTTGCCAGAAGAGGAAGATGTAATGAGATCTGGAGTGATAACGGCACGAACTTCGTGGCATCCAACAAAGAATTATGTAGAATGTGGAAAGAGGCGGGATTACAATTACCCGGTCCTATAGCTGACCAACTGGCAAATGAAGGAACACAGTGGCACTTTACACCGCCATATAGCCCAAATTTTGGAGGACTTTGGGAAGCTGGCGTTAAGTCCGTTAAACAGCATCTACGAAAAATATTGACTATGAATTTAACATTTGAAGAATTCACCACAGTGCTCACACAGATAGAAGCTTGCCTCAATTCTCGCCCTTTAACGCCGATTAATACTGATGTGGATTTGATCGATGACATACAAGTACTCACGCCTGGACATTTCCTTGTCGGAGAAGCACTAATTACTGTACCTGATCGTGACTATACCACGGCCAATATGAATCAGCTGTCCAGATGGCAACATATCCAAAGACTGGTTCAAGGATTTTGGAAACGTTGGCAAACGGAATACTTGTCGCGCCTAAACCAAAGAACAAGGTGGCTGAAAGGAACAAAAGAGTTTGAGGTCGGCGACATTGTATTACTTAAAAACGTAAATATGCCTCCTAGCAAGTGGGCACTAGCACGGATAGCGGAAAAACACCCTGGAAAAGATGGAATAACTAGAGTATATACAGTACGTCACAGTGGTAAACTGACACAGAGATCAATCTCAAACTTGTGTGCGTTACCGATTCGTACTAAAGACTAAATTAATTATTACCTTGTGTGTAAGCCCGTGTTTATATAACTTTAGTTATAATGTTTGTTTGTCATAATCATAATTAATATAGTCGAGTCATAAATTCATGTTTTTAAATTACCTGAATTTTTAAATAACTTGTATTGTAAGTTTTCTAGTAAATTGAGTAACAATAACTTATAATTTGTACCTGTTCAAGTTGCATATTTTAATAACTTGTTACATAGTAGTGTGAAGTGGCATGATGTTTTTATTATGTTAGAAAAGGCCTTAAGCCCTTTTGGTGGGCGGTATGTTTAGTTTAAAAACTGTCAACTATAGCTACCTATACATTCATGTACTACAGTTACTCATTCACTAGCGCATGAGCAGTGTCCAATAGATCTTTGCATAAACCACACGTCGTTTCATTCAAAAATTCGAACAAGCAAACCTCGACCTTATCACCTTAACACATAGAAATCTAATTCAAAGCTCAAAAATAATATATGATGAAATGAAAATAGAGTTTGCAATATGACAGTTTCATCTAACTTCATTTTTAAACTAGTGTTCTAGTTCTACAACCCGATGCATTATTCATTTTATTTCCTAAAACGCTCTCCTACAAAAATAAACAGACAAGATACTCCAAAACAAATACAATGATCATTTCAATTCACCTTTCAACAACAGAAATTCCAAGAAACCTTAAAAAAGTTATATTAAACACCGAACACAGAGCCGAGGGTGGTTGTAAGCCGGCCATTATTTCGCTTTTCGACAATTACGCGCGGCTGCAAATAAAGACGTTTGGAGAGCAATATTCAAGGGGAAAAGCGAAAGGAAGAAAAAAATATCATCACCTCATTCCTAGCGACAGATGTGGGTTTGAAGCGTGCATGGGGTGCAATGTAAGCAATGTCTTGGTTGAGAAATGGCGGCGATATTTTTGAGTGTTCCGTTATGTTAATTTGATGACACTTCCTGTAAAAACTGAAAACTTTTTTGTAAACTCACAATCTAGGCAAACATTTGACTTACTTTTATTGTCGCTATAGATAAAATTGCACTTTTACAACAGCATTTAAAAATTCTAGAAGAAACCGTTATCGTCCAAGTTATTAAAAAAAATATATATTCAAGTTGTACCTTTCGCAGCTAAGAAACAGTAATTTTTCCTCGATCGACCACGTACCTAGCCAGGTGTTCATAACGAGAATACTTGTGCACTGAATCTTGCCTCTTCGCGCCTCCAACCGAACTTCAGACGTCCCTGTGTTGTCAAAATAAAAAAAGTGAGTTGAGAGTAACTTTTTTCCTCAAGCTTTACACATAGCGGTAATAAAACCGCTCCACGGCGCTCGCGCCCGCCTATATTTCATTTTAGCCGTCTCTCCCTCTATTTCGGGGCCGCAGTGGGTACTGACTGTGACACCGGGAATGAAACTTTAAATGCTGCTCGGAAATAATGTGGATTACATGCGCCGGTGTGTGCCATGGTTTTTGTTCTATCAAAAGTTTTATTAAAATATGTATCAGTCACAGTGTCGCTTGGCATAAAAGAATAATACAGTTGAAAAGTAATTGTGTTGGCAATTTCGAAGAATAAGTTGTGGAACGTGTTTCGGAGTCGTAGAAGCTCCGGGTTCATTTTCTACGTACCAGGGTAATATTGTGTTTGTACGCTCATCGCTTAAGTTTAAATTGTGAATAACTACAATATTTTATAATGATAACAATCAGTAACAAAACAAAGGCAAAAGAAAATAAATTACCAATAAAAGCTACACAAAAGTTGCCTCAAGCATTACTAGGATTCTAACAATAGAACAAGTACAGTTGAGATAGTTGGTAATTATTACCCAGAACCGAGATTTTGACGTGTCTTAATATTTTCCCTTCTTGTTACATTTGCTAACAGCTAACTATAATAACTATGAAATTCTCAGCGAGTTACGAAGATCCTTAGCGTTTCGTTCGTATAGAAATGGCACGCCTACCTATTAGAGAAATTCCAATTTAATTTAAAATATATTTTGCTGCTACACTTTTAATAATATTGATTCTTGAAAATATAGCTAGAAAATGAAGGTATAGTTAGGAATAGTTCAGATAAAGTAGTGAGACTGGTGAGCTAAAAATATAGCTCATAGTCAAAGTCAAATCATTTATTTCAAATAGGCACATACAATGCACTTATGAACGTCAAAATTTACAAAAAATAGAATTGATTCTAATCGCCTTTACCATTGTAAAGGCGACTAGAATCAATTCTATTTTTTGTAAATGTAGGGCATTCCCTACATTTCAAAAACATGGGACACACTGGCGCACGCCTAATCGATAATGGTTTTGAAACATTAACATACATTTAAATTATACATTTAATTTAAATAGCCTGGGCGTTTGTATGCTGAAACCTAAACTCCAAAGGGCATACCAACCCGCACTGGGCCCGCGTGGTAGATTACGGCCCACTTCCTCTCAACGAGAGGAGGCCTGTCTTATTATGTGAAGGGCATGCCTTTAAATTTTTTTAAGCAAGGCAGCAGAAAGTGCAGAGGAGGAATTTAAAGCTTCAGTAGTTTTAAGGGGAATAATAGCAATTTTTTTTTTATTCCTGAGATATTTCTACATATGAGTTGATGGGGCCATGTGCAGTCTCTTTTAATTAAAAAAAAAAAATCAACTGCCCGATGATTCATGTCGGGCCGTTGTATCTATGCTAGTTGCGCGGTAAACTCTGCTGGCGAGATGCAGGATTTTGCGTGACGTCAGTATGACAAGTTGCTCGCATGTGGCGTTGTATATACCGCTACAGAACTGTCAAAAATTTCAAATTATTCCTCGGATAAAGTTATCTAGCGGTGGAAAAATCAGCCCTAAATCTACTAAAACCAAATGTAAAAAAGTTTTTTAATGCAGTGAATACAACAAAATCACATTGAATACAACAAACAGAAAACAAAGAACTCGTTTGTAAGGTACATTGTGTGTTGCAGTTATTGTGTTTCACTCTATTCTTAACCCGAAGGAACTAAAACTATGGGGTTCAGTAAAAAGCCAAACTGCAGTTAGAGGAGAAATCCAATTTAGAAAGGCAAACATTTCAATCCCCTATTATACTTTTATTTCCCTTAAATCGTGACATCGTTCATAATAAAACTCTCGAACTCATTTGCGGGCTCTTAATACCGTTCAATATAAGACGGTGGAAAAATGTTGATAGTCACGCTCCTTATTACCGGGCCAAAGGTTTAACATTTTCAATTTAATCGCATTATACTGTAACCCTTGGAAATATTGGTATCTTGGAGCAAAAAATTATCAGCGCATCGTGGATTTTCCGATTTAGAATTTTTCAATAGATGCCCATGAAAGAATTTGGGATGATGAAAAATGATCGGGTAATGTGGTCGGTTTGATATTTAATTAAATTTCGATTCATACATATTTGATGGCATTTCCTGTGGAGGTTTTTCCAAGGGCTTAAGATGTTTTGACAATCTTATTTATGTATTCCTTTCCTTCCTTTTCATTTTGCATTTGTTGAAGCATAATAATATTACACAAGTTCAGTAAAGCACGGATTACCTAGTAATCTAACTTGCTTAATAATTAATATTTCCTTATAAATTCAAGGATGAATGCCACTCTTCGTTACCGCTCCTTTGCAGTCGCTTCTCTAGGATATCTTTAAGACCGTATCAGTTGCAAGAACTTTACTGTGTTTATTTACCTGAACCTTTTAGCTCTTGTATTAACTAATTAATACGAAACTGATTAAGAAGATAGTTTCTTATTCAGTTTCGTATTAGTTAGACTATCAACAAACCCATGTTTTCTATCCCTTCCGAGATCTACAGTGTTTTGCAAGCTTTTTATTAACTTCGTTTGTATGTCTTTCCGATTACTTGGTAATTTAAATCAAATTTCGGTGATTTTTTAGATTCTTGATTATTCATACAACGATTGATGATTTTAATTTTTAGAGATTCAACGTCGTCGAAGAGTAGTGAAGGCCCGGTGATAACGACCGCGACTTACGACTTGTAGGTCATGAGTTCGAACCCAAGCCGGCACTTTACTTTGTGTGAATTATTTCATCACCACTGCTCTCAAAACGGTGAAAGAAAATATCGTGTAGAATCGGCATGTCCTAGAACCAAAAATTCAAAAACATGTGACATCCGCCAATCCGCACTGGGCCCGCGTGGTGGGTTATGGCCATTCCCTCTCAAAGATAGGGAGCCTGTTTCTCAGAAGTGGGAACATTATAGGCTGATTATGCTATGATTATGCGTCGTCGTCGAAGTGTACTGTAGAGGCCTATTTGGTGCTTACATGCAACCTCCGCAAGTCAGTCAAAACTTATTGGCATGAAGTATGAGACAAACTTTAACTTAGTTTAAGATTAGAAGAGATTAGGCGTCGGATTAGGCTGACAAACTAAAGAAAAAAGATGTAAAATACGTGAAACGAGATTTAGAAATAATTATCGCATAGACGTGATAAACCGTGGTTTAATTGATAAATTATTTATTTTCAACCACGCATTTGTCAGAAATCGTGCAGCTAAACTCAAAACTTGAGGTTTAATTGATACCTCCCGGTACCCTAACATCTCGTAGACACACACACACACACACACTTCACAGTACCTTTAATCTACGGGTAAGATTATATGTAAACATTAGGTACAGTCAGTGACTGCAATTAGCTGAATCGATAGAATTTTTTAATTATTTTGTATTTTATTTATTTGAGCAAAGTAAATAAAATGTAAAAGAATTATAAAATGCTATCGATTCGTATTCTAAAAAATCTCAATCAATTATGCAAAGGTGGGTCAGCTAATTGCAGTCACTCACTGTACCACAACACGGATTCTGGATTAATATAAACCTATTTAATTGAGTATTACAGTGTGAAAGCTGCTAAAAATTAGTAACAACGAGCGCTCATGATTATCACAAGCCAAAACAATGAAGCAGACGAGCGAGCATCCAACTAAAACTGACGAAAGTTTAAAGCTAATAAAGCAAGGAGCAACAATCTAAATCCCATTTCGGGCCACGCAGGCTAAGGTTCACACGTTCAGGCTGAAGATTAATCGCAGCTTGAGGAACGCTTCGGCTAAACCGACTATCTCCTTCGTACACTGAGGAGCTACGGAGCGAATTTTATCATAATACATCGTTAGGTAATATGGGGATATAGACGGAACAGTGGTTTGGACAGAGGACAGTGTACGAAAGAGTTTGAAGTCGAACGTATCTTTGAATTAATGGTTTGTCTACATATTATGTTAGTTACTGCCGAGAGATAGCTTGTAGCTTTACGTGGAGGGATTAACTCCAGTTATAAATTTTCCTGGTTTTCAATCTTCAATTTTCTGTGAAGCCCATAGTAAAAAGGTTAAATCAACAACGTACAACTTTGATCACCGTTACATTACAATTACTTCTTAAATGAACTTACCAAACTAAAGTGACCATTAGAAAAATTCTTAACAAAGACAACAGCTCAACACACAACCGAGTTCCATCATACCTACGACTAAATTTAGGAAACTGGCTAAATCACAAAATGCAGTACCAACAAGGGCGCTTTTGGTTCCAGGCTTTTAGCCAGTGAATTTCTACTTTGTTGCCGGTAATAACGTTGTAGTGCGCCAACAAATGATTAAGCCCATGTTAGATGGCCTGCTTGGCTTTAAAGAATCGTTATCGTGCAAAATGTGAAACTATTGGAATTTATTAAAGTGACTCGTATAAAGTTTGGGACTATCGTTGTACACCATGTACATATTGTATTATCTGTTATCCTATTGAGAAAACAATAGAAAGAAAGCAGAGTGAACTCAGCAGTGAATTCAACAATTCAGTAAAAAATGATGAGGATGATAAACACAACCCCATCATCATCATCTTCAGCCTATAATGTTCCCACTGCTGGGACACAGGCCTCCTCTCTGTGAGAGGGAGTGGGCCGTAATCCACCACGCGAGCCCAGTGCGGGTTGGTAGATGTCACATGTCTTTGAATTTTTGGTTCTAGGACATGCCGGTTTCCTCACGATGTTTTCCTTCACCGTTTTGAGAGCAGTGGTGATGAAATAATTTACACAAAGTAAAGCGCCTGTCTGGGTTCGAACCTACGACCTACAACTCGTAAGTCGCGACCGATACCATTGGGCCACCACTGCTCTCCAAACACAACCCCAATTCATTTCATTCTCTAAGATCGCTAGCGACTTTTTAAGACAAACAATTGAGATATTTAGTACTGCATCAACTTCATTGCTAAACTAAACATTAAATCAATCATTATAATAATTCCGCTGGGGCGGCTGCTGCAGGTGCGGAAAACCTAAAACGGCGCAAATACTCCAATCTCTTTGGAACTTACATATTTTAGCCGTTTGGGGTTGAAACATTAGGGCCATGGGGCCCGAGTGCCCACTTAGTATTTCGAGACATCGCCAAGCGGTTGGTCAACTCTTCGCGTGACCAGAGGGCTGGCCTATTTTTTGACCAAAGAATCAGCATTGCCATACAACGTGGCAATGCTGCCAGCCTTTTGGGCACGTTTCCCGTTGACAGTGATGCGGACGAATGTTTTGATGCCCTTTGATTATTTTCCCTCCCTTTTTATATACTTGTACATATTATTATTTTAGGATTGTTAGCTTTTTAAATTATATAAATATGTCAAGAAGCCTGAATAAAACTTTTTTAATTTATAATGATCATATCAAGAAAGGATCAAAATAATGTTGAAAGCAAACGGTTATTAGTATGATGTTGCAGGGTAATGACACAGCGGTCGACCTGATGAAGTACAAGACAAACAAGGGTGTCGTACACAAAAACATTCCGACTGGGACTTTAACAAAATGAACGGTTCGACTGCTCGGAGTACTCGGGCCAAGGGACCGGCTGCCCTGCGGCAGTATCAGGGCTTGCACCTCTATGAAAATAACCTAAGAAACTTACACGCTTATTCCCAATTTTACGTGAGAGGAGTAAGACTAATTTCATATTCACATTCTATTACATATTCATTCCCGAGTGAAGGAAAATACGCCGAATAACTGCTAAATTAACTTTGCTTCGCAAATTGCTTTACTTCAAAATATGGATATGTGCTCGTGACACCTACGACCAATTATGATGTATTATATAAGGCAGTTTAAACTTTTGGGCTGCTTGGAATTTCCCAGTAATCACAACCTTTTTCTCTTTCCATAACTTTTTCGTAATAAAACTAAACTTACTGTTGTAGAACCGCCTACAAACTTAACAAAAAAGAATAAACAAAAAGGCAAAGATTTTTCTCAGAATAATTGCTATAACCGGTCATTAACCTTTGAAACTAATTGAGTGATCATTTGATACTCTTGTTACCCAAAATTAATTAATTAAAACCAACCATCAATGGATTCGCGTCTATTGTTTAAGTTTTTCCTAATACAAGTCTTCGCATAAAGGTCAAACTTAGGCTAAATGATTTCAGTCTAAATGCGCTAACATAGAGAGGGCTCATTTATTACATTAGTGAAATATTGAACTGTGGAAAATGTAAGGCTCAATTTATTCACAATAGGTACACATGCCCTGATATTTATTTTTTTACTATTTTTTTTATTTTTTTTGGAAGACCAAAAAATATATTCTTATTATTAAATTAATTTTGTAGAAGTAATCTTAAAATACTGCCCGAATACCAACATACTTTGTTTGCAGAAGTCATATTACTAAACTCTGACATTTACCCGCCTTAGCTGATTTTGACTTGATCTATAAAAATGTTTGCTGCATAAAATACTTTTTATGTAGTTCCCAGTGCGAAACTTAGTCATAAACTTGCTATTTATTAAGGGAAACAGATGTCTCTAATAAATTCTTAAAATCGTAACTTGCTTATCTCACTAATAAAAAAATGAAATAAAAGTGTGAAGCGCCAACCCTGAACCTTCGGGACGACAGCGACGTAAAGATGAATCACAACCAGACGATGTCCGCCCGCAGCGGTTTCGCGTCGACCCTACAATCGATCGAGTTTCAATTCACAATTCTATTACAAAGCGCCACCGATTGATTTCCGACGAACAAAACAGGTATTGGATGCGAAAATTTGCGATAATATTGACGGGCCAAACACTTTTATCGGCGATAATGGTACGGTAGTGGGATATTTATACAGGGTATTAGCCGATCAGGGGCGGCATTAACCGCTGTTATTTTTTCATTACACGGACCTTTGGGAGATTTTTATCAGTAATATTTGCTTGTAATGGAGCAATGATGATCCGTCAGTAAGCGACGAGGATTTGCAACAAATACCGGCAAAGTTAATGATGTATTGTTGGCGTTTTGCTGCGATTTTGCTCGCCTAACTTTTGAGATCGGGTGAAATTTTGTGTCCGGATTTATTTTAGTTATTTCTGAATGAACATTTGCGCTACATTTTTTGCTTTTAATGAGACAACTGACGCGTGGGTAGTTTGTTGGGCTTAGGTATAAAAAAATATGAAAAATACAATTGTAGTTAAACTACATAAGGCTAAATTACTACTAGACGGTGCAAGTAGAATTGGTTTTAGGAATACCATATTTTCTTTGAAAGAATAATATAACTTAAATAATGGAAAAAGTGCATGCGGCATTATGTGCAATAAATAAACTGATAAATAGTATTCACATTATTGATACAAACACAGCGTGGGTTAGTGCTTGCAGTCACGTAGAATATTAACGTAGAAGAAGGACGCAATAGAACATTGTAAACAAGGGACTGGCAACGCGCCAACGATATGGTTTTTACTAAGAAACAATAGGAATATGTAAATATAACTTCAAGGTACTAACTTTAAATCAGCCACTGTTCATGTCGTATATTTTTCAAAATGATTTTTATATGGACGCTGTTTAAAACTTAACTAAGTATTGGAAAATAAATAAGAGCACCCTTAAATAAAAATGAGTTAGAAATCCTATCGTTACAGCTCAAAATTCACATACCTACTACAAAAGTTGATGAAAGATGTCACGCTTACTATGGATTGATTGCTGGAGTAAATACCATAACGCACTTTTAAACTACAGACAACTAAAGACGATCTCTACTTGAAAGTAAAATCTAAAATATTAAAATATTTAAAAAATTTAACGCTTCCACGGAACGCGCGTCGGTGCGACAGTAGAATTTTTAGTCAATTTCTCGTTTGACACAATTGAATTTGATCGCGGGATAAATCAAGTTTCTGGGCACGAGCGGAGCTGACTTCCGTTGAAGCCATTGGCTGTGGTCGAAGCAATGACAGTGTATAATGGAGCCGAATGTTAGAACTAGAAGGACTATTTCTATTTCAGTTAAGCCGCAGCAACGTTAAAATTGGAGCGAGTTGGAATAGTCGCTGATTATTTCAGGATTTGTGTGGCCGGTACAGAAATTGTGTTCACTTGCACGTTTGAATAAATTATTAATTGTTTAAGGAAATTGGTAAATTTTTATTTTATTTTATTTATTTGGGAAGACAAACAATTGTACAATATGTTTTACAAAAAAGGAAAGAAAATATAGATAAGACATATGGGTAAATGTACAATCAACGACGTTTCCACAGATTACTTGTGTACATTATTAATTAGGTAGGTACAAATTACATTTAAATACTAAGTAGGTAAATGGAATCGGTTAATAACGATATTCTTCTACTAAATGAGAAGAAATTTAAAACATGCATTAAACGCACACTATGTAGACAAGCATATTATAAGTTGGATGATTATATTGCAGATAAAAATGCTTGGTTAAATGCTTGTCCTGCTCCACAGGCACTTGAGCTCACTAGTTAAAATTTCAATATTTGGAAGAGGTGCTTCCCTTTTTCTTTTTTAGTGTTTCTGACATTACGATCTTAATATTTATTTTTATTTTATTCAATCATGTTTTAATTGTTAATGCTGCAATACTAAACACCTTTTCCTGTTTGGTATTAAAAATTTTATTCATCTCTTAAATAAATTGCAATCTATAGTTTTGTATAATTTAGAAGCATTTTTTCAATTTTGTAAATGTAAGAACCATGGATCCGTTTATTATGATTTTTTGATGTTGACTTGAAAGAGCATGGCAGTTGAGAATGTGTCATGCTCACTTAAATGTCTCACTGATGGTGGCGCGTGTGTTGGATCATTCGGTTCCCTACAAAATGGTTGAGCTGGATGGTGCTGATCCATGCGTCATGTTCGTGAACGGACGCCGTCGGTTGAGACTGGTCATCTCTTAACTGCCAAGGCTTATTTTTAATCTTATTTCTTGTATTGTTTCTTCATTTGTGTGTTTTTTTACATTGTTCTCACATATAGAAGCAACAAGAATAATGTACCCAGGATTTTATAATATCTTGATTTAAAAAGAGTGTCCATGGAGTTTCTTGCCCGTTCTTCTCCATTGAGATCTACGCTTTGGAATGGGCACCTAGCCTCAACTTTCTGACCAACTGACCGACTACTTAATTTTGACAGTTCAAAAGTGCCTGTAATGGTTTAATTGAAATAAATGCTTTGAGTTTGAGTTTTGAGTTTGAATATTATTGATGTTAAGTCTGAATATATATGGCAAGTAAGAAATTTTTAAGAATTATATTTTAAGAATCGCATTTCTATCAACGAATTGGATTTTGCGATCACTAATGTACTCCAATCACACATATGTCTAATGTAATACTTAAAAGTTTAAAAATACTTGAATGTTCTGTATCATCATTGTCTTAAAAATATAAACATTTTGAAAACCGGCAACTCACACCATAAGTTTTACTATTGCATGGTTTCACTCCTACATTGAATATCACGTACAAATCTTTCCATAAATCAATTTCTATTTCCTCCAGTATTCCCCGCTCCTCGTCAATAACTTAAGTCGTTCCCTCAAAACCTTTGTCTCGAGCTGAATCGACCTCAGATGACTCGTTTGAGGCTACTTAACGAGTCTCCTCTTCAGTTCTTACTTCATTTGTGTCTAATGCAAATCGACTGACGGCTTAACAGAATATTTTGTCGCTACTCAGGTCTTTTGTTTGGTTTATTTATGTATGGTAATGGTATAATAAGTCGTGTTCTAAGACTAAGGGAAAGAATGCGAGACGATTGACTGGACCATTTTGTGTTTTCGCAAATATTTAAACAGGAAACGGAACTGATTTCATTCTGTGCATAATTCATCGGTAGTATGCACTTCGACATAGTTGAGAAAGGGCTAGGCAGATGATGATGATTATTCACAGAATCGATTCAGTTCTGTTTACTATTTGTTTTAATCAGTTTCGCTCGATAATGCAACGCAAATATGGGATACTTAAAATTGTTAATACTATTAAAGTCGTAAATTAAATTTCCTCTTGATTGGACAACAATTCAAGATTCAAGAAATCTGTCTAGAATCAAACTAAGAGAGATCTCTACCCTTAACAATATTATTCTGGTTTAAAATACAGCTGAACTAGCCTCTGTACTATTATCATATCGATTGAACTTGGGCGGCCGACAGATTTAGATCTCACAATGCCGGCTTGGTTCACTTCAGTTTCATGACGATTTTTACTATTGAATCTGATTTGCATAAGTTATTGTCTGCATAAAGTCAGACAGATGAGCGATCTCACTTTTAAGGTTTGGCTGTTTAATTTTTAAAGGTTCATTCAAGAACAATCAAAACATTAATCATATATACCTACACGATGCGCAATTACTTAGATATGATGCTGCGATTCTACACTCTCTTCTATATTCTACTTTGTTATTATTTAGTTAGGTAATAGGTAATACTGGCTGGTTTTCGCAACTCCACGTCAATGCGCGTATTTTGCGTACGGAACATACGTGTATTGATGTCTTTTCCGTACTTATCTTCGATGTATTATTTAGTTAATCCAAACTATCCAAACTAATATTATAAATGCGAAAGTAACTCTGTCTGTCTGTCTGTCTTTTCTTCACGACTAAACTACTAAACCGATTTGTGTGAAATTTGGTACAGAGATAGCTTGAGTCCCGGGAAAGGACATAGGATACTTTTTATCCCGATATTCCCACGGGATCGACATTTACGCGGGTGAAACCGCGGGGCGCAGCTAGTAAGTACATAAAGCACATAATTAATCATCAAGCAAATATAACACCATATCCCACAAACCATTGAAATACGATAACAATTCGCAATGGTTATCATTTCATTGACAATTTATTCACAATACGTGATAAACATTAAAATACCGTGCGTATGTGATTAATTACCTGACAACCCCACTCGTTTATCAATTTATATCAGCAATGACAATACAAAACTTATTGGTTATAATGATAATATCGTTTTGTTTTGACATAGGGGAATAGGTTGGCAACATTAATGTCATTACAATAAAGGGCTTGTATAAATTTTACTTATGACTGTGATCAATTGTATTGAAATGTGATACCACGTTATTTGGGGAAGATAAAGCTACATGATATGCATTTTCAACCAAATGAGCTAAACTTGTCTCAAAATGTTCTCGGTTTCGGTTTACACCACCCCATCATTTCCCATGGGTATCGTAAGAAGGAGACAAAGGTATTACGTCTAGGGGACGGCAGTATTTACCTTCTATCCTAACAGGGTGAATATCATAATATAAGGCCCCCTTCATAAATTATTATCAGGAGTGAAGGGAAGCAGATTCCGAATGTTTTTCTAGAGGAAAATCCTTTTTCATATTCTCGAAAATGTTTGATAATCCTTTTTGACACAACCATAGCTTATCATCCAATGCATATCTATTTTGGAAAGGATATTCTGTTCAAGGTTGAAATATTATTCAGGGGGTACATTCTTTTGAAATGCCACGTAATGGCGCTTTCAGGGGGCCTACTACCTTCTCTTTAACAGTATTATTATAATCTTACTTTGTCTTTTCGTATCATGACGTCTTTAAAATAATCTTATTATATTCTTGAAACAATGTCGTTTTCTTAGCAGTTTTGGTGGCGTCACCTCTAAAAGTTCGTTCAATTCGTACCACGACGTGACTTTTGACAACAAGCAATATTGTTTTACTTTTGGTTTTTGCAGTAACCGAAGAAATCATATTAACAGTTTATTTATTTTCATAGATTGTTTTAGTGTACTACCAACTAAGTAGACTACTTAGATTATATACTAACTTTGTCTGTTTCTATGTCCACAGATGGTGACGAGAAGCCACAGTAGTGGACGGGCCACGAGAGGTTGATTGATGACGCGATGCGAACGTGACGCACCATGACCCGCCGAGGACCCTGCAGGAGCTTCGCCATCAGCGTCATACAGATCATCACTATTATATGTCAAGGTAAGGCATTTCCATAGTTAAATTAGCAAATACATTTATTAATTTTATTCTGTAATTGTAAGAACAAATCAATAACGCATTACCTAATAAATGCAATTATTTATCTTTATATAATAAACTCGGAAAACATTTAGATATTTCTCAATAAGTATAAAATTTTCAAAACCAATATTATTTCCGTTTCAATAAAATTCTTGAAAATTCTCATGGATCTTCTTAGATCTCACTTGAACGTGTTTTTATTTCCTATCAGTTAACGATTGTGAATTTAATTTCGCAAAACGCATCGGTTCTTATGAAATTCGGTTCACTGGATTTCAGGTCAAGTCGTACAATAACGGTGCCATTTTTAAATCATATTTGTTTGAATGGAAAACATTCTTCACATTCATCTACCCGCACGACAAAAATAAAATTGATACGAGTTTGCGTCGACTAATTTTTCTGTTATGTTTGGTTCTTAGAAATTTCAACTTTAATTTTTTTGAAGTGAAACTTCTTTAGGCGCGCTTGACTTGGGGAGTAAACTGGCGAATGCGTGACGAAAACGTGTGATCGGGTAAGTAGGGAAGGTACGTAAAAAATAGCTGGAAATACCTGGTGTAAAAACCCGGTCCCGGTCGTATAAACATGCGACTGGGTTTTTAGGTACACCAGGTATTTGCTTCCAAGTACGCACACCAGGTACCGACTCAAAATACATGCAAGACTATTAAGTATCTTATACGGCTACTCGCTCAAATACGTAGGTACTCAACCACTAGTTTTCGCAAATGCGATCATTCTCCTTATTAGTAAGTCTACGGAACAATTTCGTATGCAAGTATTTTTTACTTTAATGGTTTGCAAGTATTTATTTGTAAACGCGATTTTGCTCCTTATTTATAGGAAGTCATTGACAAATTTCCTATGCAAGTAGTTTTACTTCCAACGGGGCTTTTGAATACGCGATTATCTGTATGAAGTTATGGATCAATTTTCTATGCAGATAGAAAATACTTGAAAGTATCTCGCTCCGTCGTGCCTCGACGCTCAAGTACGTAGGTACTCAAACTCAAATACACACATCAAAAGTGTCTAGGGATCAAGCATTTTTATGCGGATTTCTTGAGATTGAGATGTGGCTTTGTAATAAATTTATGATTTTATAAATTTATATGGATCCTTTTTGGTGCATTTCATAATTTGAATCAGGAACTGTGAATCAAATTCGAGTAAAAGATGAAAATCAGCTGTCAATATTTTCCCTATAAAAACATACAACGCATTGAAGACATTATTAGTGCTACTGTTTCCCTACTACTGATCAAAACCAACGTTATTATGGAGCGGCGACGTCATTTAAGCAGGGAAGAAATGCTCAGAGCCGTGGGAATGATAGAAGCTGGTTCCCGGCAACGTACTGTGGCTTTAGCTCTGAATACAAGTCAGAGTGTTATCAGTCGACTTTGGACACGTTACCGAAGCACTGGTACCGTGGCTGAGCGCCATGGAGGACGGTATCGCTGCACCACACGGAGACAAGACCGATACATTCAAATCTTAACTCGAAGAGCTCCAACATTAACCGCCATGATGTTAGCCGTGAGGCTTCATCACTCTTCAGGGAACTTAATTAGCGACCAAACAGTCAGAAACCGCTTGCATGAAGTGAACCTTCATTCCCGAAGACCGCTACGGGTACCACCTATAGCAATGCACAATCGTAGGATTCGATATCAATGGGCTCTTGAACACAGAAATTGGGCAGAAGAACAATGGCGTTTCGTGTGCTTTTCTGATGAGTCTCGTTTTGGTATGAGACCGGATACAAGACGTATACGACACTGGAGAACCCCTGGACGCCAACAGCGATTAAAATCCTGCCAGGAAGTCCATCCTTATAGTGGTGGAACCATCATGGTATGGGCGGGTATTTGGATCGGCGGAAGAACTGAGTTGATTTGGATCAGAGGCAACCTCAACGCTCAAATTTATGCTGAGACGATTGTATCAGACGTCATCGTTCCTCTACAAGTGCAAATCGGTCCCTTATTTCAGTTAATGCATGATAATGCACGACCGCACACCGCAAGAGTTGTAAGACAGACTCTCGCCGCAGCTAACATCAATGTCCTGCCCTGGCCTGCTCAGTCGCCAGACTTGAACCCGATTGAGCATGCATGGGATATGCTACAGAGAAGAGCTCTGCCGAATATGGAGGGTATCCAGTCGCAAGAAGACCTTTTTTTGTTGTTGCAACGAACATGGGCGGCCATTCCACAGCGTGATTTGGATGAACTCATTTTGAGTATGCCAAACCGATGTTCTTGTGTTGTTAGTGTTCGCGGTAGAAACACGGATTATTAATTGTTTAAGTTACCCAATAAAATTTTAAAGAAAACTGTTATTTCAGTCTTTTTTTCGAACTTTTGTGTTAGTGGTTCAAATGTCAAAAATCCCTTTATTAGGAAAATGGCAAATTTCTTTATTAATGCAAAGGTGACTTGGTTTATCGTTACTGTGACAAACGAAAACACTTTATTTGATGAATCCTTAAAGAAAATTTTAATTAATATCAATCAGGAGAAAAGTTATTGCAAAAATATATGTTGATCCCTAGACACTTTTGATGTGTGTAGTTCAACAACCGCGTTTGTTTTCGCAAATGCGATTATGCTCCTTATCAGTAAGAGCACAGAATACTTAATAGTAATACGTACAGAAAGGACACTCCCTTCCTCGCCCTCATATCAGATACCGCACCTCACCCCGCACTTCGAGGTATTCGTCACCAACTCTTTAGCAAGGGCGCTCGCGAACCGCAGCGCTGTATTGCTGACACGAACACACAATTATTATGCGATTTAAAAGTTTTATTTGAGTTTTAATCATGATGGTTGGATATTGTGATGCTTTTTAACCGACTTCTTAAAAGGAGGAGGTTCTCAATTCGGATGTTTGTATTTTTTTTTAATGTTTGTTCGCGCATAACTCCGTCGCTTGCCAACCGATTTGAAAAATTATTTTTTTTGTTGGAAAGGGTATCTTCCCAAGTAGTCCTATGAAAATTTTATCGAAATTGAACAAGCGGTTTTTGAAAAATCAAAAAAATTTTTTTTTTTTTGTTGTTACCTCCGTTCCTCAGTACACCGTTCATTTATAAACCGATTTGGAAAATTCTTTTTTTTTTATTTGAAAGGATATACTTTCAGATTGGTCCCATTGTCATCAGGTCAGGATTTGATCATGGGATCCTGGAGAAATCGAAAGAACTCTTCAAATTTTATAGGCACACCTACAGCGATTTGGGTATTTTTATAGTAACTCGTGCATTTGCTCTCGGATAGCACCATTTGGTGAAGTGGAACTGATGATGAAGACCACAGATGGCCACCGGAACTACTCAATAATATCTACGTATTTCACGAGTTGCGATTCGATACTTTAACATGGTTGCCAAGCAATTTATGCTAGTCACAATGTGAATGGTGATATGGAGCTGATGGTGGACCAGGAGAACTCCTCAACAATTAACTTCCCTGCATCGGAAAAAGCAATATTTTGTAAAAGGCGATGAGCAAGTTGACACTAGGCTATTGTAACTTAGATAAATTATAAGCAGACCCACTAAAAAGCGTGAAATAAAAACTTTTTAACAAAAAAAAACCGACTTCCAAAAATCACTTCAAAATGAAAAATAACTTTAATTTCGGAAGTCGGTGGCAAAAAAACTAAAATACAGATCCAAAGACACCGACTTCCGAAATTAAAGTTATTTTTTCACTATGAAGTGTTTTTTTGGAAGTCGGTTTTTTTTTGTCCGAATTCGTATTTACATAAACTGTTTGTAAGATTTCGCCTTTTTAATAACATGCGATTTAATAACCGATTATTTACAGATAAGTCATTTAAACTAAACTATTTTAGTGTTTTTATTTCATTACGAACCCGACTATATAAATAAACAATTGAACTACATGGTCACTTCATAATAATGCACACGTTCGGGCAGCGCCGCCGCCGACGTCGTTCGGTTCCCCGACACAAATTGCTTCCCGCGCACTTTTTTTTACGCTACTAGATTTCACGCACACATTTGCACGTATACAAACGTCATTTGTTTATGTAGTAGTAATAGGTAATTATTTTGCGAGCGTTGTATGGAGTGTCCGAGGTGTGGTAAGAGTCTATGGAACAATTTCGTATGCAAGTATTTTTACTTTAATGGTTTGTAAGTGTTTATTTATAAACGCGATTGTGCTCCTTATTCATAGGAATTCAGGGGTCAATTTCCTATGCAAGTACTTTTTACTTCCAAAAGGGCTTTTGTTTGATTACGCGATTGTACTTCTTATTTGTATGAAGTTATGGATCAATTTTCGATGTAGATAGAAAATACTTGACAGGGCTCGAGATACTTTCAAGTATGAGTGGGGGATATAAGCAAGAGAAAGCAGTGCGCGCGTACATTTTCTTTCTCTCTTCCTCTCATAGCCAAATACGTTTGAAGTTTCACTTCAGTCGTGTGGTCATAAGCACACTCGGTTTTTTTTAAATCTTTTATGTACTTCTATGGTATGAGTAATGGTTTTCTAAAATAGTAATTTTGATAACTGGCAACCAATATTACCAAAATCGTTTTAACGCACAACGTTAAAACGATTTTATTTTTAACCTACAATAAAAAAAAAAAACAAGAAACCATAAATTCGACAATAACAATGACTAGCTAATGCTTCACAAAAACATAAACACATTTAAATGTGATGAGAATCAGGAACGCGAACGTTAACAGGCCACCTAACTAAGTTTTCCGAAATTACACGCGAACTTTTCGAATAAAACGCGACACAAAGGGAGCGAGCCCTTAATGAAGACAATATTTTGAGGGGCTCTCAACTCGAGTAATTAAATCTCGCGGCTCATATCTCAGAGCAGTAGTAACGGGAGCTATAGACAAAGTAATTGGTTATTAAATTAGTTGTGGTGTCGATCAATTTGTGTTTCCACGACCTAATTGTAGTTTTGGGTTCGGTGGTAGACGGGAATGTTGGAGGGATGTGATCAATACGAAACTTCCAGAAGTAAAAATAGTTGAAATGTTTTGGTAGTCGTCTTATGAGCCCTTCGTTAACTACAAATTAAGATTCTATAATGGTAATTTAATAAACCAGACACAATGGCAATCACTGTGTGTCAGGAAGTCACTGGACAGAAAAGTTAATTTTCGATAAAGTAAACGACATAAAAATCAACAGGTAAGATTTTTAACCGACTTCTAAAAAAGGAGGAGGTTCTCAATTCAAATGTTTGTATGTATTTTTTTTTTTTTGTGTTTGTTCGCGCCTAGCTCCGTCGCTTGGCAACCGATTTGAAAAATTCTTCTTTTGTTGGAAAGGGTATAGTTCCCAAATGGTCCCATGAAAATTTTATCGAAATCGGACAAGCGGTTTTTGAAAAATCAACAAAAATCTAAAAATTTATCTGCATTGTCCACATTAACGATTTTTTTGTTTACTTTTTTGTGGGGTAGGTACAACTAAAAAGTGAAAAATAAAAACTTTTTTACAAAAAAAAAACAACCGACTTCAAAAAAAACACTACAAAGTGATAAATAACTTTAATTTCGGAAGTCGGTGTCAAAAAACGAAAATGCGAAACCAACGACACCGACTTCCGAAATTAAAGTTTATCACTTTGTAGTGTTTTTTTTGAAGTCGGTTGTTTTTTTTTTTGTAAAAAAGTTTTTATTATGTCGTTTACTTTATCGAAAATTAGGTCGTTCATGAAAAGAAGTGAACCTAAAATAAAAAGTATCGTAGTACAAAGACCCGATAAACCAGTGTCTCGAAACAGCAAACAGGATCGATCATATAAATCCAAACCCTGGTATACTAAACTGAGTAAACTACCTAATTTGCTGTAAGATATAAAGCACCGAAATCTAAAAGGCTTTCACGGAATAAGTTTGTACAAGGCGTCAAGCGTACACTCAATTTGGCGGTGTTCTATAAATGCCGAGACACGCAGATGTTGGTCTCACTACGGTAAACAAGTTGAAAAATGTCACAGTCAAGGAACAATATTACTTTTTCTTTGAAACGAACTCCGACTAAAATATAAAATTTATTGGCATTTCGACTTGCAAATTATTCAAAGAGAAAGCTATCAGGGAGACGGGCAGCGGAGAATTTAGGGAAACGATGTACTCTGTATTATTGCGGTAAGTTCATTTAGCATTAAATGTTTGAAACAGAAGTTTGAGTGATCGGAATTGGAATAATGAGGATAAGAATATTAATTAAATATTTATGAAACACACAATATTATTGTTTGCTAAAAGCATTTCAATTGGTATAAAAAGAATTATACAATGATTATAATACTTTTAGGCTTTATGTTTTGATAAAACTTATTATAGTTTAGACCTGAAACTCACTCCTAGCTCCGGTTTTTTAGACTACGAGATGCAGTGTTAATGAATGATTGATTAACTAACACGAAATGTTTTAGTTTCAAATATTGCAAAAATAGCATAGGTAGTATAGATAAAGAACTAAAATGCCATCACACTATAATATTATAAAGGCGAAAGTTTGTGAGTGTGTGTGTGTTTATATCTTTGTTACTAATTATTCACGTTCAATCGGCTAGACTAATTTTGATACAATTTTGTATGGAAGTAGCTGACACCCTTTTTTTATGGATGGGAAATCATCAAATTACCCCTCCCGCTCTAGGTGGAGCGGAAGAGAGTGTCAGACTTTTACTGACTAAAAGAAAGGAACACGGATGGGTCCGTGTTCCTTTCTTAGCCCTGTATGTTCCGGGGTAGCCGTAACCCTTTCGGACAATCCCGCACCCCCGGCAGGCTTCGGCCGTGGCAGGCCCCTTCCTTTTTGCTGACCTGACATCTCTTTGAGGCGCGCGTGGAACACGTACGCGCCGTCTGGCACGGGCCTGGTCCTGAACGGACGGTGAGCTAAAGTAGCTGACACCCTGGATTAACATATAGGCTACTTTTTATCCCGATATTCCCACAGGATCTAAACTTATGCGGGTGAAACCGCGGGGCGCAGCTAGTAATTTATAAAATAAGTCGTAGTACGTTAAAATAATGCGAGCCTCATAAACAAATAATTTAATTAACGGATGACGAGTGGAGGAGAGCAAAACTGTGTTTAATATCCTTTGTGACGATTCTACACGTTACAGTAATGTTGTTTTATAATAGCTATTAAGTGATAGAAACATTTTCAATTTTTCACACAAATATTATAAAGGCGAAAGTTTGTGAATGTGTGAGTTTAAATGTTTGTTACTTCTTCACGCTCAAACGGCTGGACCAATTTTGTATGAAGGTAGCTGACACCCTGGATTAACATATATGCTACTTTTTATCCCGATATTCCCACGGGATCGACATTTACGCGGGTGAAACCGCGGGGCGCAGCTAGTTGTTGCATAAAAATGTAGTTAAAAATATGTTGCAGCTGTTTGTCATGTGAAGTGTCTCAGTTGAGAAAGATGTGAAGTTAATAAATGACTGCAGATCTATTTAGGGTTCCGTGTGTCCGAATGATAAAACGGTACTATGGTAAAGGGATCATTCATATATCTATTTGTCTGTCCGTCTGTCACAGTTAATTTTTTCCGTATCTGTTGGACCGATTAAGTTGTTTGGGGAATAGAACCGAGGACCTAATGGTCAGCAGTAGCGTTTGCGATCACTGGACCGACGAGACAGACGGAGACAATAATGTTATTTTTGTAATTACAAAATATTCTCAACTTGAACAAAATAATCATACCATCAAACTGTCTAAAAATAGATAAAAAATAAAAAGTGGGCTCAAAAGTAAAACATCTAATCGTTGACAAGGAAATCATTTTCATCGAAAAATCTTTTCGATATTAATACTTAAATAAGAATCACAATTCTAAGAAAGTAATCATTGCGACGAAAGCAAAATAATATCGTACAACTGATACACAAAAAAAACATCTATTGATAAAATATTATCGCCGTTCGCTAAAAGGAAAATGTTAGCTTCATTTACTAAGGTTGCTGCTACAGGCGCTTTTTTGCTTAGGAATGGTGTACAGCTGAGTTTGTGTAACGTACTTTTAATTACCATACCCGGTGAAGTATGAGTCATTAGGCTGTATACACACAACGCCGACGCGTCGTGATTCCAGTTATGAATCCGAAACAAATTCCAAAAAGATTTCCATTCCGTTTTATAAGATGTGTACCTAGTAATTTCTCATTTCTGTATTTTGTCTTTCGTATAATGACGGGTTCTAAAGTAAATATTGTAGCAGAGATTAGTGGGGTCGTTCAGGTATTCAGTAATTTAATAAAGTTAACGTTAATCCTTATCGAACAGGCAGTTATCCCTTATTATCCGGATATAAACGTTATTACGAGATTTAGGCCTTTCATGCATGGTTAATGTTTCAATCGGCGATAGATAACAATCGGGTGTTCCGTAAATATTTATTGTACATTTACCTTCGTTAGCATTTTCCAGGTCTGAACCTGTGTTTTCATAGTGAAATACTCGTACCTACATTAGAAATAGCTTTTTTGTTACTTCAGGTACGCATGTTGTTATTATCTGTGTAAACAATAGAGTTCAATCAACTCAATAGGAAAAAGAAAATCCGGCCAAATGCAAGTCCGGTTCCGTTCCAATTTTCACCAGTTCCAATTGGTCAAACTCTTGCAGATGAGAGGATACATTACTCATGATTGTTAGGACACTCCCTTACAGTGATCCCTGTCCACTGACAGGTCTTTGACGTGGCACTAGACAGTACAAGATTTGATCGACCTATTAATTGTTTGTACAAGATGTTACGGAATGGGTATATCAATACAAACGGGTTGAAGAGTGTATCTGGTCTAGAATCTCTGTACAAAATTTCAGCTCAAAAGCAGTAACTTTGAAAATGCTTAATATTTTTTTATTTCGATAGTTTATTAAATTGAAATCATAACAAACGTGTCACCGCACTACGAGGGTCATTATCCTTTATCTGTAGTGTGTCTATGCGCCTAGTACACGCACATCACGCCGCCGCGCGCCAGTGCAGCGCCGTGATGTCGAAATAAAAAAATATTAAGCATTTTCAAAGTTACTGCTTTTGAGCTGAAATTTTGTACAGAGATTCTAGACCAGATACACTCTTCAACCCGTTTGTATTGATATACTCTTTCCGTAACACCCTGTATATGCGAGAAGCGATATACAGCACTCAATATTTCCCTGAAACTTTAGATCATCACGGGATAATTTTAAATGATGAAAATGAAAAGGCCTTTAAAATCCTCTTCCTTAATTTGACCTCGTTGATGTGGTCCCAGCCGAAGTTCCGCGCACCCTTTACAAGCTCATCGTTATCACCGCCTTGATCTGAAGTCGGGGGAATTTGCCAAACTTCTGTAATAAACAATATTTTGCTTGTCATAACGAGCCGACAACTCCCGCCTTCCTAACTTTGAGGTTGATTAAAAATATCAATCTAAGCGCTGTTACATTCTACTCAAATGCTCCTTCATTATTTTATGACAGTTACATTTTTTACATCACAAAATGCCGTAAATCTGAAGGTTAGTAGATGTTCTTAGCTCTTAACTATAAAACTTTTAAAATAGCTCTAAAATAAGTATTACAATTTGTCCTTCAAGTGCTTTCGATTGCTTGCAAGTGCTTTTAATTTTAATCTGAAAAATTACTTGTTCGATTGTAAAATGTGTCGTTTTTTCTGTGATTTATGCAGGGGTTGATATCTTTGGTTTCACAAACTGCTTTTAAAGATAATTTGTTGGATTTATGATGTTGCAAATGGCTGATATTTTGAGGATGTTTGCCGTAATCAAAACTCTTGTTATTAACGGGGAACTGTGCTGAGACGAGCACGAAATACAAATTTCATGGAGGGTAATGAGCTACTTTATACTGCGCGTTATGCTAGCGAGCTTGTTGAAAGAGTAACCTCTTTGTAACAATTTATGTTTTAAAATAAATAAATTGTGAAACAGTCACAATGTATACAATACATAATTGAAACGGTAACAAAAAAAAAACACGAACATGTTTGTTCGCCAATAGTTTATTGAAACGATGTGAAGTAAATGTAGCGTGCGATGATGTTAACAGTAACTGATGCAGCGATGAATTAGATTTGCTCATGACAGTCATTATTGGAATAGCTATTGTAATATTAGCCATAATAAACGATTTAGAACTAGTGAATAGTTGAACACAATATTTAGTGATGTGTACCACACTGAATACATTACTGAACACGGTATTTGTGAAAAGTGTAAACCACAGCTTCTTTTTACCCGACTACGGCGAAGCAAAAAGGAGGGTTATGATTTTGACCGGTATGTATGTATATAAGTATGTACATGTTCATCTGTTCCCTCATAACTTATAAACTTCTTGTCATAATTAGACAAATAAGGTATCGTTGTAAGCGTCTTGATTGTCCGCTGGTTATAGGCTATGTGACGTCACATTAAATTGAATATGGCGCCCTCTAGCGGACATAAAGTTATGATCTAACAAATGTTTTTTTTTTTAATCATGCTGTGCGGGGTATTAAATAAAAGGGCTTAATTAGCACATTTCAAAAATATACTCGTAAATTTTAATCAAATAAGCCTCAAAATAATTAAATAAAAAATAAATTTAAAAACTAAAACCCGACTACTGAAAAGGATGAAACAAGAAAGTACCTTCTCGTGGTCGCATGCCGCTGTACTAACATACATATAAGCTATGGTAGCATGCGACCACGGGAAGGTACTTTCTTGTTTCATCCTTTTCAGTAGTCGGGTTTTAGTTTTTGGAAGTATCACAGAAAGTGATTATTAGGTTTTATGAGACTATCAAATCAGAATCGTTTATTAGTAGAAAATGTGGCGACATTATAAAATTTTGTACCAAGACACATTCCGCCGTGCAGTGATGGAATGCAAATATTTAATGGATGTCAGTTAGTTAAACAGTAAAAAAGAATCATAGACAATTTTTTTTTTTAATCGTTATTCATTTCGAGTTTTAGCGTTAGAATTCTATGAACGAAAGAAACAATTTATTCAAGTCAATACCAATTTGAATTAAAATATTAAACACATAGTAGCGACAAGGTAAGTAACATACCAAATAACTAAAAATTACTACAGTGCATACCTGACATTGTAGGACTAACATGATTTTTGCATGCATCTGCATCTGACTGTAGGCTAATAGAAATAGAAAGGAACATCAGCTGTAGGTATGAATTTGCCATGAACTTTGTATCACAAACAACAATTTCACCTATTCCTTGTTAAGTGGAGGTCACTCGAATGATTGAAATATATTAATAAAATAATGACAGAACGAACTCAAACGCATTTAGCTACTAGGAGAACGTAGTGATTGAAAATTATCAACTTCACAGATGATAATTCACTTTACATTTTGTTTTGCAAGGTATCAATAAATATTTAATGATTTATATTGTCCCCAGTGTTGACGGAGGAACCTCGCTTTGCGGAGCCGATCCCCAACGTGACGGTGGCGCTGGGCAGGGATGCCAGCCTGCCGTGCGTCGTCGAACACCTCGGCACTTATAAGGTAAGCTACAATAGCATCATCATCATCCCTGGTTTTGTTTTATTGTATTTATAAGTATGCATTCACACATTGCATTTACAATCCTACGCCTCACAACTTCAGACCCAGCGTCACTAGTTGTCTGGCTGAACTGGGCCTATTTAGCGCAGCAGTGAGGTAAAGGCTCCTGCTAATTTCTTACAACGCACTTTGAAATTCTTTAGTATTTCATTTTATTTGCAGAATATGTTTTTCGCCTCTAATCTATTGCGTTTTAACTTTTTTTCTTATAATAATCCGCCACAGCCTGACTTCACCCATCGCTAGGCAGAGACCGCTTTTTGTTTGTGTCTATCCCCACTCTCGTGTGCCAACCTTACCCAGGTTATACCCCCTATAGCTTATATATTTATATCCCATAAACCAACCGACCATGATACTCAGACGGATAGTATAAAACATTAAAATATTTGCGGTAGATAGGTGAGTTTTTGTGGCATATCTATATATAGACCTTTGTCGTCTGTCCATCCCGCCGCCCGCCTGACAGACAAAATTTTTAAATACTTTGAACGTATTAGATTACTTTTGGCAGGTTAACAAGTAGGTACCTATTACGATTAACATAATTGTTTTCATGTGTATTGCATTGATATTGTAGGTCCCGTGTAAGTGAAAGAGATACATATGTTGATAGTTAATCGCTGACTGTTCACACCGAGAGGGCGAGAACTCGTTTGTTGCAGCGACAAGAGCTATCATAGAGAATGCTCGTTCAGCGACACTCGCTTGACGTAATACGCATACCAGTCGATCACTCGCCGCCGCACACTCGCTGCTCGTCGCTCGCCAACTCGTTTTTAGTTCCTACCTCTACTGGCTTCTCATTAATCGCCGGTGGCGGTGGTGAGACCAATGCCCTAAACTACGAAATACAACCGTAGGTACTTAATTAAAAACAAATAGATAGAAACAATTGCAGAATTTTGCTCAAAATCACCAAAACAAAAAGCTAACCTCTCAAGGGACGATACTCGTATAAAAGCAAAATATTAAATAATAAACACCAATTAACTTAATAATAATAATATTATCGCGACCAGAAGGCAGCATATAAAATGGATTACGATCAAATTCCATTCTAAATTGGACACAAAAATGTAGAACATAATTTTCAATAATCCCGTCCTTAAAACGGAACAATGAACCGAGCCCATAGCTTTTGTACTCGTAACCCTATAAGCTAGTGAACTTATAATATTATTATTTTAAAATGTTAATGGGCCGCTCTAGCACAGATCCGGCGGCATTCAGCCTTGAAGTGAATGAAATATAATGTAATTATCTCATCAAGACCCCGAATGCCCCCTTTTACCACGAAATAGATAGATACAGAAGGCTGGCTCAATACACGGAGTGAAAACAGGCATGTACGTAGGGAAATCACAAATGATGTCACACGAATGAGTCGCGAGTGCATGCGCACTTGCTGAATAAAGACGTGCGACGATGCGTACCTATGTGTGCGTGCATTTTCACCGGCTGTATGGAGCTGATCTTCTGTGCCTATCCATTTCGTGCTTCTAACCCGTGTAGTATTATTCGAGGGTACACCGACCATTATTAAGCCAATTTTGTAATTAATTCTGTCGAGTTTCATGCTCTAAGTATAATACAAATTTATATTTTGTCAAATTTGAATGAAATGGATTTGAATTAGTAATCCACTAGTATAAATGACATTAACTTTCACTTTCATATTGCAATTAAACTTTCTTTTAAAGTACAATATTGACATACATAACATTCCTATAATGTTCCCACTGCTGGGGCACAGGCCTCCTCTCAGCGAGAGGGAGTGAGCCTTAATCTCCACCACGCAAGCCCAGTGCGGGTTGGCAGATGTTACATGTCTTTGAATGTTTGGTTCTAGGTTCAATATTGACCAACTTATGTATTATCACAGACGTTAGAAATTGATTTTCAATCGTCATAAGTACGTCGTCATTTCTCTTCAAAAATTCCAAATAAAGCAAGAAAGCTCTAGTTCTTAAGAAAATCAAGAGCCGACATAATTCCGAGAGAATAATAACTTAACACTTTGCAGAACATCTTAACGCCCCTCGACGTACCTAATAACAATAAAACTCCTATTGTGTCTCGTTCAGTGCCCTTCAATGTGTTAATTAAAACTAGAATATAATCTGTTCCACCTTTTCTTACACTGTTTTTCTGATCTTCCCTTCTTAAGAGCATTAATCATCCTAATTAATCGTATAATTTAACGACTTTACACATTTTATTAAAAATATAGGTCTAGAGTTGCTTGCTCCCCCTCGAGTCCCCCTTCTATTCTCTCCCCCTGTCTCCTCCTCTAATTATTACGCTATAATAAATACCGCTGAAGGAATTAATGCAGTAATTTCAGGCTGTATTCCAGTCGGGGCAGGTTATTCATTAAGTTCAGCGTCATAGCGAGTACAGAGGTAGCAAAGTGTACTTCGTCGGTACAATAAGGTTAGGCTGGTTGCAGATTTAACAGAAATACCGGGATTTATTATCTTTGAAGCTGGGATTGTTCTTAATAAAGAGGTTCTTTTTTGTTGATTTAGATTATGCCTTTGAATAATTCGTCTCTTCGCATTAAAAGTGTACAATGTCAAAAAATAGGTACGAAATTGAGTTAAGTATACAGAAATGTTTAGTATCGTAAATATTTTCTCATAATGACAAAAGAACGTAGTTCGACGAATACCCGCTAGATGGCGCATTGGTTAGTTTTAAATTGGTGCAAGTTTGTTAATCGTTAAACCTTTAAAACGTCCTCCTGTAAAATTAGTAAATTCTGAGATTATACACTTTTAATGCAAGAAGACGAATTTTTTGATTTTAAATACTATAAGATCGTCAAACACGAATAGGCAGGCACTCAACTACGCAGTAAGACTAAACGTTATATTGTGGTTAAACAACGATTAACGGTATGTGGTAACTGTAACTAACACGGCCAAAGCTGCGGTCAGCGTTGTACGATGTACTTATAGCTAACTGCGTAAGTACTCCTTTGTGGAAGTAATTCTTACATCAGTTTTTACCCGACTGCGCCAGAAGGAGGGTTATGTTTTTCGAGAGTATGTATGTATGTTTGTATAATTGTTTGGCATGCTCTTTGGCTTGAACGGCTCGATGGATTTTAGCTTGAGAGGTGTCGTTAGATTCGTATTGACTGTGAAAGTGACACTGGGTATATCAAAATAAAAAAAAACATATTAGGCCTTCAAAAAAATTTTTTTCTCAAAACCTATCGTGCGGGGTATCAAAATAAAGGGTTTTAAAAGGTGATTACAAAAATATATGCAACTTATATGGTTATAAGTAATTCAAAGTGACAAATCGTAAAAAACACGTATCAGGAACTAAATGGTCTGCAAAATCTTTCACATTTGTAAACTAAAAAGCTGGAAATAAAAAAAGTAATTAAAAAATTGAAAAACCCGACTGCAACCTTATACTAAAAATAACTGAAAAGCTAAAAAAAAGCCCATTTTAAATTAAATAAAAGTTGGAAGCAGGCGGGACCCATTTGAGTTTGAAACTATAATAATGGTATGGGCCCCGCCTGCTTCCAACTTTTATTTAATTTAAAATGGGCTTGTTTTTAGCTGTTCAGTTAGTTTCAGTATAAGGTTGCAGTCGGGTTTTTTAATGTTTTTAATTACTTTTATGATACCTTATGGTTCTAACTCTTTTATGACTTGTCACAAGTTGAAGCAGCAAAAATATCCTTACAAAATCCTTATCGTCCCATCCCAAGCACAATAATAAACTTCTACCCTAAGCTTAACACAGTTTCCTACAGCACAAATGACATTTATTTTTCAAAAACAAAAAAGCAACATGCAACGAACGCTCCAGTTTTATGAAGTCATAAAGCCGTGTGCAACATGCCTAACGCTAACAGTTGCACTGAACCAATTAAGTTATTCATGAATGGCGCGGATGAGCGGCGCAACATTTAGATATAATGTACGTTCAGACCATTTCACTAATTATCGCGCGACTGTTACGGTGTGGACTCACCTTTGCAGAACCGTTTTAAATAAAGAATTTAGTTTTGTGAGTACCTTCAATTACATGCCATTCGTCAAAGATGAATTTTATAATTTTGAAAACATATTTCCTAGTCTTTGCCCGCGGTTTCACCCGCGTGGAAGTCGGAAATTATCTCACGGGAACGTATCTACTACCGGGATGAAAAGTACCTTTAGCCCAGAGGGGCAATTCTCGTAATTTTAAGAACGTTCACAGTCTGATCTCAGTCTCAATCTGTCAAAAATACCTCTAATTTCCCTACATTTTGACAAGTTTTTGACATTTGTTTGTCGCCGAGTTGAGACTGCGACTAGATTTTGAACGTTTTAAATTACGAGAATTGGCCTTCTGGTCTACACGTTGACCGTCCAACTCTGTTCAGCCTTTCAGGCGTGAAAAGGTAACTGGTACTCAAGTTAGTTACTTTCACATTTATAATATTAGTATGGATTTTAACGTTGATGTCTATTATTCGCAATTATTTCAATTAAACCATGTACAGGCACTTTCGAACTGTCAAACAGTCGGTTAGTTAGAGAGTTGAAGCTAGCTAGTTCTGTATAGACCTCCAACAAAGAGTTATTGCCATTATGAAATTCCCAGCAGCAGGCTGCAGTTTGTATTTATGCTCGGTTTTTGGAAATAGGCTCGCCGGCTTTTAGCTAGAACTGGAAATATGTGCAGCTGGCGAAATTTGGTATCTACTGTATCTATGACTCTGCCATTCATTAATTAATTGCTGTAGGTAGCTCGGTACCTTCAAGTTTATCACCTCCTCGAACGTGTTGGTTGCTTACCTTAGTCGCAACTAAAGCATTTCTGTCATCTTGGATCCATCCCGATAGCAGCACGTGTCTTCAAGCGCACGCATTCACCTCAAGAGGCTTAAACCGTTCATGAGAACTTGGTAGAATTTCTCGCATCGTTTTCTAAGGTCTTAGGACAAATCTTTACTTGTAAAGTTCAGTCAAACATATTATGCCAAAGGTTTACAGCAAGCATTACAGCGATCCTGAAATACTAAAGACAGTAAAATGTCATATGTTGTATGAATGTCGTTTGTCCCCTTTTTAATCCATCCAAAGGATCGCTCTTAGCGATAAGACCGCCCATTGTGTCACCCATTGTAAAGTTTCTATATTTATGTCTGTAATTTATGTGGTGTACATAATAAAGAGTATTCTATTCTATTCTATGAACATTTTACTACAATTTCCTTCAGTAAAAATATTTTCCATTAATTTTTTTGATAATACCTATTCGAAAATAGTAAGTGCTTATTTAACCCTAGAAAGATAATAATCATATTGAGTCTTCGCACTTAACGTCTCCCACTTCGCTTTCAGTATCCTCACCAACAAACTTGGCATCACTCTCTAATCGAACGGATAATTATGGTCTTCATCCAAATTTTGGCTGCTTGTAATTACTTAATTTTATAATTTAACCAATAAATTATAACAACAGTAAAATATCCACACTTTCAACCCAAGAACCTTATAAAAGTAATGAAATATCAAAATCTTGAAAGTCACGTTAATGATCATGCGAGAGTCATGCTTCATTTTGACTCACACTGTCGTGATATTTAGTAAACCCGTCTTGTATGAGCTCCAGGTCAAAACATTCGTAGTGCGTCCGGGACATCTTAGTGGTTAAGATGTCCTGGCCGCACTACGAGTGTTTTGCAAGATAAAGCAACATTTCGCTAACGCATGCGTCAATTTTACGCAGATTATATCTTGCAAGAGTTAAGATAGCTACTTACTTTTCTTGTAAATGCGTCCAGTGGGTTTATAGTTCACAAACATTATTTCAATCACAAATAAGAGCTCTCTATTATTTTATTTTGGTAGACACTTAAGATAACAATAGAACAATGATATCTATGTAATCCGAAAATAACTGCAGGCCATTCACAATTATCTCTGACAGCACCCCTTAAAGTTATGATTATCAACCTTATTGCAACTACAATACAGATCACTGTGATGCAAAATAACTATGAAAAGAGGGTAGGTATTACTTGTGACGTTTCCATATTTACTATATCTTTTTGACGCAAGAGTCAAGCTTGTCAAGTCCTACAGTTAAATTATTTTATAACGTTAATAATGACGTAAACATGTACATACCTCCCAAGACATAACAATGCCTTCCACATTATCACGTCAGTATATCAATTTAATTTTGTATGCTCGGAGCTCTCATTAAGTACATTGTCTTGTTCGCCACAATGGATGTGCAAGTTAACTGCGTCAGCGACAATTATGTGTCCTGGGAACACCTGGCGGGGATATGTGCCACGGGGTATAGGAGTAGGTCAGTGTATGTATTACTATCTACAATATCTATGCAGGGATATAATAATATACAACGGTTACATGCGTTAGCTGGAACTATAATTATCAATATGACGATAACATATCTCTTATCACGCATTAAGGACACAGAAGCAAGTGTGTGGAGTTTTTCACTTATTTTCAATAGTAAGGTCATCATCTGCCTAACCTTTTCCCAAATATGTTGGGGTATCGGTATTTTATGTGGAGCGACCGCCTATCTGACCTCCACAACCCAGTTACTGGGTAATACGAAACCCTTTGGTAAGACTGGTTGTCAGACTTTCGGACTTCTGACGACTCGTAACAACTGGTAAGGTAAGGTATATAATAAACTAGCTGACCCGGCGAACTTCGTACCATAGTTCAATAGACACATGGCGCCATCTATTATTATAATAACGTTATTGTTGTTTTCCTCGGGAACAGCACTTTTTTTCGGGATGAAAGGTACCTTATGTCCGTTTTTGTACACCTAACAACGTATATACAAAATTTCAGAATGATCGGTTCAGTGGTTTAGGCGTGAAAAGGTAACAAATATTCAGAGACGGAGCGAAACAAACAAACAAACTTACTTTTGCATTTATAATATTAGTTAGGATACCACAAAGCACTAGGCTAGACCGCCGACCGCAAACCTTTAGTGATATTTAACGTTATCCAATAGAAAACAGGTTGCCCAATTTTCACCGAATAGCTATCTGATGTTTCTCAAAAACACAAGCACTCAACATGACCTTCCTACGACCTCTTTGTCTAAAAAAGTCTATTAACCAGGCAGCAACCAAGCCTAAAGAGTTACTGTCTTCCATAATACCCCTTTAATTTTCCTGTTCAAATATAAACAAGTTTAGTAGCCAATCCTTTACCCAATCATATTCGAGTGTCATATTTTCCGGCCAGTAATTAAGTGAAGGGAGCTCCCTTACAGGGAACAATTAACTTATTCATGAATGTGCTTCAGTCCTAATTATTTATTTTATTTTACGACCCCTATTATCCTGTAACACCCGCCTCGTAAATACTTGGGCGGTGGAGGGGAATTTTGAATTTTGAAGTAATTTCAGAGACGTTGTAGACGTTTTATTTCAAATATTACTTCTTGTAGATTTGTTCTTAATGTCAGATTATGTCTTGATGTATGGAGCTATGGAGTCGTCTTGTTTCTTCTGAGTTTATTTGTTTAATCTTGTAACATTATTGTTTCATGATTTTTGGCGGATTTATTGGGAAGTTGTTTTTAAGTATGCAATAAAATTCATAGCAGATTAATATAGAGGAACGAAATAAATCTTTAGTAATTGCTTAATAATTATCGACTAATAAGAATGGTTTGTGAGAGTGATACAGTCAAGTGGCAGGTTCCCCTGTACCTTCTTCAATTTATTAGTACCACACTAGAATATTAAAATTTAAAAACACATTTAAGAAGACACAGGACCTACCCTGAATGTAAAAATACCAATTACTCCATTCGTTAATAGTTCTATGAATATCAATGACACGTGGTCGATCACAAAGCAAACATCAATTTTGTTAATTTCATCGACAACACGCGTGTGTTTATAAAACGATGGAGTGCTAACAGTGAATACGATTCAATTAGCGGCACATTCGCCACGATTATTGGTTTTCATAACATGGACAAACAAATGCATATCAGCTGTGGCAATGGATGATAGTATATATTTTTTTAAATTAACTGCATATTCCATTTTTGTTGATCTATCGGCTCAGTCTATCACAGTCGGTGGACTTTGATGGCCTGGGAAAAGCCTATGTTCAGCTTCTCCCAGGTTTCACCACAACACCTAGTTCACCGTTCTTTGCCTCCAAACCAAACACATTCTTGTCAGGTCTGTTCTGTAATGTTATAAAATACTCTACATTATTCATAGCTCCTTACCTATTATAAGAGTCCTTACTCAAATTGTACTTTTAAATCTTGTGTACAAGTCTAATTCAACTTCTGAATAATTATTATTATCTACCTACGGCTTCGTTTGATATCAGAACAATAAGTTTAGTAATACAGAAGATGAATTCTTTAGAAGTCGCTGCTAGCTATGCCCCTGTCTTCGCGCCTGTGGATTAACATTACAATAAAAACCTGGCCTGAGCAAAATCGTGTAAATTGGATAATATTATGTACACATATATATACAGACATAGGGTGAGTTTTATAATCATTAATATGAGGATTCTTTCTTTATTATTAAAAAAAATTAAACTATACAAGGTGTCCCTGGAAGTATGGATCAAATCGAATAGGGGCGTGGGCAAGGTTATTTCCAAACTTTTTAACCCTGAGAATGTCAGTGAATTTTTTTACGGTTCAAAAGTTATGACCAATTTTTTTTTTTTTTTCAATCACTTTGCAAAGTGCTCAAAGGAAAAAATAATTAAAAAAAAAGCTATCAGGGCTATCAATTTAATTTTTTTAAGTAACCCTGATAGTTCTTTTTACCGACTTCACAAAAAGGAGGAGGTACTATGTTCGGCTGTTTGTATGTTTTTTATTATTTTGTATGTTTGTTCATCGAATACTCCGCCAATTGTCGATGGATTTTCAAAATTCTTTTTTTGTTCGAAAGCAGATAGTTCTGAAGTGGTCCCATTGTCACCAAGTTAGGATCTGATGATGGGATCTTAGAGAAATCGAGGGCAACCCTCAAATTTTATAGGCTCACTTATTGTTTTTCGCATATTTTATGAAGTATCTTGTTTATTTGCGTATATTTGTCACCATCTCAGGCAGCTGGGCTGATGATGGAAGGTACAACTCCTTAACAGTAAGAAGTTACTCAAACAGGCAAGGACTGTTTTAGTAAATTGTTTTGATGTTTGATAGGGCATTTGTCACATTTGGTCTCATGATCATCAAGTCATGACCTGATGCTGCAGTCAGGATAGTCTGCAGAGTACCTAACTCCTCGACAACTAATAGCAGATATATCGTGTTAAGGCTCATTGAAAAGGGCTCGATGTGTGGATAAACGTACTGTTAATGAGGAACACCGAAGTACATAGAGACCTGATGCTAAAGCCAGGAGCATCAGAAAAAGTACAAACCTTGAAATAACAGCACCGTAGTCGTGTTTGGGCTCATTTTAAACAGGACTAAATTTTAAGTTCAATGCAATGTTGACATAAGTCTGGCCTGATGCTGCAGCCAGGATTATCAGCTTCTAGTCTAAAAACATCAGATCAGGATTTGATGATGGGATCCTGGAGAAATCGAAGGAACTCTTCAAATATTATAGGCACACCTATAGCGATTTGGGTATTTTTTATAGTAACTCGTGCACTTGCTCTCGGAAAGCACCATTTGGTGAAGTGGAACTGATGATGAAGACCTCAGATGGCCACCGGAACTACTCAATAATATCTAAGTATTTCACGGGTTGCGATTCGATTACTTTAATATGATTGCTAAGCAATTCATGCTCGTCACAATGTGAATGGTGATATGGAGCTGATGGTGGACCTGGAGAACTCCTCAACAATTAACTTCCCTGCATCGGGAAAAGCAATATTTTGTTTGTAAAAGGCGATGATCACTAGGCTATTGTAACTTAGATAAATTATAAGCAGACCCACTAAAAAGCGTGAAATAAAAACTTAAAAAAAAAAAAAAAACGGGTTGCACTCCGGGAGTGCCGGCAGAAGTGAAAACTTGAATATTAACGTTGAAATAAATCAATTATTAATTTAATTAATATTACTTACTCATTTTTTTTTTTCAATATTTCTGCGTCACTTTTTTCATTAATAGATGCACTTTGTTCAATTTCCATAATTTAAACACTTTCGGTCTTATTCATAAAAAAAGCCTATTGAAGGTTTAAACCATTCATTAGGTAAAATGCTCAATAGGCCTTTAAAACATTCGATAAAATTTTGTATTCATAAACGCTTCATAAACGTTCTATAACTAGAATGTCCTACAACTTCTAAATGTTGCCATTATAATGAAGTCATCCAACAAATTGGCCAACACATTAAATCGGCATACGAGAATATCTGTCTACGAACCGAATATTTGTGTCCATAGACATTATTACGTATGAAAAACTAATTTATTGTCTACAGTTTCAACAGTTTTGACGCGACAACATCATGGTCGTCATGGAAACAATATGAATATGTCAATGAATGAATTTGATATTGTATGTGTAAAACTAAAAAACTTTTGAATATTTTTTTTGTATTTAAAATAAATGAAATTAAGACCGGAGACTAGTTGCAATAAAGGGCAAAGAATTGAATATTGGTTGGAGGAGGATAAGGTGTGTACCTACTGTTACAGCTAAAATGTGTTCAAAGTAAGTTATGTTTTGTAAACATTCTCAATTTCTTATACTTATGCTTGCTTTTGCTTCTAATCCTTAGATTTTTTGGAAGAATTGGTCAGGGAGAGGTCTCCATAATAGAAAATAAAAACACTGACACAAGCACTAACGCTAAACAGGGGCAGCCTGGCATGATTTACGAATTAGGTGCCTATCCAATTTACAATTTTACGAAGAACTTCGTTTGCCTGTACAAAACTCATTGTAACAAAAAAAACCCGCCATAAGAATAATAATGACTGTTATTTTGATGCCGCTACTGATTAATTAAATCAGTATAAATAAGATAATGAAGAGAAAGAATTTATAACATTAGTTTTGTATTTCAGGTCAATAGGACTAGTAAGGATGGTGCTTCACTACGAATAGCAGAAAATGAAACGGCCTACAGAAGAGATGGCACAGATGGCAAATGTAAAGCAAACATTTTAAAAATGTTGTTCTGTTTGCACAAGTTTTAGAAGCCAAATTAGAGTTTAGAGTATTGTTCAGCCGTGAACAGGCAAGAGTTACATACGCCAGCGTCAGCATCAAGAGCGACATACATTCGTTCCACATAAATTAGTAATTAGTAAATGAATAAATTAGTCATCAAGCTGGAGTAGAGTTTGATTCATCTTCCATAATTCCTCTCACTATGGCCAAGACACCTTTAGCCATCACCAGTTCTATGAGTCTGTGGGACCGGCAATGACAAAACTATTTCCTGTGTACACATTGCACGACGTACACAAACCCCTATTCCTACCCAAATTCTGTCTGTTCCCGTAGGTCTCCCGTAGGCTTGTATGATAGGTTAGGGTGTTAGGATAACTAGGGTGTTAAGTAGTTGCTGTAGGTTTATAATCAGTAGGGTGAGGTAACCATAGATACCAGGCTCAATTGTTACAAACTTAGCTACACTGTATGCATTTGGAATAACAGCCGTACTAAGCTGTAAGTCCCGGTGCGTACAAGTATTATAAAAATCAACTGATATTTGTATACGAGCTTTTTATTAATGAACTACTCCCTAAATTTCTTCTCTTTTACTTTAGATCTTGTTGGCTCAAAATATTGCCACTTCCACGTTGTCGTCGGTGGCAGCGCAGAGGTCACTTTGACTGCATGTTTTGGGTAGGACAAATAAGGCAGGATAGGACGTGGAGCATGTTTTGCAACATAGCTTCACAGCCACACCCTACTGGAGCATCTCCCTGCAGGGTGTAAACTTCCGTGGTCGACACGGAAGCATTGTTTTCACACAAAAGCAGCAATGTCCCACAGTATTTCTTGTTGCTATAATGTGCTTCGTTATATTTTTCGTCGCTTCTATTTTGTATTGTAGGTAGGTATATAATAATAAACTAAATTGGTTAAACAGAAGTTCAAAATAAATTAAATACAACTGCGGCTCCTCGAAGTACTATTGTTTACGAAACTGACTTTTCAAACATTTGTACGTCAAATGTCATTTTCTTCGGCCATCTTTGTCGTGTCTCACTTGGTTCACTTCGGTTGGCGCCGCCGTAGAAAGAGATGGGGGGGGGGGATCTCTCCTGACGGTCACGTGTCCTGACGCGATGCCCTGACGCGAGTTTAACATTTTTTACCCATTACAAAAAGTGTTCAACGCCGCTAAAGAAGTTTTCACTTCAAAAAACTTACTTCCAAAAAAACACTACAAAGTGAAAAATATTGTCCTCCTCCACTTTTATTATGCGCACAGCCAAAGTGTGGAACTCTCTGCCGGCATCCGTGTTCCCTCCCACATTTAACCCGTCTGCCTTCAAATCAAGAGTGAACAGGCATCTTCTGGGCACGCTCGATCCATTATAGACCTCATCTATCGCTTTCCATCAGGCGTGATCGGGGTCAAGAGAATCAAGAGGTCAAGAGTTATTTTTTTTTTTTTTATTGCTAAATGGGCGCAATTTAGCAATAAAAAAAAAAAAAAATAACTTTAATTTCGGAAGTCGGTGGCAAAAAACTAAAATACAGATCCAAAGACACCGACTTCCGAAATTAAAGTTATTTTTCACTTTGTAGTGTTTTTTTGGAAGTCGGTTTTTTTTTTTTAAAAAAGTTTTTTTTAATGATTTTTTTACTTTGCGCACTATGCGAAGTGATTGAAAAACAAAGATTGGTCATAACTTTTGAACCGTAAAAAAAATCACTGACATTCTCACGGTTAAAAAGTTTGGAAATGACCTTGCTCACGCCCCTATTCGATTTGATCCATACTTCCAGGGACATCCAGTATATATCCCTTAATAGGAAAACATGAACCAGTCAAATAAAAAAAAATATTATTAGCCAGCCATTTAACCAAATCATTGAATCATTTCATTTCATGCGATGCTTTATGAACCGCAAAATTGAAACCAAAACATTAAAATTATCTACACGCATCCAAATTAAAATCAAATAAGCTCTCATAATATTATTATATAGGCTTCGTATAAATCGTATAAAGGTATCGTTCGAAAACGATTTAATACAAGGCAAATACAAATAGCAGTATGAGCAGAGGGCCAAGTGGCCCAAGGGACCCTAATCAAATATACCTTAGGTGGGGCCGGTGCGAACCCAGTTTATAACCTGCGCGGATTATGTTGGGACCTTAAGTGATTTTTGGAAATACTTTTATTCTTCTGCTTGATCGCACCTGCGACCAATTTCATGTTCGAAATTCGGGTGATGTAATGATAGCTCCCAGGAAAAATAGTTTTATGTTCATAGACGACAAACCTTTTGCGAGTTACGCTCGCAGGAAAATAATGTTTCTCTCTCTGCGCCCCGTAATAAAAGTATTATTTTTCTTTTTTAGAACAATGTGTGTTTCTCTTTCGTGTATTGTTTGAAGCACATTCATAATAAATGATTTTATGAACAGAACGGCTGTGTCCAGCTTCGAAATAAAAATATGTAGAGTATGTTACGAGCTTGTCTTTATAACTTTATAAAATTCCAGTTTCTTGCTTTTAGACGGCTATGAATAAAGAGTATTCAAGAGAAACAAGCGCCTTGTTTAAAGTCTGTCATTATTTCAATATTTTAAAAATAAAAAATAAAATACTACAATTTTTTCAACAAATTATCCCACCAGTTCGCTTCTACTAAGCTAATCTTCAGACTAACTTCTGCTAATCCCATACATAACGGCTGGAACAAGGATAGCAGTTGCGGCGCTGAAGATAACACAACACAAACACGTGAGGGCTCGACCAAATACTTGTCGTGTGCAAACAAGTTCCGGCGACTCGATGGTGTGGACTGCACCTAATAAAGGGACAGGGCGAAGTAAATTCCTCTCATCTCATTTCCCTGTATACTTATGCCTAGCCGCATGAGTATACAGGGAATTGAGATGACAGGAATTTAAATCATCCTGTGTTTTTAAATCGATAAACCAATTAGAAAATTTCACGCCAAAATATTTGAAATCATTGTCGTCTTTTATCGTTAAATGTTAACTCTAGCAATAACTGGTTATTTGTCTCAGAATAGTGAAAATGGTCACGTTTAGGTAATTTAAAAAAGCGGCCAAGTGCGAGTCGGACTCGCCCATGAAGGGTTCCGTAGCAGCAAGTAACATAATATAAAAGTTCTTGTAGTTCGTTGTAACTTTGTGAAAGGTAAATTGCGGTTTTCGATTTATGACGTATTAAAAAAAAACTACTTACTAGATCTCGTTCAAACCAATTTTCGGTGGAAGTTTACATGGTAATGTACATTATATATATTTTTTTAATTTTATCATTCTCTTATTTTAGAAGTTAGAGGGGGGGGGGACACACATTTTACCACTTTGGAAGTGTCTCTCGCGCAAACTATTCAGTTCAGAAAAAAATGATATTAGAAACCTCAATATCATTTTTGAAGACCTATCCATAGATACCCCACACGTACAGGTTTGATGAAAAAAAATTTTTGGAGTTTCAGTTGTAAGTATGGGGAACCCCAAAATTCATTGTTTTTTTTCTATTTTTGTGTGAAAATCTTACTGCGGTTCACAGAATACATCTACTTACCAAGTTTCAACAGTATAGTTCTTATAGTTTCGGAAAAAAGTGGCTGTGACATACGGACGGACGGACAGACAGACAGACAGACAGACAGACATGACGAATCCATAAGGGTTCCGTTTTTGCCATTTGGCCACGGAACCCTAAAAATGAACGAATATACCTATCGAAAAAACTATTGCCAACAACTTTAAACACACACCGCACATCCATTAAATCCCTATTTACTCGTATAAAAACAATCCACAATACATTGACACTGGATCGAAAACTTTTACCACTGTCAACAAACAAAACAAAACTAATATTTCAAAAGTCAATAGTTTCGAATTCCGAATTCAGAACATTCGAACCGTCGCCGGCTCAAACGGGCCAAAGTAACGTTGGATGAAGGGGCACGCTTGAAATTGCCGTTAAGTATGTGGTGGGGATATAAAAAGGGGGCAAAGAGGCTTAAAGGGCTTTGCGCGGCTCGCGAGTGCCAAGTTTTCACGGAGTTATGCCCTTACAGCTTGTTTGTTCACGTGCCATTTCCTATGTGATTAAGTGGTGGATTTTGTGTGATAAAGTTTGAAAAGAATCGTCGTAGGAGTAGTAATATGAAATATTAATTGTATTGTTGAATATAAGTAGCTATTGTTTTATATAACAGATTAATATTAGGCTAAATGTTTTTCTACACTTTTGTACTACTATTTTAATATTTATATGGAACGTCTAAAACTACATTTAAGTTAAGAATAACTAAATTGAACATTTTCACACAGTTCATAACTGTGTGAAAATTTTTAATTTAGTTAATATTTCATGTTCTTAACACAATTTATTCAGCGCTGAAACTAGTTTCACACGTAAAGTAAGAATCCCAAGAATTTATTTAACAAGAAACTCATTAAAATGTCTTTCAACACTTTATCTTCAAAGGAAAATTACCCGACAATTTCAATATTTTGCATGCAACACGCGAAAGCTGAGCGTAATGCAATTACATTGCGACATGCCCACGGTGACAATGTGCGCGCGGGAAGATTCTGCATTACGCCTCCAGTCCCACGTTGGGCGCCAATATTAAGAATACTGAGAAACTCGTATGACGTGATTTTTCTTGTACATTATCTTCACTTAGTTTCAGACGTTCCTTTTTATTTTATAGACGGTATTTTTGCAATTTTTATGTTTATGTTATCTTCTTATAAAATATGACATAGGTAGATTTTTTTATGATTTTCTTCTACAATAAAGAACGTTTATTTAAACGTTATTATTTTATAGAGGTATCATACACTGCTAACTGTTAAGATGATTCTTATTAATATTATTTATGTATTATTTGCCCCACTGTGGGCGCCAATTTCAAATTGGCGCTCAACATGGGACCAATTCATTAAGACCTGCTTAGCTATCGTAAAATTTGTATAATTGGCCAACTTAATACATGATTATAATCGTTTCGACCCGTTTGAGATCCCGAGTAGTATCAAGTTGTATACGTATTTCAATTGATTGTTCTTTGAAAGGTATTGTTTAAATACAGCTCATAATCTATCTGTCACATGCCTTAAAAAGTTTACTTTGATTGGCTCCTTTACAATCATCAGCTTGCCTGCTCAATATACTATTTTCAACTGAGAGATTTACCGGGATTGAAATAAACTAACCTAAAATAAACTATTTTAACCAACCATCTTTGCTTCCTACAACTTGAAACTTATATCTTACTAGTCTAACATTACCTTCTACTAGCAAACTTTGAACTACCTTACAAAATTCACAAGAACATTGTAACAGATATTCAATAGACTATAACTCATCTTGTTGAAAGCTAATAGAGTGAAGGTGAGTAGAAACTCGCAGCCGGCGCCACTTTATTAATACCCGGAACTGTGCCAGATAAATTATGACGTCACTTAATCACAAATCCGCCATTGCTCTTAATAGCAGCAGAGGTCGAAAAGCATTGATTTATAATAACGACTAATTCGACCGAGAGTTATCCCACTGTGGCGCTTTGTGATCGAAATTCAACCGTTAAGTTTCTAAATTGAGTCTTCTGTATTATCAATGAGCAAAGAGTGGGTTCGTTAAATTGTTCATGAGCTCAGCTTTAGCGGTGCGGATTGAGATCACAAAAGTAATAAAATATTTAAATCGTTCCTTTTAAAAAACCGGCTTAAAAAATACCACTGAAACGTTAAATGTTTAAACATTCCTGTTGTGTACGTGCTTGCTTGATATCCATTGACAGAAGGATTACTGAATAGCATTCGTGGGATGAAGTCTGGTCCCACGCAGTAGTGATCTTCTACGCAACACGTCGCTACACGTGTGTCCCACGCAGGCTTTAAGGTTGCCAACGCACTATATGTTGGCGATATTGCAATTTTTTATATTATTAAGCTTGAAATCAAGTCGTTTCTCGTAAAAGCATAACGCGCCACATAAAAAAACACTGAATAAATTTTATCGGGAGACTTAAATAAATAATGTATCATCACTCTTTGTCTAAAAGGGGACTGAAGAATACACTTTTTTTGTCTACCTCCAAATGTTACGCGCACTTGGGGAATAACATTTTTACTAAATTTTTAAAGGATGATAATGGATAAGTAATGATCTTCTCGTAAAAATTTGGAATTATTTTAGGCACAAAATTCTTAATTTAAACTTTCTTTGTTACCGGAAGCAACACCAAAAGGGTTTAGAATCTCCAATCTCATGAATACACACATATTTAATTCAGAACGCTATTGCACCAGGGTTGTCTGCAATCGTCGCCTTACAAACGTTCCCGGTCCGATAATTAAAATAAATAAGTGAGTAAAGGAACTAAAATTTCGATTGTATCGCGAGTCTGAGGGCATCTGAGTCAGGTCTCGTAAAATATGCACTGTATCGAGTGTTGCGCAGTGCGGCACCGCGGCCCGTCTGCGGCGACTCTCGAATTTAACGGCAGACTCCGTCAAAGTAAACAACGATGCGTGGTTAAGCCAGTTTCGCAGTTTGTCGTTTGGTTTTAGGATTGTTGGTGGTCTTATCTGTTTGTCTATCTCGCCTGCGCGAGACCAACTATAGAATTATAGAAATAGATTCGGAGCTTAGGGAGTTCGGATCTAAGCTGACGGCTTTTATTTATCTGTTGTTTGCTATTGTTTGGGGTCTTTGCTTTATGGATTATCCTTGATAATATGTATGTCTACAAGCAAGTGTACAAATACCAGCGAGGATAATACTTTGATAGTAGTGTGATGTTTATAGCAATATATTATTTTATGTAGGTTCATCGTACCGATCTTTCGGGGGCTTATTCAATAGCAACTATCATTGTTCTGTTCTTAAAAGTTTTATTATCACAAATAAACTTTTGTAATATGGTTGTAATAGCCTACATATTTGACGTTGCAGTCATTCAGAATGTTACTGGATACGTCAGTGTGACTCAAGTCACGTATGACCGTAAAGTACTGGGTTTTAAAACTGCTATAAAACATAAGGAGGGATACCTTGCTGGCCATTCGCCCAAGAGCTCTATCTTTGAGCTCACTTCCGGAAATTACATGGAAAATTAAGTAGATATGAAAAATGTGCACAATGTCCTCATAGTTACTATTAAATAAAATCTTAATATGGTGAACTGGGAGTAGTGAGGTATTGTTCTACAGGCTAAAGATAGTTGATTTCTTTCCTTTTGATGTCAATCATTTAGTCGTATTTTCTGATAAAGAGAGCGATTTAATATCATCATAAAATATTTCATAGAAAACTACTATTAAATCGAAAAATGTATATGCTAAGAGAACAAAGAGTTACAGAAACCACAACATATTAGGATAGGGTATGTGTTTGAATTCAATTTCCGATCGAGTTAGAAGTGAATTTATACTACAGTTCAATCCATTCCCGACCAATAACCTGACTTCAGAGCGGCATAAATTTCACGTGGATATAGTAAAAGCAGCCGCAATAAACTTTCTATTTTAGTTTTATTACTTTTACCAGGTAGGGAATCTGTAGTACATACAACTCGCTTTTGCTCGATATATCAACCGGTCGGACGTCCAAATGATAACTCGGTGCTTTGATGCCAGAACTTTTATGAATTCAGATGTTTAGTATTCTGTGTTCATAAACCAGTTATGTGCAGGTTTTTTTTGAAAACGTATTTTATACTGTCGGGTTGAACTAAAAGTTTTATGACGTAAAAAGTATTTTTTGATATTAATAATTGCAGTGCTGAAAACATAATCTGGTTATTCCAGTTTGCTGTGGAACTTGGCTAAAGTATAAATGACAAGGAATATAGTCTCGTCAATAAAGGTGTTGTAGAGTGCGTGGGTAGGGACCCCAGCGACTCCTTCAGAAGCTTGTTCAGGGTGCTTAGGAAGTGAACATACTAAAAGTCCTGACGTCTACGAGGTGAGCCGGAGAGAGACTTTAGATTTCATCTTATTTCACCAAGGACGCTTCCCGTGACCCAAGTGCCGGCTGTTGCCTTGGCCAAAGGCTAAACATTACCATACAACATGGCAATTCCGCCAGTCTCTTGGGTACATTACCAGTCGACAGCGATATACAGCCACGAGCACTAATATGTCAACACTTGGCAACTTTCAATTGCGATTTTTTCGTGACATAACGAACGCAACGTTGAAGTACGACACTTTACATAAGCCTCTCTTTAAAGTGAGAGTGAACAGGCTTCTTCTGGGTAAGCTCGCTCCATCGTCGACTTTGTCTCTGTCACCTTTGACCTAGGCTAGAGTCAAGAGCAAGCCCATTTCAAATAAAAAAAAAAAAAAAAAAAGCCTATAGGTTCGAAAATACTATGTTCGCAATAACATAATATTTCATTCAAAAATAAAGGAGAAAATCGCCTTTGAATAAAGCCAAGTGCATACATACTTATGCTCGTGACTGTACAGGAGTTTGTCGATTTTTCTGTATTTCCGTCTATTAATAGGTTTATGTTAGGATATTTATTGTTATTTATTAATTATGTAAATGAAATTTCTCTTTAAAGAAGGTTCAATATTTGTCATTATGATTGTGATCGTTGCAATTTGTTGTAAATAGTTTGTTATTAAATATAGTAAAAGAAGAAAAAGATAATTTTCATATTTATTTCACCAAGAAAGTTTTACTGTAATTGATTGTCTTCGTCCGCAGGTGGCGTGGATCCACATCGACCGGCAGATGATCCTGACGATCCACCGGCACGTGATCACGCGGCTGGCGCGGTTCAGCGTCTCCCACGACAACGCCATGACCTGGCTGCTGCACGTGAGCCAAGTGCAGCAAGAGGACAGGGGCTACTATATGTGCCAAGTTAATACCAACCCCATGATCAGCCAAGTCGGGTATCTGCAGGTTGTAGGTGAGTGTATTTTTGTTCTTTCTTAGTGTGAGCTCAGTATTTTGACAAGTTTACTTATAATTTTAGCTGATAAAAGTCCACTTCTGAAAAATCTCAGATAAGTAGGTATCATATCCTAAATACACGGTTATTTTGTTAATCTCACTTAATATGGATTTTATGTAATGCATGAGTAGCTACTCATTGAGGTAGATTAAAATCTGGGCAAGTACCAATGTGACTTTTAAAATTCTGAAGTACATCGTCATCGTCATCGTGAGGAAACCTAGACTTATTGATAATATTAATATAAGTGATTTAAGGGTTTACGGTTCAAGATTTATCTGCGGGCATGGTAGTGCCCCCGCCAAGACGAGCCAAAAACAAAAATCAGTGGCTCTACCTTCCTTTTATCGATGCGTATCGTCGTATTTTCAAACCCTCATTGCATCGGCCTGAATAATGCTTGAGAGCTCAAATTCTCAGCATAAGATGTAATTAGCAGGTAAATAAAACACACTAAATTTTATGTCTAGCTTTTCAAATTTGGATTTTATTAAAACTTAAAATAATTCGAATTCGTCACTCACTAAGTCACTCACCCCTCTGGGGCACTAACCGAAATCCTAGAAAGCTGAAAGGATGATGGGCGTTTTGGGTCCCCCCCTTTCCCCCCTCCAATAGCAACAATTGTAGTGTGTACCTTTACAACTGTAGTTGAAAAGGTCTTTCCAACAGATACAATATTTACTATGACGACTTTTACCAATTCGTTGTCCGTTTGGAGTTATCCCGGTATGAACATGACTTATTTTGCAGAAAAGATTTTTTTTTTTATTACGATTTTGCATTTCTTCAGTTCATTTTTATTAGGCCAACTTAGAAAACGACGACGACCACACGATAATATAATTTATTGTTATAAAAAGTGTTTTCTTTACAGTATAATAAATAGTATCACCCAGATGATGATGGTGGCTATGATGATGTAAATAATTAAAAAAAATAATAGTAATAACTCGAAATCGAACAAAATAAAACAAGCGCTAAAGTACCTATTATTATACATAAAAATATCTTTATATTCATATAAAAATTATTGCAATGGAACCTGGTACCCTCTCCAATGGCAACATTTTTTTTTATTGTATACAGGTTTGGATATGTACACAAACAACAATAAATTAAGTAACTATCACCCTCCAACCTCCTTTAAGGGAGATCTAAGTCTATACTTCTTACGGATAATAGGTCAGTACAATATCACCGCTAAAATAAAAAGATATAGAGTACCCTACAAATAGAAATGAAATCCCACCAAAAAATTTTTACTTTACATAATGCATTCACTTTTAAAAAGTTATCAGATTGAGTGTAGAGCTAAGCCCCGAGGCTATAAGGCCTAACTCTACAAACTTTACATCTTGGTCAAAATTTATGGCTTGACCGTTTTGCGACTGTCCCACAGACACTCTTAGTACGATTATACGAATACGAACATAATGCTATATTGCTTATCACCCATAGTTAAACGCGTGATAATTTATAGCCTACAGACAGACTGACCAGACTTATCTAGGGAATATCTATGCAACATTTGAACAGAATCTACGCGAAAGTATTTTAGTGATGCTAGGACGTACCTTCATACAAAAATTCGTTTGATAGTAGAAAATCATTCCCAGACCTTGTAGCAATTACTTTTTCAAAATATTATATGTAGCTAAAGATGTTTTGTGTCTCTCACTATAATTTCAAATGCTATGCCTTTATGCGTATTACTTTAACCTGGCGCAGTGCACTGAACTTCTCATGTATCAAACGCGCCGGTCCTACGGGACGCGCCCGTTAGGATCCAGAATTCGTCGATATACGCCGCGCGCGCGATTAAGTGCGATGGATGCATCGCTTATGTAGTCCTAACCCCGCACGACAGATGGATATATCTCACGATACGGTTTATTTGTGCTAGCTATATTTGAATTTAGATACAGAATTTCTTGGAATTCGAAAAGAGGAGCATGTTGGTTTTATCCAGTATCTTTTTCATATTGAAAAATAAAAAAGTATTCACAGTTTCTGAAACTAAATCTCCGTCTACAAGTAAATTAATCTTTAGGTATGCCTCAATATTTGTGAGTTATTTTTGCTGAATCCATTAGCAGCTAATTATATGTTCTCATTCACAACTGGAGCTATTTGGCTATATAATAGAAACTTATTAATCAGGAATGGGAAAATATCGACGGGCCCTGTTTACCGCTGATCCTGCTCAGCGAAGAAACTTTTAATTACTTTCCTTTAGTATTTTGAAAGGGGTAATAGCTTCTTCTTTTGGTTCTTATCGCTTTGTGAAATAAACACTTTGGTAGGATTTAATTGTTGTTTTATATTTTGCAAATTATGAAGCAATATAACGAAAATGATTACTTTGGGTTGTAATTATGTGTTTTTGAGTCTCCATGAATGTTGATGAGGCATTGACATGCTTTTCCTTCTTTGTTGTTCATAATTTCCTATAAGAGATACGAGGATGAGGCAGCATAATTCTGTGTCGAGGTACCCGCCGTATCATCTTAACATAAATTGTTGTTTACTAGAGCAACATAACTGTCATCTTACTAATCTGCGCTATCAATAACTTACCTGTTCTTGGCATCTACGGCTTGTTCGGCTGCCATTGTTTACGTCGCAGCATGTATTTACTCCTCTACAATACAACTAAATTTGTCGTTATTAACTAATAATTTTAGCGCTCCAGCCCGAAAATCAGCAAATATGGAACGTAGCCAAAGTCTCAGTTACAATTCAGTCGAGATAACATTCCTATCTGGTGCCCAGTGGAAATGTTAGATATATAAAATGGTGTAGGCGTGGTTCGGTCCCAAATCACCGATACGGGTAACACTTAGTCTTTTATATGGCCGTTTCCTACAAACTTTTAAGTGGAAATAAAGCGGTGGTTTTTTCTCGTGTTTGCATTTTAAACGTGCCACGTAGTTTTTATCTTGTTTTTATTGCTTTTGGACGCAACTTGTGGTCGCTTACGTGTTCTAAATCTGCATCTTTTATTTTTAGAAGCGGTTTATTAATCGGGACGGATAGGGTGGGAAATGACGTGGACAGAAAAGTTCATTCCATATACATAGTAAATATATTGTATGATAAAAATTGAAAAATGAATTAACACGTTGTTTTTAACCTCTCTGAACTTGATAGTTTTTATTTCAATATATTATGTAATGCAAGATAAATTCAAAGTTACTATTATGCATTTTAATTAATGTTAATCAATATACAGTTAAAAATCCATAATTCTGGTGGTTTAAACGCCGAGTAATACTAAAACCATATCAATATTAATAATAAGTAATAATTCGTAACTGTTCGCTATTTTAAAGCGCCTTAACTTTTTTAATAGTGAAATCATAATCTTATCTTATCATAATCTTATCTCACTTATTGCCAGCGATCTGACTAAAAGGTTTAATGAAAGTACTTACATGTCTGTTGTAATGACGTAATGACAAGTTCTTATAATGTAGCAATTTAATGTGTTTAATATTCATGAATTATAAAACATCAAAAATCATTGCTGTACAGTAAATTGTATAAATATGCCGACGACTATACTTAAACTGGCCATGTAATTTACTTAAAAATATTATAAAAATAAAATATGAACTGTACAAAATTCTTACACTATATTTAAATTGAATTTTACTTAATCACGTTATTTTTTTTAATCGGAGCTGCAAAATGACAGAACGTGATCCCAAATACCTCTTTTGACTTTCATATGCCGTTTGGATTTTCCACCCTCCTTTCTAATGATCTTAATTCTTTCTACCAGTGCCACCAAACATCCTGGACGAAGAGAGTACGCAGTCGGCAGTAGCAGTTCGAGAGAATCAGAACATCAGCCTGGTGTGCAAGGCAGACGGCTTCCCCACGCCCAAGATCATGTGGCGCAGGGAGGATGGCCAGCCCATCTCCGTCGATAGGAGGAAGAAAGGTAAACTTCATGTATTTCGAGTAAACATGATGGAAAACTTGTCGGATTAACTAGGCTATTTTGAAATCTCAATCAACGAGTAAATAAATATCGTTCATACTATAAAATTCATTTACTCGTTGATTGAGATTTCAAATTATGGTCATCCATATTTTGAGGTTTATTGACAGTAATTAAAGCAGCAAAAATTATTTTTTGCGAACATTAATTCTTATGAGGTGACAGTATTACTGAGGTTTTTTTTTTCAAAACCCTGTTTCAGAAAATATTACCTAATGATTAAATTTGACACAAAAATACGTGCATTTAAAAAAGAGAACCCACTTAGTAAATAAAAAACAAATATGTTTTTTATTAGAAAAAAGTTATACTGATTGTCAGTGGTCACCCGAAAATTACATATAACCCAAACAACCACGTATGTATAAAACTATGTAAGTATATTTTATAATTCATACGTGCAATTACTTAGAAAGCTGAAGTCCCAAAAGATACCGCAACCTGAAATCGCATTTTGAGCCCGGTTCAGTTTGCGAACTTCTGGCGGCGTCAGCAAAGTTGTTTAATTGCGTGTCAATTAGCAGCGAGTGTTGCAGCGATTTATCTACTGTGCACTGATAGGGCAGTGCCAATTGCTGTTCAAATGCAATTTATCTGCTCTCGTTATTTCGAGGAGAATTTTTAGGGGTGTGGGATTTTTGAAGTGAAAACTTCTTTAGCGGCGTTGCACACTTTTTGTAATGGGTAAAAAATGTTAAACTCGCGTCAGGGCATCGCGTCAGGACACGTGACCGTCAGGAGAGATTTCCCCCCCCTCTCTCTTTCTACGGCGGCGCCAACCGAAGTGAACCAAGTGAGACACGATAATGGATGGATGGATGGATGGATGGATGGATGGATGGATGGATGGATGGATGGACGGACGGACGGTGATGGTGACGGTGACGGTGACGGTGACGGTGACGGTGACGGTGACGGTGACGGTGACGGTGACGGTGACGGTGACGGTGACGGTGACGGTGACGGTGACGGTGACGGTGACGGTGACGGTGACGGTGACGGTGACGGTGACGGTGACGGTGACGGTGACGTGGACGTGGATGGATGGATGGATGGACAGCTGATGGCTCGACCGTCTGTGTTCGTCACTGTTGTGTATTCGTAAAATTCTTGTATATAAAGTGTTTAAAAAAATGGAAATTGAACAAAGTGCATCGATTAATGAAAAAAGTGACGCAGAAATAGTGAAAAAAACTTAGTTATATTAATTCAATTAATAATTGATTTATTTCAACGTTAATATTCAAGTTTTCACTTCTGCCGGCACTCCCGGAGTGCAAACCGTCTTTTTTTTTTTAAAGGTGTAGTAGTGATTTTAATTTGCAAAGAGTCGAACAAGTCAAATGTTTATTGTAATGTGACACGTTTTCCATGGGAGAGAATAAAAACCTGATACATTGATCTTGAAACTAGTAAGTAATTGAGACAAAAATTGTTTCCTTTAGATATAACAGAACAATTATCGCAGCATCGCAGATAGCTTTAATAAAGAGGAAGAAGAAGACAGAGTCAAGCAATTTAAAAATATAAGTAACCTATATTTTGTGAGCAATAAGATTATAGATTGCGATACAACTAGCTTATCGGTTCATTTCATTTTTATTGGCGACATTTCTTTTCATTGTTCCGTCGCGTCCGCGTCCTCCCGACTTCCACACAGCACTCGCAATAAACGTGAAATAACACCTAGTTAGTTTTAATTTCCTAATAAAAGAAACGGACTGTTACGTGCAATATCTGTATCTTCGTTTTTTGATACTAAGTCCTCTGTAGATTACAAACTTGTACTGAAAGGATGGATTTTAGAAACGGTTAATTCTTGTAAATTGATTAAAATCATTAGTAGAATTAATAAAGACAAAAGCATGCACCCTAATTGCGTAACACACTATCAATCGGAATCTGAATCATTTTGAAGCAAATTGCTAATCCATTGCTTCATAAGTTCGCAAAATTTGTCTGCTCGACACGTAAATAACGCAATGAATGTTGTTGAACTGACAAAATGAAACCGATTCCGATTGATAATGTGTTACGCAATTCCCCCGCTGGTTAAGCAAATCAGTCAAGTTTTTTTTAATAGTTCACTTTATTCAAAGTTTTGTTCAAGTTAGTCAGTCTGTCACCATGGCGTCAACATTCTATTAACCAAACATCTACAAGTCGTAGTCGACATTCTAAGTTAAACTACACTCGCGGGCAAAAGTATGGAATCACTTACTTGGAATTGATTCCGCGCGATCTTGAGTACTTAATAACTAGTTAAGAATAATAAAAATGGTACCATTTTAAAGGTTTAACTGTTAACTTTAAATTGATACCAAATTCATTCAAATCACGCTATTATTTAAGAAGCTATCCCGGACTACGTAAAGAAGTAAGGAAAAAGATATGTTTCAATTGTTTGATACGTCGCGAGTTGCGGCCTATTGACCCCCTATAAAAGCACGTGTTATCGGATTTTCTTTATCAGTCGGCTTTCACACATTGACAGGTACACATCTCCGCTACTTTTGACCCTTGAACTTGGAAGACAATGGATACTACACCTACAGAAGCAGCACAAATCGTCGCCCTATTGCAAGAAGTGCTCAGCTCCACATAAGCCAGTCCTGTGTTTCGAAAGTTTATAAACGCTTTCGGGAGACTGGTGGCTTTATCCCGAGACCAAGATCTGGACGGCGCCGGTGCACATCGGAGAGGGATGACCGCTTTATTGTCTCAACTTCTCTCCGAAATCGACATTTGGCTGGTGTCGACGTCCAATAGGAGCTTCGAAATGTTCGTGGGGTAGCTGCCAGCGAGTAGACAGTTTGTCGAAGACTTAAGCAAGCTAATTTGACTCCAAAAAGGCCTGCCACAGGACCGAAACTGACGGCAGGTCACCGACAAGCACGCCTTCAATTCGCTCATTCCCATCTTGATTGGGAGGTTGAGCAATAGAAGCGAGTCCTGTTCTCCGACGAATGCAGAATGTGTTTGCACGACAGCGACCGAAGGGGTCAGGTCTACAGGCGGCCTGGGCAGCGATTTACGCAGTGCTTTTTCGCTGAAACAGTGGCTTATGGGAGCGATTCTTGTATGATGTGGGCTGGTATTTCCTTCGACGGTAAAACGGAGCTTGTTTTCGTGTCTGGCGGGGGAAGAGGAGGCGGTCTAACTTCAGACCGCTACATTTCCGATATTCTTCTGGAACATGTTGTTCCTTATGCGGGATATATCGGTGATGACTTCCTCCTTGTGCACGATAACGCTCGTTGTCACACTTCCCGTGCCACAACTGAATACTTTGAATAAGTCGGTATCGCCGCATTGGACTGGCCAGCGCTCAGCCCAGACTTGAATCCCATTGAGCACGTGCGGGATGGACTGGAGAGGAGAGTTCGTTCCAGAAATTCTGCTCCTTCAAGTGTGCATGAGCTAAAATCGGCTTTGCTAGAGGAGTGGGAAGGCATTCCGCAAGAATCGATTCAGAAGCTGATTAGGTCAATTAAGAACCGTCTTCGAGCAGTTATTAGGGCGAGGGGAGGGAACACAAAATATTGAAACTTAATTTTAAGGCCAAATAAAAATTTTATTAATTAATTTTTGTTGTTTTCTTCATTTATTATTTTTCCATTATCCTTGTTTTCCTAACTCCTTCACTCAATCCGGGATAGCTCCTTAAATACTAGTGTGATTTATATGAATTTGGTATCAATTTAAAGTTTACAGTTAAACCTTTAAAATGGTAGCATTTTTATTATTCTTAACTAGTTATTAGGTACTCAAGATCACGAGGAATCAATTCCAAGTAAGTGATTCCATACTTTTGCTCGCGAGTGTACTATGTAGGAGCATGTTGCTACCGACGCTTATAATATATTTTAACAATCCGCAGAGCACAGCTGTTGCCGCTGCCAAGTACAGATCTCTACACCAGGGTTGCTCCTCCTAAGAGACTCTAAAATTAATTTAATTAACTTAATATTTTACTTTGTAAAAATGTTTAAAGCCAAAGTGGATAGTTAAGGTTGGTTTCCTATTGAGTTGATCTTAGGTCTAGTTCAAGTTGTTCATGAAATTACGTAAAATGGTTTTATTAAGCATCGAAGTGCTGCCTTTGCCTCAAATAGGCGTTGCTATAGAAATTATAATTTCTATATATCGACCTTTCCATGAATCGTCATTTCAATGTATCGTCATTTCTATGTACCAATTTAACGTCTTGATAAGATCGTCTCGTTAAGGTTTAAAGTGTATCATCATTATCATGATCATTCAGCCGAAAGACGTCCACTGCTGGACATAGGCCTCCCCCGAGCACCTCAACTTAAAGTGTATATTAGACTGTAATTAAAACCCTATTTTTTTTTTTCAATTTAGTGTATCGAGTTCACAGTATTTGTACATTATGCCATGTTGGTTCCCTCTTCCCCTTAGTGAACAGATCAGAATTCTGATTCCGCCTTAAGGAAAATCATTACGATTATCCTGCCCCAACATTTGGCATTCTATCGCTACTTATGCAATTGTTTCTTCCCCTTTTCCCATAAAATTGGTTTTGTTTGCATTTCCTAATGCGTCCATAACGGCAGTGAACGGTCGTGTAGCTAATACAATTGCATTCGATGCCATTCCCGAACCATTAACTAATAGAGAGTAAAGTGGAGCAGCTTTCTTGATCCTTGCTGTATTTTATTGCAATCTGGAGATGGGAAGTTTTGTTAGTTGAAACATTGAAACTTTTTGCAGTGTTTTTGTCCAGGGTAGTATTATAAAAATTGAGGAGGTTTAATTTGATGGTTATTGATCATAGATTAAATAAAATAATTTGGTCTATTCTGACTTCAAAATCCTGCCATGAGCTTCATAATTCTTTCAGCAAAGATAAATGGTTCCATTCATACTACGGGTACCTCTTATCGAACTGCTTCAGCTACAGAGCTCCCGATTACGTACACTCGACTCCACTCGTTATCTTTTTGCAGATATGATAACAAAACCACTTTGTGCCACCGTAATCCCACATCCAATATGGCCTCCACTCCACTCCAGCTGAGGATTAAGCCTCATTTCAAGAAAAAAATCCAGTTTAAAGATAATTATGGCGCGGAAAAGCTGAGTTGTGCCGCCAAATTAAATCGGTTGAGAGTACCCGGAGCACCGACAAAGGCGTCCAAAATTTGAGTTTAATTTCAAGAGCGATTTCCTTGTACAGAGTAAAATTAACGTGTGGTGTGGAGAGGTACTTGTCGCTAATTGTGTGTGACCCTCTCCCCTCCTGTCATTCCCACGTATATTTGTCCCGACGGATGTTTTAATTACGGCCGCCATCGAAAAACTCCCGTTTTCGATTCTATACGTGTTAATCTTTTGTTTGAATTAATACGGTGGCGGTGTACCCTTTTTACTCGCGGTGAATAGGAGGAGTCGAGTGCGAGCGCCCGTGCTGATGAATAAAAGTTGTTATGGCGAGGTTTTACTGAAAACATTTAGATTTGATGCTGAACAGTGAAGCGTGAAACTCTGACGATGTACTTTATTCGTCGCCTCAATAATGTACAAAATGGGAAAGTAGAGGCAACATTTTTAGTTGGCGAAATGGTTTTTGAAATTCCAAAATGCATTGCAATTTAAGAAAATGTAAGTTCATTTTTTCCTGGCAGATTGGAATATAAAAGTAAAAGGAGGGAACAGCTGTCATCTGCCTCAGCAAGCTGTAATCGTCTCACTTAGTTAACTACTCTCGCTCGTCGTATAATGAAAGGGTGACTAGAGAAGCTCTGTTTTAATTTTGTGGAGCTGTGTCATTGTTACTAAATTATTTATGTACTGAGCGCTCTACTTTAGGGACGCTGTGTTATGCATTACAAGTTATTTTTATCACTTTTTGTGGCATATTTAAATTCAGGGGTAATTTTTGTACAAAAAAAACTAACAACTAACAACTTTTTGTTGAAAGAGATAAGCAACGCATTATAGTTAATACGGAAAATTAAAAAAATTGTTTATAAAAAAACGGAAACAATCATACATATTATTCCTTTACAAACACTACTTAGTCAACTAGACAACAGCAAGAACTTTGTATCTAAGGTAGATCATTATATACGTATAATCATATATATGGTGAAGTAATAGGTATTACTTCCATCCACCTTTGGTACTGTTAGTCAAATCGTTGAGCTCCTTCATTTCCGAGTTGAGCTGCACGATTGCTGACAAATACGTGCACAGCCTGGACAGGACCACTCAATCTGTGTGGTACTTTCCTCAAAAGACCATTTTAGACATCAATCTACATGGTTTTCACATGATCCGACTATTATGTCTGGACTTTACAAGAGACAGTGACCTCTGAGTTTGTTTCGGCTTTCTTCTCGGAGTAGTCAGGTAGGACACACCGACCTCGTCTAGTTTTTTTTCATATATGATTGACGTGTTAGAATGTTTGTACAAACCTACTTAAAGAAATAATATCATTCATCATTATCATTTAAACCAGTTTTTCCTCCTTTCCCCAACCTTTCCAGTTCAGGAGAACTAATAACGCGCCAGCTGATTGCCAAACCTAACTGCCTCTATAATAAACAATGTAAACAATAAAATAAACATTAAAAACAAGTACACGGGTGCAGGGTAAGGCACTAATTGTTTAATGTATTCAAGTAGCGAGTGGAGAGCGTTCTCTCATTACATTCATTGCGCTGGCGCGGTGCGGCGGCGGTAGAAAACGTACCCTAATTGTAAATAGAGGCAAACTCATTTGGGCACTTGATGGCGCCCGCCGACCCCACGCTACGAGCCAGGAATTTTTAATTTTTATACCTCAAGCTAGATTGTTTTAAATGACCTCAATGAAGGTAGTTTGAGGTCTGGTTTAGTTGATGGAGGTGCCTTAGATTGTCAGGTGGTTAAATAGCTTCTGGTTCACCTTTCATCTGTAGAGGGAGTAACTCCTTCTGATGTTTTCCTTCGCATTTTGAAGTTGAGTCTATTTAAGACTCTTATTGATTCGTATGTCATACAGGAGAGCTAAACCGAACTGTGGGTACAGTTTATACATATTTTTCCAAATCCCATATACTGAAAGGTACTCCTTCTTCCAGTGACAGTGTACGAGGGAGACACTCTGAGCCTGCAGCGCATCAGCCGCACGGAGATGGGCGCGTACCTCTGCATCGCCACCAACGCGGTGCCGCCCTCCGTCTCCAAGAGGATCATTGTTGATGTCGAATGTGAGTACTAATCTAATCTCATTGTGTTCCTCTTCTTTATCTTTTGCTTCTTCTTCTTTAGGATCCAGGGTCCCAGCAGTGGCAACGATCTGATAATGTTAAATAAATAAATGTTATGTTATTTTATAAGCCTCGACAGGATAATAAAATTTAAGGGTAATGTTTATCGCGTCTTTATTTATTGCCAGCCTGCATACTAAGAGATCGTCAGCAAAATTATTCAGAGTTTTTCTACTGACTACCCAACGTTAGGCACTAGAAAAACAACTTTAATCGATGAAACTGGTTTCAGTCATCCCCAATGAACCGAATGAACGGAGAAAACGCTTACTTGGAGAAAAGGAAGTAACAGAATTTTAAATCGCAAATTATACCTAATATTACAACAAACTTCAACAAGCTTGCGAAATTGTTGCTGAAATCTTTGGTAGAAAATGTGACCAGAAATCGCCTCGTTAATTGTCCAGCTGAAGATATTGCTCACTCAGATTCAATCCGAGCAATTGCGTGTAAAATCAGTGGGGATTCGCCGTAATCCACAATTGTCTCACGTACGTACGCGACTGTCGTATTACAAGCTTACAGCTTCCAGCTCGTTTTCCATTATGGACTAAGCGAAATTTCGAGCTGTAAGAATGTGGAGTGAATTGGTCGTGACGTAACGTTGTACCACCATTTTATTTAATACTAGCTTCTGCCCCCGCGGCTTCGCCCACGTGGATGTCATAAGTTATCTCACGGGACCGTGCTATACCTGGACAAGAAGTAAGTCCTTCCACGGGATGTCATCTATCTCCTAGCCAAAGTTTGCCGAAATCCATTCAGTTGTTGGCAAATAAGGACTTTTTATTTTGTTTCACAGGTAATCATCACTAAGCATATTTACGATCGGGAACAAAAAAATTCCTTTCGTCTACAGTGGTGACGAACGGAACTTTTTTCCCGATTGTCAACAGTGTTAACGACAGTGGTGTTACTGATCGGGAATAATCGAAAAGAATTCCCGTTCGTCAACACTGTGCACTGTGGACTAATGAAACTTTTTTTTCCCGATCGTCAATAGTGTGGACAACAAGGTGTGACTGATCGGGAATATTCATTCCTATAGTGCCATATTAGTTCAAAGTTCTATTAATTTAATTTGGGTTTACCAGTCTATCTAGACTGAGGACAAAGATGAGAAACCTAGTGATGAGCATCCAACGAAACATCTAAAAGTCAAAATGAGTCTCTAAAGCACACTGGACCTTGCTAAATCAGAACCTTGAAATTGTGTGTAAAATCTTGCAGGACTTCGCAGCTGTAATCCGCAATTGGCTCACGTAGGCTCGCTATTGGCGCATTACAAGCTTACTGTATTGTTATGTCATTATTGATTTCGACTCAGGCCGGCCAACTAGGCTCCGAGACGGCTTTCAATTGAGAAGATTTCAATGCATTACAATAATGTGTACCTGGCTATACAACCGTATTTGGACCATCAACAAACAAGCGGACTTGATTGTTGATGTTATTGGCGTAGTTATAGGAATATATTTTTAAAATTACTTGCTTGTTTGTTGTGGTTTTGTAAATGTTGTCAAACTCTTCAGCACAGAGACCAGTGACGTTCACGTAATCTAATAATAATAATAATCTTTTATTTCGACCAACAGTGGATCATATACAAAATTTCAAAATAAATAAAAACACAAAATAAAAAAAAAACACAAAAACAAAAACACAATAAAAACACATACAATATTAAAAAGACAAAACATATTACATATCTCGATTGCCTAGTATGTGAACCATACAGCAATGGTTCAGGTACTGGCCATCGAACCTCTGCGCGAATGCCCTCAGGATGCTGCTGGAGCTAGCCCGAACCCTGCGCACCAGGGATGTGCACCGTTTTCGCATAGTAGTATAAAAACAGTCTACTCGCGACTCGGCGAACATACCTGATGCGCTACAGAATCGGGGCAGCCCCATCAGCACCCTGAATGCATTATTATATTGCACACGCAAGGCGTTGTACTGTCTGCGCGTGTATGAGACCCACAGGCTGCTCGTGTAGAAAGATGTACAATATGCTCTGAACAATGTAGTTTTCACTTCAGTGGTACAACGAGCAAACCTGCGGGCCATCATATTCGCCCTAACAGACAACGCCTTGCGTTCTCGCTCTATGTCTGCATCATCCTTCAGATCAGAGGACATCATATGTCCAAGATATTTAAAATGTTCCACCCTCTTCAGTGGTGTCCCACATAATTTTATGGCAGGTATTGATGTTGGACATTTTCCTCTGGCCCGAAAGACCATGCATTCACTTTTTTTGACATTATAAATCAAGCCATGGCTGTGAGCGTAGTTTTCACAGATGCTCAACAGTTTTGAAAGGCCACATACAGAAGCACTCAGCAGCACCATGTCGTCCGCGTAGCTGATATTATTGAGACATACATCATCAATATGGCAGCCGACACGGGTGCTGCTGAGCTCCTCTATCAGCGCGTTGACGTACAAGTTGAAAAGTTTGGGCGAAGTTAACCCCCCCTGCCTCACCCCACATTCCAACCTGTACGGATCGGAATATGCACTCGACCATCGCACGACATTGACCTGGTTATGATACCAAAATTTAAGGAGCCTGGTGAGCTCTGTTGGCAAGGATATATCTTTCAGTTTCCGCCACAGGATATTTATTTATTTATTTATTTATTAAAACTTTATGCACAAGTAAAAAACTGTACAAAGGCGGACTTAATGCCTTGGGCATTTTCTACCAGTCTACCTTAGGGTGATGCAGAGACAATATACAGTAGGTGCAATAACAGAAAAAAAAAAGAAAATATTTATAACTAAGGTATACAAATACATATATACATACATAGGTACAACAATATATATACATATATATAAATATAAAACAAATAGTTATGAGACATAGATAAGAATCCCTACAACAACTTAATTTTGAGACGAATCTGCCAACTTCTTGTGTATGTGTTCTCGAGCTTTCACTTTAAATGTGAACGCATTGGTTACCGTCCTGATATTCTGAGGGAGCGCATTCCAAAGGAAAACCGCCTGGACAAAGAAAGAAGACTTTATAAAACCAGAGCGATGAGAAGGACAACGAAGAAGACGATTATTCTCGGACCGAAGATTCTTGCTGTGTGCAGAGCATAAATATTGAAAAAGAGAAGTCAGATAAGAAGGAGAAGTGGGTTTGTGAAGAAGAGAAAACAAGGTTGTCAAAGCCCTCAACGCTCTGCGCTGCCGGATAGGTAACCACTTTAAAAGCGCTCGATGTGCAGATACATGATCATACTTGCGAAGATTGAAAACGAATCGAATGCAGCTATTAAGAAGTCGGTCAAGTTTATTGAGAAGATCTGCATTCAGGTCATAGTAGCACACATCACCATAGTCAATTATGGGGAAGATAAGGGACTGTACAAGCATTGCCTTAATGTGTGATGGGAGAATATTTTTCAACCTATAGAGCGACCGCAACGTGCCAGTAACCTTCTTGCTCACAATCGCGACCTGCTTACGCCAGTCAAGGCAAGTGTCAACATGCAAACCCAGATCCTTGACGTCAGAGCTAAACGGAATCACTGTGCCATCAAAGGTAACCGGTGGCACCGTTGAACCATTCAACCTCCTCAGGCTATGGGGGCTCCCTACAATAATAGCCTGACACTTGGTTGGGTTAACCGCCACCCCAAAGCGATCAGACCAATTTTTGACTACTCGTAAATCCCGATTTAGCTCCTCGATCGCACCGGATAAGCTGTCAACACCTGCCTGACAGTAGAGCTGTAAGTCGTCAGCGTAAAGATGATACGCACACTGAAGCTCGTAAGTTATGAGATCTATAAAGATAGAGAACAAAAGTGGAGATAAAATGCCGCCTTGAGGGACGCCAGTTTCAAGATCACACCAACTGGAGCTAGAGTCACCAGCGAGAACTGATTGCTGACGCCCCCGAAGATAGGAAGAAAACCATTCCAGAACCTCGTGAGAGACCATGCGATAGGAGAGGATGGATAAAAGGACTTCGTGACTGACGGTATTGAAAGCATTTGAAAAATCGATCAACACTAAAACCGTCACCTTAGTGTCTTCCATTCCTCGCCTTATATCGTCAGTCACTTTAAGGAGAGCAGTAACAGTACTGTGCCCGGGCCTGAACCCGGATTGGAATGGACTGATGAGGGAGTTTTTGTGAATGAAGTTGGAGAATTGTTTATGTACACAGGCCTCGAGTACTTTGGATAAAAAGGGAAGGATGGAAATTGGACGAAAGTGACTGAGAAGAGTGGGATTAGGGATTTTAGGCAGTGGTCGAACATGGGCTTTCCGCCACAGGGAAGGGAAAACACCAGAGTAAAGGGAGAAGTTAACTATATGGGAAATTGCTGGAAGGAGCTGATCAACCGCTGTCACGATCATGTGTCGACTGATGTTATCACAACCAACGGCTTTGGATTTTATGGACAGGATAATCTTTTTGATCTCTCCCGGGTCGACTGGGGTGAAGGCAAAGGGGGTAATATTAGGTCGCGTCAGACCAGCAAGGAAGTCAAGGGTTTGACATTTGGTTGGATTATCAAGGGTAGGAACAGTTGAGAAATGCCGATTTAGATCGTCCAAGCCAAATGCGTTAGGAAGGTCTGAATGCCGCGATTTGCCGATACCTAGTGTTCCAAGGAATTTCCAGATATCAGCAGGAGAAGCAGAAGTGATGTTATCAAGAATATGGCGACGTTTAGCGTTGCGTATCATCTGATTACAACGATTGCGAGCAGTTTTGAAGAGGGTCCAATTATCATCTGACCGATCCCTTTTAAACTTCCGAAACGCGCGGTCCCTTCGTCGCATCGCCATCCGAACTCCCACATTCATCCACGGCGCAGGTGGGCGCTTTAACTTGACTCGCCTGATAGGAGCGTGGGTGTCGTACAGCTTAACTACAGCATTGTTAAAAACCGTTACTTTATCGTCAACTGTAGTGGCTTCCTCCAGGGGTGTCCAGTCAATATTAGAAGCATCTTGTGCAAGCTTCTCACAATTCATCCGCGCAAAGGCACGCCTGTACTGGAACGTAGGTTTAGGTTTAGGAGATTTAAGGACATAAGACAGGAAAATAAGGTCGTGATGGGAAAAACCAGGAGCGTCAAGTTGACCATGTGAGGAGACTCGGGAAGGATTTGAGGTGAGGATCAAGTCGAGCCAAGTATCATCACCGGCAGTGTTATGATGAGTTGGTTGGAGAGGCAGCACATGCAGACTAGCTGACTCGACCAGATTTAAAAGTTTACGGGATCGATGGGAGTTGTGGGCAAGGAGATTGGTGTTAAAATCCCCCAAGACTATGTGATGTGCGTACTCCGAACCTAAAGATTCTAAGACCGATTCGAACTCGGTGAAGTAGTCAAGTGCGGGCGGACAATACACAACACCAAGAACGGTTTTAGCTCCTTTGACACAGACCTCTAGAAAAAGAAACTCAGCCGAAGTATTACAGGAAGAAGTAGAGAGAATTTTGAAAGGAAGATCAGCACGAAGGTATATAGCTACACCACCTCCTCTCCTACCTACTCGGTCATTCCGCAAAAGAACGAATCCTGGGAGAGAGTAAGAGGTGGATAAAAGTTCAGGTTTCAGCCAAGTTTCAGAAATCAGGACGGCATGGACGTTGTTGTTCGAAAAAGTTTCATACAACTCATTGTAGTGGCTTGGAATGCTTTGAGCGTTTATATGACAGACGTTAAACAGCCGGCCAATATTATGGCTGAAACTTAGACGCAAAAGTTCACCAAGGTTTTCCGTAACAGAACAAAAACTATCATCACCAGAAGAGGCAGTAGATTCGTTGGCAGAAAAAAAAGATTCGCTATCAGATGTTGTCATGGATAAAAATATATATAAATACAATAAAAATAGATATAGATACTAAATAAATATAAATATACGAGTATACTAAAACAGAGACCTACACGAAACACTGGTAGGACGTTTGCATCTCTGCACCACCCGATCGTATCGATCGGATATCGTAGTTGACCAGGTCAAACGCCCTCGACAAGTCGAGAAAACATGCATAAACTGGCGTTCGTAATATGTAATATGTATGTTCGTTAATATGTAACTAATTTTTCATAAAAATAAACAGTGTTTTTTTTTTATTTGCTGCAAGCTCTCAAATTATATTGTTCCGTATATCTCTATGGTACTTATTTTGTTGTTTGCCTCATGTTCCTGTTTCAATAAACCAATTCATACAATAATGTTTTCCATTATTCATCCATTTCCTTCAATCTACGTGAACACAGACTTGTTTATATTCATTCTGCTGTAGGTGCACTAACCGAGGCGACATCACTGCCTTGTACTGTCACAACGTGGCCTAGTTTATCTTGATCTACTTAGTCATAGCTACTTTTATAATAACTTTACTTTCCGTGGAAAATATAGATATATAGTCTTTCAAAGTTATATGCTACCATGTCATAGAGCCATCCCGAAAGTTTTATATCCAAAGTAATGCTAGACCATGTTTTCATGATTGTAATGGAAAGTCTACTAATTAAGAGGAACAGTTCTGAATGAATTTCTCAGATTTTTCTTTCCGAAGATTTTTGAGACCATACAATCTAATTACCATTTTTTTTAACGTATACATATTGATACCGTTGTTCGGCTATGTATTTAGCCCTTTCTTGTACCTGGGCTTAATTTGTTCAGATGGGTATCTGCAATGACATTTCAGAATAAAAAAGTTTATAGTAATTTGTTTCGGAATAAGTACCCCATACAAACAGACGTATGAACGCTTTATATACAGCAAAGTTTTACCATCAATCTTCAGCGAAACTTTGTAAAGTATTCATTGTTTTAATATCCTTTGAGACCGACCAAGTAATGCACTTTTACATCGTTTGCCTTACGAGTTATTGGAATATCGAATTCATGCTCAGATAAAAATTAAATATTTTTCCAGTTATGAAACCACAGCTAAACTTGTGAGATACCTCTACAGAAAGTACTTTTATCATTGTAATAAAATAATAATATCTTTCTCATTATTCAATTGAAGCGAAATAGCGTCATGAACAATCGGCACTAGTAAACTCGCTCTGTAATAACGCATAAGATTCTAAGGTGAGCCTACGCTCAAAAGGGACCGCCTTCCGGATGATATGGGAAGAACAGGCTAGCACATCTCCTGCAGCATGTAGGTGACCTATTTCCTTAATATTACTGCATATTTTATGACCTGGAGACTTTTATGTCTTTCATTTCCGATTTTATCTACCCTAAATGCTTTCGTCATCTGCAAGGAATGATTTTCGTCTTTCAATGGAGCTTTAAAAGAATTTGTGAATAAAACAACCCTCATTCGATGTTTTAAAATGAATAAAAGATAAAAATACTGAAATTCAATGGGAATTCGGAGCTGGGTTCTCCTTTATTTTCAATTCTTATTACAAATTGCGGCTGACTAAATAGACGGAGATGTCCCGCAATAATTGAAAGATAATATTTTTTCGCGGTGCACGCTCTGTCATGATTGTGGCTGCAGATTCTTTTTGCTCAAGAAAAGCCTTTGAAATGTTTGCAAGATGAAAACGTAGTTTGCGATTAATCGCCTTTGAAAGTCTAAAAAGAGTTCAAGTTTTTCTTAGCATTTTTAAAGAAAGGAGTGTTCTTTTTGAAATTTTTATTGGTTTGTCACAAAAGATTTTTGCGATTAAAATTCTCTCCTATAAATGTGTATGTTATATAAAGTCGTGTGGGTTTAAAATGCGTTGTTTCACGTTTCTGGTTATGAAAGGACAGTAACGTGTGACAGTTAATTTTTGTGCAGAATTGCGACGGTCAGCGGATATATGAGAATTGTCAGCATAACGGTTATATTCACAGTAAATTGGGGGAAATAAAACGAATGAAACATTTTGCAATTTTATTCGATATTAAAATGTCTTCAGTTCTTGATTCTGCAAGATCTCCTTGTTTTATGCACTATGGCAGTCTGTAGACAGAATATCTAACATTGTTCACAACTTGGAAATTCCTTCTCACGTTCATATCGTTTAAAATTCCTCTCACTTCGCATAAAACAAGAATATAGATGCTGCTATACTCATGTACACCGTGTGCGTTAGCTTTACATAACACAATATATACAATTAAAAAAAAAAACTAATGAATCCAAATATTCAATTACTATTTGTGCCCCGCGGTTTCATCCGCGTTAATTTGAGCAAAAAACCTACCAAAATATATTCCATTATTTTAAAACTACCATAATTATCTCTTAAGATATTCATAGAAATCAAATGATGTCAAGAGCAATTTTGTTCAAATGAAATACTTGTAATGAATAACGTACCTATTTATTTGGATAAGTATTAATATCATGTTTATAAAAACACCTTCGCAAATAATGCATTATTTTAGAACAAATAATGCATTATTTAAAAAAAGGTTATAGTGAGTCAACCTTAAAAGATAGACATGCCGTCACGGATTTTTTTAGAACTTTTAAAGGGGATCATGTTCGTCATACATGATTTTTGCATAACTTTAACTGTTTTCGCAGCGTACGCAACGGAAAAAATAATATTTTTTCCCGTTTTTACAACATTTTTCATTGACACTCCGCTCCTATTGGTTGTAGCGTGATGATATATATAGCCTTCCTCGATAATTGGACTATTTAACACAAAAATATTTTTTCAATTCGAATCAGTAGTTCCTGAGATTAGCGCGTTCAACCAAACAAACAAACACTTCAGCTTTATAAATTATATAGATTTAATAAAATAAAGTACTCTGTCTTCACTTTACAACGCTATAAAATTCAAGTATGTCATCTAAATAAATAACATATTAATTTATAGGCAGCAACAGTCAACACGAAACGTGATAATGAAGTCGTAAGAACATAAAAAAACGCAAACTTTATAAATATTTTAAAACGTCGTAGAATATTAAAGTGTATTACTTGAAGCGAATATTATACCTCGTGAAAATTGCCACCATAAACTCGAGCGTTGTGAATTACGTTTTCAAAGTGTGGATTTTATTATCTGGGCGTTATGTGAAAAATCGTCGGGCAGCGTTCGGGCGCACTCGGCAAACTTCGGGCCGATCCATCATTATTGAAAGTTTATAAATTGCTTCCTTCAAGTTTGTATGTACTTGCGCTAGTCGTAGTGCTGCTTCAATTGATAACTTATAGCTATAATATAGACTTGTTTGTCTGAAGTAAGCGAACTGCGTAAATAAGAAACTGTTACTTGTTTGCATTTTAATTTATCTTTTCAGCTCTCTCTTTAAATTAAAGTTTTGTTATATCTATCTATTGCTGTTTCTAACTCTCACAACATTTGATGCAAAACCTTTACATATTACACTATACTTATTCAACGTATTTATTTGTGTTTCAACCGCATCACACGTTAGAATCGCATTTCGCATATCTGTGGTACCTGCACTTGAGTTTCTCCTAGTGTACGAGTAATTACATGATGTTCGTCACGCACGGCCACTGCATTAGTCCGTTTCTGTCTATTGACTGCTACACTGGCTTCTACAGCTTGTTCTACCTAAACATTAAACACACCCTGTTTAGCTACTTCACTAAAAAACTAAACATCGTCATCTCCTTCGTTACGTACCTACGTACTAACCGACACTTTATATTCTGCAGGCCTTTTGTTGAGAATGGCCCTTCAATAAATCGTCATAACCAATCTTAGAGCGCTGTTATCAGATAATCTCTATTGCTTAATAATATCATAGATTTTATCATAGAATGTGCACAGAAGTGATCACAAAAGGTCAGATGGAAAATTTAAATTTTTGAAAAGACCTACATTATGACGTATTGTTTTAATTTAGATAATAATATAATTTCCAAGAACATTTCATTCTTACACTTTATTCCCATTTTCTATATTGTCCCCAATTTATTTATCTAATTTAACTCAATACAACTTAGCAACGTTTTAGTTAGATTAAAATTTAAATCTAGGCGAGCGAACTTATATAAAATTCATATTTGTGTAATCTGCTTCACGGATGCCATTTTGTCCATTCCACAAGCGTTTTGAGTCAGATTATCTTAATACAAACTTCTGCCTGTGAGCTGTGGCGGCGTCAGTGTGAACTTTACTTTGTGGAATGTTACGGAATATCCTATTTAGTTCATATATTTTTAATATAAGTTGTTACTTATGTTAAAAATATATTAACAAATAATAAATACTTACTGTTGCATTTATTTTTTATTTTGCTTTAAAGGCCACCTGACGAACACGGCTAACTGCATTAGCATAACATTTGGTAATCATAATATGGTAGGTACTGATGAAAAAATAATACTTATGTCTATGTATGTATATATAATTCCAAAAAAAAAAAGAGCTGTTAATAACAGATTTTTAATGACAGGTCAATGGCCACGGCATGTTCTTGTCGTCAACTTAATTATAAGTAGAATAACTGCAACTTGATATACCAGTTTGATAACCTGGTATTGTAACAATAGGCACCTACTAACTGTCTCATTTTAGTCAACGCTAGATAGATCACCTTGGTACGTATTTCCAGAACTAAGTGATATGATCAACCATTTCTTGAACGATTAATGTTACACGTATAAATTTATGCTCAGTGTAGCGAATGTGCATCACTCAATCGCATGTTGATCCATCGGTATCTCGACGTTAACCTATAGTCTACAGCCTCTAGTTGGCACCGTCTATCGGCTATCTATCCATCACGGGTTCCAAAGCGCTGCACACGTTTACACTGCGTTGGAGACATCGTAATGTATCTCCAACAGGTTATATCGTCGTAAATACATGTAGATACAACGCTTGTTTGACCTGTAAAATAATATAGCCATTGTAACTGATTTTTACGTGTCAGGCCAAAATAGATTAAAAAAATATTTGTTTACTTTTTATTCATGCTATTTCAAATCCGTGGTTCTCGAGTTTCAGCTAACAGTTAGATAGAATTGTAGCCCTTTCATTTTAGACAGTGAAAATAGTGATATTTCCAATTTCTAAACAAAATAGGTTGCATAGCTTTTAGCAAAACATAGGAACTATCTTCAAAAATAAACCGTACATGTTAGCACACAGACAAGATAAATTTATAGTAAAAAGACGTCTGGCATTATGAACAAGGCTCATACCTCGGGGCTAAGCAATAAAAGTTTCATGGTATTATTTTTATCATTTTAACCACTTCAACTCTTTGATATTCTTTTAAATAAATCTCGAGAGTGCCTAGATGATACACTCTCGGATAGAATTTGATTTTAAAATATTGTATGAATGGCGCGGTCTGAGAAGATAATCTTTTGTTTAAAGTTCATGAAAATTCTTGTGTTTGCACTGATGGGATTTACTCAAATGTGTCTATTTAAAGATATAATTCAATAGGTGTTTAAGCTTATGGAATAGAGAATAGAGGCACTGGAAATATTAAAAACAAGAACACAGTTTAATTATTCTCGAGTCGACAGCGACACTACAAACCATGGTAAATCTTTGGATGGATTACCTAGGAGACGCCGGACACAACAATGACATTCTTATTTGTAATTCTACATTATAAAATAGCGTTGCAATAAGTTGGATAACAATTATAAAGATGGCGAATTAAAGCCGCAAAACTTTGGATATTTTGGAGCCGAAGTTGTAATACCTACTGTGTATGTCTCTGTATCACCCTAAGGTAGACTGGTAGAAAATGCCCAAGGCATTAAGTCCACCTTTGTACAGTTTTTTCTTGTGCATAAAGTTTTAATAAATAAAAATAAATAATAGAGCACAAACTGCAACTAGTCTTTTGGGATTGAACATGAAATGGAACTTAGCTAATTCTTTTATTAATGTAGTACATTTATTAAATATGTCGTGTCTAACGAACAGTTATCCGTTAAATTTAGCCTTATATTTGTAGATATTCTTCACTTATTCGATGAAGTTACGGAGAAGGTTTTTGAAGATACATGGAAAAATTAACTGTTTGAATAATATATTTACGTATCCGGACATAAATGACGAAAATACAAGTACCTATCTATTCTACAGAATTTTGTTTAATCTTTTTGCAACATGCACAATCAGTAGGTATCACACATAGTTATGAATAAAGCAATCCTCATGTTCGAGTTTACGTTACGTTTACTCCGCTCGTTCGTGGAAGGCTCACTGGAGTAGGTATACCTGAGTTTCAAGTTTCGTTCAAAAACGTAATATATTTTTGATATACTCTTTAACAAGGCATTAACCAACTGCTCATTGTTCCAGTCTCCCCAATGATCTGGGTGCCGAACCAGTTGGTGGGTGCGCCGGCGGGCACGGACGTGACGGTGGACTGCCACACGGAAGCGCATCCTCGCGCCATCTCCTACTGGGTGTACGACAACGTCATGGTGCTGCCCACCAAGAAGTACGCCATAAATACTGAGGAGAACTCCTACAGGTATGTACGACAACGTCATGGTGCTGCCTACCATTGGTTTTTTTTTTAATATTAGGATAAGTAAAAAGAAATAGTAGAGTTTACAAAGGTCAGCTTATGATGCGAAGCTCGACATAAAAACTTTAAAACATTGCACGCTGGCTGGAATCAGTGCGTGGATGTATTATAACGGCAAATTGAAAGTAAATTCAGGATTCTTCAAAATATAGCAAGTGAAACCAGGTAGGTTTGCTTAAAAAAAACACACGTTTCCTTAGAATAAACGGCATAAACATAACATTTTATTATTTAACGCCACATAACATTCGTCACAGTACATACTCCATTAGTTCACAATTTCTTTTTGAAACCGATTAACTTTAATGTGACAGCATAAAAATTCAACAAGTATATAATGATCGCTTCAAAAATTCAGAATAACAATTGCCTTTGTGAAATCCTGAATAGCAAAACGATAATAATTCACTGACTACTACCCTTAAAACAAAATGGGAGAGAATTATATTTAGATATGACTAGAAGTCAGCCAATGACGTCAGAACGAGCCGTTACTACAAGCAACGGTACATTACAAAATTAATTTCAGCTCCTCAACGTTTCTGTTAATAGTTTCAGTGTAAACGTTTATGAGTACTCTCACCACTACTTTAGAGCTCTATAGAGAGACATTGTAATTAGATCAATTTATATTAAAAGAAAATAAATTATAACGCAATGATTCGTTCATAACATTCGTTCCATGAATATTAAGTGATAGACATCGACTTTCTGACCACTAAGAAGAACGGTTTCTTTACTTCAGCATCTTATAGTACATTACATAACCAGCCTATAATGTTCCCACTGCTGGGACGCAGGCCTCCTCTCGGTAAGAGGGAATTGGCCGTAATCTACCACGCGGCATCGCGGCCATCTTATAGTGGCTGTTTCAAATCTTTCAAATAACGAACACCTACGCCTACTGAATACCTTAGGTACTAATGTTGCTAATTATTTATGTCTCAGGTCTTGTGTATTTTATTGAAGATTCTAAATCATACTAATATTATAAATGCGAAAGTTTGTGAGTGTCTGTGTTTATATGTTTGTTACTTCTTCACGCTCAAACAACTGGGCCAATTTTGATAAAATTTTGTATAAATGTAGCTGACACCCTGGATTAGCATATAGGCTACTTTTTATCCCGATATTCCCACGAGGACGACATTTACGCGGGTGAAAACGCGGGGCGCAGCTAGTATATAAATAAATTCGTTTCGGAAGATGGTACCTACTGAGTCAAGTTCAAGTATAACTCCAATTACCCTTTTCTAGAAAATCTACTGTAAGTTCTGTGAAATTATTATTAAACACAGTTGAAAAATTACCAGCCAATAAAAAAAACCTTTTTACGAAAGTAACTGGTTTGTAAAATGAACACTGCCTAAATCCTCGATTAATATTCGGTAATATAACTCCACAAACTATAGCAATATTAACTTAATGTCATTGTTTTTTCATTGAGTCCTTTTGTATAAATTTAAATAAAATTGCCGCGAGATATACGTGAAAATGTATTTATCGCCGGCAAAGGGATTTATTGAGCACGTCACGTCATATTAATATGGCCGGTCAACTGTTCCTGAAATAATTCACTTGGCGATGAGCCTGCAAAATGGAGGTGCCGTAGTGGCCGAAGTATGTCATTTTAATACTTAATAAAAAAGAGACTACGGATGTTGCCTTTTCATTTTAAACTTTACTAGCAATGTAACACAAAGCCCCGTTTTCACAACGTATCACTCAAAACGTTATTCTGTCACTGCCAACTTCAAACAATTTGACAGAATGATGTTTTAAAAATAACCTAACCTAACAGTATTCTGTCTGCTTAATCTTTATCTGACAAAAATAAACCACAGAACATTAAATCAAAGCTACAAACACTTACCAAAATTTCCCCACTATTAAACAGTAATAAATTATTGACTAACAAACTTGACGAAATCAAAGTTCAACGCAGAGTAAACCGGGCAACGCCGCGGGCTATCGCAGTATAGAACAAACAAGGAAATTATCCACGCCATTTGCAAAGGTCTCTTGTTAACGGGGCCGTCGGTAATAAATTTGAATATTACAAATCCATTACGGCTTGTTATTATAATCGTGTTTAAGCTCACAATGCTGTTTGGAATTGGCTGAATTTTTGATATGCCGGTTGTTTAATTTGGTTACGCCATGTTTTCGATTGGTGGAAATTATTGATGAAATCAAAAACTTAGCTATGGGTTATGATTATTCAGTAGCTACTAGGGTGAAAGCTTGACATTAGAGGGTAGGTTATTAGTTAAGGTTTTTAAAATCAAACTGCAATAAATAAAAATAAAATGTAATATTATTGTGTTGTAGGTGTGGGTTGTTGGGAATGAAGAGTTTATTTTGACATTATCTAACCATGGTGTTACTTGGCGTTTGAGCAGACCTTGTCTAAAATCTGTCATAACGTAAACTTTATAATGTTGAACAAAAGTAATGTACGTTAACAAATTTCCGGCCTGTACGAACAAGCGGCTAAATTGAAGGTATCATGACAACAACAACTAATTATCATGTTGAATGCACTGGAATTAAAACATCAAGTAACAACAATGTTGTAGGTATTTACAATTTTCAAATAAACAATAAAATTAACTTTAACGACAGCGACTTATCAGTTGTAGGTCGTAGGTTCGAACTCAAAAGGCGTTATTCTTTGTACAAATCATTTAATCACCGCAGCTCTCAAAACGATTAAGGAAAACATCGTGCGGAAAAGGCATGTCCTAGAACCAAAAATTTGAAGACATGTGACATTTACCAAC